>JAJGOT010001403.1:0-17587 GCA_022457155.1 Cladopsammia gracilis | reverse complement strand
ACAGCTTTAGACAGATATGGTTTATTGAGTGCGAAAAGGAATGTGTGAAAACTAATTAAAATTTATTCCAACGCGTGGACCTCCAAAGGCGAATGTGGACCCCTAATGCGCGCATTAAAATCGACCCTCTGGCTTGTGATGTACTCCGGCCGGCGACAACGTGGCCAAAACTCGTTCCATCTGTTCCAGGTATTCCGGATCCAGCAGGGCGTCGTCGCTCTCCCGCGCATCGCGAATGAGTTGCGGGGAGGGTGAACTTTCACGACTCATCTCGTTTCTTCAAAGACCACCGGAGGCGCTTCTCGTTCGCGCAGATTCGTCCACAACCGAAACCGATCGTCGGACGCCGGGTGGAGATCCAACATTAAATAGCCAAAGGGATTCTGCGTGCAGAGGTTGAACACGTCCATCACCCCCTGCCATTGGTCCGGGAACGCTTGCAACGCCAAATTTCGCATGCCCGTGCGATCGCGCGGATTCTTGAAGGCGATGACATAATGCGCATTTCGGTTGATGGTCTTGGCAAATTTACCGGGCGGAAACAAATCTTGCGTCAAATAAAACACCGTGATGTTGCGATGATGGGAATCTTTGGTGAATAAATCCAACACGCGCTTGTCGTTGCCCCCTTCTTCCATGAGATCGTCCAACACCAGAATATCGCCCCCTCGACCCTCGAACCATTGTCCCAAGTGAGAGGGGGTCGGGATGCCTTGATGAAATCGAACGCCTTTCTTCTTCATGCCAGCAAAGCGGGGTTGCCACACCCCGTAACAGTACACGATCCGAGCCGGGGTCCGTTGAAACGCGCGTTGTTCCGTCAACAGGTCGTCCACAATTGGGTTTTGCCGCATCCCGAGGGGCCGCCGACCATGACGCTACTCGGCATACGAATCATGGTGCTAGGTAGTGATCGTACCATCGAGGGGTGCGTTGTTTTATCGAGGTTGCCACGCTTTCCCTGACGCGGGTTTCCCCGCAAGTTTGAAGCGCGGTCACCAGGGCATCCCAGTCACCTCGTTCGGCCAAGGCGCGCAATCGACGATACTGACGATAATCCCATCGATTCCACAAGACATCCTCGGGATGGCGTAGAATTTCTCCCCATTCCAATTCTCTCAGGCATTGAATCACGTGTTGCGCATCTTGTCTGGTGATCATGGTTGGTTTTTTTTCACACTTCCCACGGTTTGCGTCGACCGCGATAATGACCCGCGGCACCCGTCACGCCCATCCTTTTGTAAGATTTCATTTTTCCCAGTTGGTACCCCAGTTTGGCCGCCGAGGCTAATACGGTGAAGATCCCGCCCGTCTGCTCTCGTTTACGTCGCAAGCGTTTCCCAACACCGTCAAAAAGGAGGGATTGGGTCCCGATTTGCCCGTATACCCTCGGGTGGTGGTCGTCGTCGTCGTCTTTGTCGTTTGGTTGGATTCCCTTGCGGCATGTCGTCTCGAATGATTTTCCCTCCCCAGCAGGGATGGCTCTTTTTATGATAAAAAAAAAAAGAAGAGATGCAATGACCAGGATTCGAACCTGGGTCTCTGCGGCCACAACGCAGCGTCTTTACCACTAGACCATCAAAGCATTCGCTGTCAAATGGGTCTTTTTTATTATTTAAATTAAAAAATTGCACCGGAAACACTTTTTTCAACCACTTGTTTTATTTTTTTTTTTAACAACAACAACCATAACAATAACAACAACAACTGTTTTTTCTTTTTCTTTCCTCTGTTTTACACGTGGAAATGTTCCTTGTTCTCTTGAAAGCTCACGCTGCATTGACGATTGGGACGGCATTGTCCACTTCGCTCAGTTCTTCCTGGATCAAGGCTTTGACTCGTTGCGCCACTTTGGCGTCGTTGGACACCAGGTCGTGCGGCGAAAAGTCGGCCAAAACTCTTCAAACGAGACCCCTCGTACTCGCGCTTTGAGAAACAACAAGGCGTAATGTCCGCAGGTTTGACTCCGGAGGGCTTGTAGGGTGACGCCGCTTCGAAAATACCGTGGGCCATTGCGCCAACCATTCGTGCATGCCCGGGGCCGGGTACGTGGTCAAGGGCAGCCCGTAACTGTCAAAGACTTCGCAACCTCGTCCCGGTTCGGTCCACACGGCCAGCCAATGTTTACCCGGTTCCCCCGTCGGGTCCGTGTTCACGATGTAGCCTGCCCGGGTCGTCACGGTGGGAGGTTGCGGCAATCCGTCCGACGGGACCACGTCCCAAAACACGCGTTTCAAGGCGTCGTCGTCCCTGGCCAAGTAGCGTAACACGGTATCGCTCAGCGCTACAAATTCCATGCTTCTTTCTTTTCTTGTTTTCTTCAGCTAACGGTGCAGGTTATACAAGACAGCGCCGTTGCCATCCACTTCAAATAGATTTTCAAACTCGCCCCAGACCAACACGGTGATATTGGTATTCAGAGCACCTGGAAATCAATTTCCACGCGCAAATTGCCAGCTTGTTTCGGGTTTCGGTACTCGGGGTCGTCCGCCACGCCCGAGGGGACATTGTTGAACGCGAACAACGTGCATTGTCCATCTTGCCCCCAATCCTCCGGTCTCACCATGGAGGAACCGTGGTGCTGCAACCGTCCACAGGCTTCCAGGAACCGACGGTAGCCTTTCAAATCTTTCAAATTATTGTTTCCATTCAATTCCAGGGTGGGGTACGGGTATTCTTCGCCATCCACCACTTGCTTGATGCGGGTCACCCCAAATTTTTGAAAAGCAAACGGATACCATTCCACATCGCCGTTAAACGCTCGACTGTCCACCAACGCCACGATCATCCGATCGGGCACTTTTCCCACAAACACGTTATCTTCCGTGAATTTGGTGGTCCGTCCGTCGAACGAAAAGGACCGGATCTCGCTTCTCACCACCGGGTACTTGGCCGTCTGTCTCTTGCTTTTTCGATCGGTTTGCAACGCGCTGTACACCGTGGGATTCAAACTCACTCGGCACAGATGCAGGGTCACTTTCAGATCCTCGTGGTTCAACGTCACCATCCGTTTCACGCCCGTGCCACTCGTCTTGGTGCCAAACGTGAAAAAATCGGGGGCATGGCAAAACAGTTCCAAGACCATTTCTACGCCCGGGGTGAGAAGACGTCCCGTGTGAAAGGCTTCCAGGTGCGGCTTGATCAGGAACGTCACGGTCTGGTTGCCGCGAAATCGCACGGAGGCCGTTTTCAGGGCTTGCACCGAATTGTGCAACCATCCGGCCGTGGTGGGAGTCGTCGTTGGCGCCGTGGCTTGGATCCGAGGGACGACATCCAATTGATTCACCCACCCTTGCGCGGCCAGCAAGGTCTCTCCTTCCTCTCTATTAAAATTCAAGATGGTTTCTAGGAATGCCTTGTACGCGTACGTGTCCGTCTGTTCGCTCATGAGGGCTCCATTGAAGCGCAGGTTCATTTGTTTGAAGATGGAATGCGCAATGTTGTTGACCGCGTACACGAATCGGGTGTCGTCGGCGTCCGAGGCGGCATTCGCGTCCGCCACCAGGCCGTTGGTGGAGGCCGAATGCAAACGCAGTTCCAGTTCCAAATAACTTCGATCCAAATCGCAAAAATCGTCCAACGCTTGCACCGTGAAGGTGATGGGTCGGATGCCCGTGGTGGACGGACTGTACTTGACCATCCGATACCCCTGCCGAGCAATGTCGGCCGTGGGAATCGTAAACAATTCCAACGACATGGTTGCGTTCAGGGACGTGGACGTTTGCGTTGCCGTGGACGCGCGTGGACCCTTTTTATGTATCTGGCGAGCCGATACCCCGGTGGAGGTGCGACGTCCGACGAGATCCAACCTCCGCGTTGACGTTGTCGAGTGAACCAATACCCCGGGGGAGGTGCCACGTCCGACGAGATCCAACCCCCGCGTTGGACGGGACTTTTATACCGTCCCCTTCCCGTCAGATGCCGGGGTCGCGATTGCACGACCAGGGGGTGGACCATGGTGGTGTGCTGCTAGTTTTTTTTCTTTAATGTTTCTGTCTTCACTCGCCGAAAATGTCTCGGGCTCGTTTCGCCGCTTTTTTATAGATCCCTTGCTTGCTCGTCAGGGCTTTTCGTTTCACCCCTCGTCCCAAGGCGCCAAACACCGCTTTTCCCGCCTGTTTCCACGATTGACCTCGGTCCAGCGACGCTTTTCCTTCGCGCAACGACGACGCGAGCAACGGGGTGGCCAATTTGATCAAATCTTGCATGAAGGCACCTCCGCCTTGCCCCGTCCCCGTTCTCGTCGAGGGGGGATGATAACGCGTTAAACTGCCTCCCAACATGACGACACTCGAGGATCGACGAGGGAGGGAGACCGTCACCTTGCGGAACGAGAAGGTGGCGACCGTTTGGCCTTTTTTCATTTTGCCAAGGTCCCGGTCGGGTCGGCCAGTTGCACTTCGACGATATCGATCCAGGGGCGTCGTAAGGGGACCCATTGGATGTGCAAGGGTTCAAAGAACTGCACCCCTTCTCCGCTTTTGGGAAAATGCGCTTCTCGAATCAAGGGGTGGAGTTGACCGCCCATCCGATTGCTTTCCACCAGATCCGTGTACACGAAGAAGCGTCGTCCCGTACTCCCCACGTACTCGCAAAGGCATCGTTGAGATTCACAAAGTGCCAATTCACGGTCAGCGAGAGAGATACAGGTACCCTCGTCGTCTTCCAGAGCTTTCTTCTCCGTTTCTCGTCGGATCTTTGGTCACCCAGTTCCGTGTCCTTGATAAAAAAAGGTCTGCTTGGATTCTTGAAACGGGAGGGGTAGTGAAGATTTTCCCCCAGTGCCGTCCCCTCGGCGTTCAACCACCCCATGCCCACCGCCAACTTTTTATTCACCATCAACCGCACGGCAGGGTCGTTCATGGGGATCGGGTTTGATGTGCTCCAACAGTTTGTGTTCCACGACCAAGGACGGGCCTTCCCAACGAAAGGTGGGTCGACGGGCCTTCTCCAAACGAGTCCCAGCGCTTGCGTTTGGGCAAAGGCTTCCCGCTCGAAGAGTCGAATCATGGAGGCCATCATGTCCACCCCATTCTTGATGAATTGTCTTCTTGCAATTGCGTGCCGCTGATCATGTACTGTGAAGGGTCGGTTGATCGAGGGTATCCACCAGGGTGTAACAGCACAAACAGAGATCCTCTCGAGCCCGCGACGTGCGTCAACGTCCGTCCGCTATCGGGGGTGGAGAGGGACAGCAACCCCACTTCCCAATCCCCTTCCAACGCCAGCGGTTCCGCCAATCGTACCTTGAACGCATCCGGGGTGTTGTTGGGAAATTCCGGGGAGACATCGCTCAGGAGCACCACGCGATTCATGACGTCGACGACGACGACTTCGTGGCCAGTCTGGGTGTGCGATCCCCTCTTTATAGCGAGGTCATATGGCGTTTGGGGATCCAACTATCGTATTTGCTGGGCCACCCCTTCCAACGCACCAACACGTTCCGTCCTCGTCGTCGAAGCACTTTTTCCACCCGAAACACGGCATCGTCCGGCACCTCGACTTTTTGCACGTCTTCTTTGTAAAAAGTCCCTTCCACGGGCGTCCCGTCCCATTCTTGGATCTTGTAGGTGGGCACGGGGCCTCCTCGGGCGCGTTGCACGATGAACACTTCTTCCGTCCATCCGGGCAAATACCCCTTTTGGAAAGGACGATGTTTCTTGTTGAGTCGAACGCGATCCCCACCTTCAATGTCGGCGTTTCCGCCGTCGAAGCCGTTTCTCGTACAAGCGATCCCACACGGTGCGTTCGTTGGCGCGGGTCACTTGGTTCGGGGGCAGGCCAATACTTCGATGCGGGGTGGCGTTGTACCCTCGGACCAACAGCGGCAACCGATCCTCGTACCGGAGCGTATTCAGGGCGGTGAACATGCGGTACATGCGTTCCTTCAACGTGCGATTCCATCGTTCCACCACGGCGGCTTTGCTATCCCCGCGCGTGGAAAAGAGCGCAATTCCTCGCTCTTTCAGAAACGTTTGGAAGGGCCGGTTGTAAAATTCTGTCCCGTCGTCCGTTTGCAACCGCAAGGGTTGTCGTCCTTTGCTGCCTCGCAGAATCGAGGCAAAGGCTTCCGTCACGGCTTTGCCGGTCTTGTTCTTCAAAGGCACCGCCCACGCGTACTTGGACAAGACGTCGATGACGGTCAAAATGTAGCGGTACCCCTTATTCCATTTCTTCAAGGCCGACACGTCCACCAAATCGGCCACCCATTGTTCGTCGCGGGCAAACACGATCACGGGGGTGGTGGGAAACCGTTTCCGACGCGGTTTGTGCAGGGTATAACTCAAGAGCCCTTCCAAGACGCGTTTGGCCCGCGCCAGAGGCAATCCCGTCTGCTGGGCAAATCGTTGCACGCCCCCCAAACTGCCTTTTTTCTCGGGGGATTCGTAAACCTCTCCCCAACTGACCGAGGCTCGCTTTTTTGGGATTTGGCACGCGGGGCCATGTCGTTCGCCGATGGGATCCGAAGCACTCGTAACAAAAGGGGAGGGAAGGGGACTTTTATCGTTAACAAACAACAACCACACCGTGAATGTTCGTGACAACAACATGTTTTTTTAATCAACCAAACAAGATAATATTTTTACATGAAGAAAAGCAATGTTCAAAACGACCAATCCCGTCTGACACGTATTTGTACTTGCCACGGGGTGACTCTTCCGCGGCTCTGGCCAAGTTCTCGGCAGCTCGACGCATCCAATAGTCAAAGGTGGGGGTCGGCTCGTCGGGCACGTACTTGTCTTTAACCACTGCACGTCCTTCAACATCTCCAACGAAGGGTCTTCTCTTTCAGGTACCGCCACAAGGCCTGCACGTAAATGATCTTTTTCATTTTGGGGGGAAACTGTTTCATCATCTCGTACGCCTCCTTCAAGTAAGGGCGAGAACTCAAATTTCTGAATTCTTCGGGATAGGCGATGGTGTTCTTCGTTCCCGCCACCACGAACCCTCCTCGCCAAAACTTGTTCCACCGGGGAATCTCTGGCTCTCTTTCTGGCTCTCTTTCTTTGTCGACCTGGGCGGTTCCCAAGAGGTCCACGGCACGGGGTCGTACCTCTTTCTGACGCGGGGTTTCCAATGGATCCACTGGAAATACCCACAGCGTTCTTTGCCAAACTGTTCCACGCCTTTCTGGTTGACGCCGCAGGTCAGGAACACCTTTTGGTAATTGTTGGGGGACAAACTCAGTTTCATCTCGGTCTCAACCCGCAGTCGCAACGCAAGGAAGACCACTGGGCTTTCAGGGCGGGGTGAAGATGGTCTTTCAATTCTTTCAACATCGTGTCCAAGTGACGGGTGGGAATGAACACCAGACATCCCTCGTGACCGCAACGTTCGTAAGAAAAGTCCCCGCAACTGCCCGGGCACAAGGGTTCCCACTCGTGAATGGGGCACGACAAATCGGTGACGACGACGGGGGACTGAGGTGGAGGGTCCGTCTGCGTGGCCGCGTCCACCAGGGTGGAAAGAACCGGGTCTTTGCAAAGGCTCGCCAGAAACGCATCCGCCTCGTTCTCTTCTTCCTCGGTCAACAAGAGAGGTTCGGGGGATGAGGTGGCAAGACGTCCACGGGGGCATTCAAGATCGCCATGTCCTCGGGGCTCAATGTCTCGTCTTCTTCTTCTTCTTTTTACTCCCTTCGGCATCGCTCTTGGTTTTACGTTTTTTAGGCGCAGCGACAGGAGTCGGTTGCGTGGCCACTCGACTCATACTCATGACTTTTCTTCCTTTCCTTCAGGTCACTGCAACTGGAACGAAGAGAGGGCGAGAGAGAATGCGTCACGCCTTAAATGCCAAGTCCACGACCCCCTGTAGCGTGACGTGGTCGTATCCGATTGGCGGCTCCTCGTGACGTGGCCTCGTTCGATTGGCTAAACATAATCCCACCACCACCCCACCTGCCAGTCTCTATAAAAACCACACCCCCTTCCCTCGCACGTATTCAAACGAACAAAACAAGCAACATGGAAAAGGTATGCGTTTGCATCGACCTGGAAGGGTTCCAAATCCAGGGATGTTTTCTGTGCCGCGAAATGGGGTACTGCGATTGGACGCGACAGCATTCGGGCGTCGTCCATTACCATCTTCCCATCGAGTACGCTCAGTTGTCGGACAAGGAAAAGATCACCGCCCGTTGGGTCATGCGAACATTCACGGACTCCACTTTCAACCACCCCCCGCCGCCGCGCCTTACCCCCACCGGCTCTTGGACGTGCAAATCCGAGCTCTGTACGAACGATTCCGCACCGACGAACGAGATACGGTGGCCTTCAAAGGGGGGCACGTGGAACAAGATCTCTTGGATCGACTCGGCATCCCCCACCTCGATCTCGAAACTTACGGGTGTCCCCCGTTTCGTAAAATGAAACGCTTGGATCGCGTGGAAGGTTGCGGTTTTCACGCCGACCCCCTACGTCATCATTGCCCGCAAGTCGAATGCCATCATTTCGTGGATTGGATGCGACGACAATGCGGGATGACGTATCAGTCCACGTACAGATTCCATTGGTCCGCCAACCGTCCCGTGGGACAAAGTCGACGACGGTCTAAATAAAAAGACCCCGCTTGCCCCGGCTCGGACTCATTTTTGCGTTGATTTCTTTCACGAGCGCGTGGACGCCGAGGCGGAACGTCAAGCCGTCCATTTCGGGACTCGTTTGGACGTGGTGATTGGACCCCATCACCCTCGCCGTCAAACCATCACGCCCTTGACGGAAGAAGAATTGAACCGAGCCGACAGTTACTTTATCACGGCCCAGACTCGATTGGGAAAAGGGGTTTCCAACGCCATCACGGCCGAATACTTGAAACGCAACTTTCACATTGCGGCACGGGCCGGCAGCGTCTACGCGTTTGGGTTCTTTACCTTCAACCATAAACAGATGAAAGGAGGGACGGGGTGGACCGTGGAATATGCCAAACAATTGCATCGGCAGATCTTTGCCTATGACCTGGAGAAATCGCGATGGTACAAGTACAACTATGGCACCGGCACGTTTCATGCGATGGGGAACGGCAATTTTCCGCTCTTACACACCCAGAGTGCCATTGTGGGTTCCCGCTATGTGGACAATTACCCCCGATGGAAAGAGGCCCTCGCCGGATTATTCGAGCGCACCGTGGGCTGTCTACAATCACTGCATTGACACTTTGATTATTATTGTTTGACGCCCACCCCGTGAGACAATGAGAACACTGCAAATGAGACTTTGAACCACAACTGTTTTATTGTGTTTTGATTCACACGATTTAAAATTATCTCTTGTAAAATAAAATTAAAATGTTCCTTGAAATGAAATAAATGTTTCTTTTTCACAGTTCTTCTTTTGTTTTCTTGAAATAAAATGTTCTTTTTCACAGTTCTCCTTCCCGAAAAGCTTCCATTTCCTCCAGATCGCACCCCAGGGCACGGCAGTGAGGGCACTTGAATAGCGTCACCAGTCGCCCGTTCTCTTGCACCCACTTCAACATACACGTGGTGTGTACCCACCCGCTACAACAAAAGAACTTGTGCGCCCGCACACGGACAAATTGTCTGGCCAGCGTCCCGTCCCTCTTGGTAAACTCTCTCACAGTCAATTTTCTTTCCTCTAAACAGATGACACACTTTCGATCTTCTTCCTTCTCTTCCTTCTTCTTCTTTTCCCACTCAGATCTTTCGCTCTCTCCTTCCATATCCACAGAAAAAATGTCGACACGAGCATCCACAGACATCATCTTGACTTTGGGTTTTGGGTGTGAGTTTGAAGCCAAGCCCTCGGCCTTTATATAGATCCCCGCGCACCTCCCGGCCGGGGTCTGGGGCGAGTGAAAAATCAAGACCCATACCCCCCCATGGGTACCCCGTTCCTTCCCCAGCATGCATTGTCATTTATCCTCGAGAGTATAATAAGAGGGCGGGTACCGCTCGACGACGACCTTTTTCGCATGGAGTGCTTTCACTGTCGCGTCTCTCGCATCGAGGGAAGAGATCCATTGACCCTATTGCAGACCTATCGAGGGGAAACCATCACCCTATTCGTGCGTGACGTCAAGGAAGCCAAACGCCGACGATTTAACTCGCGGCAACTCCATCTGTGTCGTTGCTGTAGAACGCTGTTCAACCTCGCCGATCGGGACAAGTTGTTTTTCCTAGTCCTCTTCGTCGAGTGTTAAAACCCTTCAAAATGGCCGACCTCGAGGAGGAAGAATTGGACGACGACGTCTTGTTGGAGGCCATGGAAGCCGCGGAAGAGAGCAACCGGGGCCACCTCTTCGAGTTTCGACTCACCCCGGGCACGGATCGACGCGTGCAAAGGTTTGGGTTACGTCGTCGCGTGTTCGATGCCACCCTCCACGCTCGCACGGAACTCTTACAACCCCCACAATACGATGTGGGTTACGAACTCGAACAGGCGTTGCGTCGGGCCATCGATCGCCAATTGGAGGAGGAACAGTTAACCGACGACGATCACGTGTTGTTCACCATGCAACATCCCAGCTTTCTGCACGCCTTTCAATCGTTTCACGTGCCGGTGCGGGAATGGCGCGAACAGAGTCAACGGGTCACCCTCCTCTTGCAAAAAATGGCGGAGAAATTAAACTCCAACGAACAATTCAAAGCTGACGATCGCTTGAAAGTGCAAATCACCACCGTGAAGGATCCCGGACGGGGCAGCGGTCGTCGAAAGGAAGCCACCCCGGGCAACGTACCCATCCTGACCTTTCTCGAAAAGAAAAGGTGCGTCGTCAAAATCAAAAATCGGGACGAGTTGTGCTGCGCTCGGGCTCTCGTCACCATGCAAGCGTGGGCCGACGAACTTCCCCCGCGTCGACGGACGCCGGAGCTTGGCTACGCATCCTTGAAGAAAGGTGGTCCGGGTCAAACCCGATTGGCCAAAGCCTTGCACGCGTTGGCTCGCGTTCCCGAAGGGCCTTGCGGGTTGGGAGCCCTCCATCAATTCCAAATCGTGTTGCCGGACTATTACATCAAAGTCCTCAGCGCCGATGTGGGTTACCAAGTGATCTTTGGACAAGGCGAGAAACGCGCCGACCAACGTTACCTGTTTCTCTTGAAACACGAGGATCATTATTACGGCTTGACCTCCATTCCCGCCATTCTCGGACGCAGTTACTATTGCCACTTGTGCGACAAGGGGTACGACCACGAGGATTTTGCGAATCATCCCTGCGTGAAACGACGTTGCGTGGCCTGCAAACAGAAAGACTGCCGCGATTACCTGGCACTCCTCCCGGGCAATAGCAAACCCCCACGACCGACGCAACGCCCGTGCCCGGACTGTCGACGCTGTTTTTACGGAGACCGTTGCTACGAGAATCACCGGGTGTTTTCGCCCAACGGACAAGGGGCCGACACCCCAGATCACTCCGTCTGCGCCAATTTCCAAACGTGCGAGGATTGCTGCAAATCCCTCGACTGGTGGAAAAATCGACGCAAACGTCAACGTCCCCACAAGTGCGAGGAATATTTTTGCAAGACCTGCAAGGATTATGCGGATGTCACCACCCACCGTTGCTACATTGACCCGGTGCACGATCCAGACCCGGAGGAGGTGGAAGCAGCAGCAGCAGGACCGCCTCCCGCCAAACGCACCAGACCTGCCCCGCGTCACGCCGCCCACGCCGTCCGTTTCCTAGCCGCCAACGAGCCCGAGTCGGGGGAAGACGAAGACGAGGAGGAGGAGACTCGGCCCCGATTACCGCCCTATTTCGTGTATGCGGATTACGAAAGCACGCAGGACGAACAATTGCACGTGCCCATCCTCATCTGCGCCAAAGGGGAAGACCATCTCGACACCGTGCCCGCCCTGGTGTTTTACGGTCGCGATTGCACCGGGCAATTTTACGATTGGCTGCTGACCAAAACGGAGGTGCTGGGCGAACCGCGGGAAGTCATCGTCATCTTTCACAATTTCAAAGGTTACGATGGGATGTTCATCCTCCAGTACCTCTACGACCATCGCATCGAGGTCAAAGATCAAATTTGCGTGGGATCGAAAATCTTGAGCCTGAGAGCCGGACGGTTGACGTTCAAGGACAGTCTGTGTTTCCTCCCCTATCCCCTCTCCGCTGGCCTACTGTCGATCGGACGTGCAAGTGCTCAAAGCCGGCTGCGAAATTTTTCAGCGGGAATTTGCCGCCAAAGCCGATTTCAATCCCATGGAGAAATGCGTGACCATCGCCGCGGCCTGCATGCGGTATTACCGCAAAAAACATTTACGTCCCCGCACCCTGGCCTTGGAACCCCCCTGCGGATGGAATGGAAAAAAGGGGCATCAATCCCTGAAAGCCTACCAATGGTTGGAGTGGCAGAATTCCCAACAAACCCAAGGGGTCATTGCGCACGCGTTCAACGGGGGCGAACGCACTCTCCAAGTCGGGGGCCGTCGGTATCAAGTGGACGGATTCAACGAGACGACCCGCACCGTGTACGAATTTCACGGGTGCTTGTGGCACGGATGTCCCGTCTGTTTCCAGGGGAGTATGACCAAGACCACCCGTCTCCACCCGATCGCGCCAAGTGGGAAATGCACGAAGCCACGATGCAAAAACAGCGGCAATTGGAAGCCGGCGGGTACCGCGTGGTCGTCATCTGGGAATGTCAGTGGGAGCAGTTGCGTCAACGACCCGACGTCGCCGCCTTTCTCGAGTCGCGCCCGTTCACCGTCCCTTCGCTGAACCCACGCGACGCCTTCTTCGGAGGCCGCACCAATGCCTTACGACTATGGGACGAGATCGACGAAACGCAAGGGGAAGAAATTCGGTACGTGGATGTGACGTCACTGTACCCCACCGTCAACAAGTACGACCAATACCCCGTCGGACACCCCGTCATCGTCACCCAGCCGGTGCAAGACATTGCCCAATACTTTGGCATCGCCGATTGCACCGTCTTACCGCCCGAGGGGTTGTTTCATCCAGTGTTGCCGTACCGTTGCCATGGCAAAATCACATTCCCCCTGTGTCGAGCCTGCGTGGAAGAAGAGATCCCCAAACGGATGACTGAGCGAACCTGGGTGTGCGAACACACGGCGAGTCAACGGAGCATCCGAGGGACGTGGTGCACCCCCGAGCTCGTCAAAGCCGTGGAAAAAGGGTACCGCATTCTCCAAATTCACGAAGTGTACCACTTTCCCCCCGCGCAACGTCGTACCGGGCTGTTCGAAGACTACGTCAACGTGTGGCTGAAAGGAAAAACGGAAGCCTCCGGGTGGCCCCCGAACGCCGACGGAAGCCTCAAAACACCGGAGCAGCAAACGTTCTTCCTGAATGATTATTGGGGACGGGAAAGGATCCGACTCAATCGGGACAACATGAAATCGAACAAGGGAAAAAAAGCCACCAGCAAACTGGCCCTCAATTCCTTCTGGGGAAAATTCGGCGAGCGGGAAAACAAGCGGAAAATCCAACAAATCACCGCGCTCGCCTCCCTGTACGAATTCATGAAAGACGAGACCATCGTCATCCACAATCTCCGCATCCTGAACGACGAGTGCCTCGAGATCGCCTACGACAAAGTCGACGACGACGTCCCCGGCGGTCAAACCACCAACGTCTTCGTGGCCGCCTTCACCACCTGTTGGGCCCGGTTACGTCTCTACCATCACCTGGATCGCGTGGGAGACAATGCCCTGTATTTCGACACGGATTCGGTGGTCTACAAATGGAAACCCGGCGAACCCGAGATCCCCCTGGGCAATTTCCTCGGCGAGATGACGGACGAATTGGACGACAAGAAAGGCAATCGTGACGTCATCGTGGAATTCGTATCCTGCGGTCCCAAAAATTACGCCTACAAGACGCGTTTGGGAAAGACGGAAGAGAAAATTCGCGGGTTCACCCTCAACGTGCGCGGACAACAACACCTTCATTTTGAATCCATGAAACAAACGCTGTTCCTCGAACTGCAATCGCCTCTCCCCAAACCGCGCACCGTCAACGTGCCCAACCCCCACTTCATCAAGAGAGACAAGCGCACCAAGACATTGACTACCGTTCGCAGGGATAAACTCTGGGGGGTGGTGTACGACAAACGCGTCATCGGCGACGAATTCACGTTCAAGACTCTCCCTTACGGTTTCAGTTGGCTTCGACCCGACGAAGATCTCACCGTTTAATTAAAAGGGGCGACCGCGAAGAAAAACCCGGACACGAATCCAGGGCAACGTGACTTTTGAGCCGACGAACTAGGGGCGAACTAGGGGCGTTCTCCCATTCGGGGATGGAACCCATGTCCCCGCTTGTAAAAATAGTTTTTTTTGCTGTTGTTTTCGTTGTGTGACTACTAAAAAAAAACAAAGGGGCGTTCTCCCAGTCGGGGATGGAACCCATGTCCCCGCTTGTAAAACTAGCTTTTCGTTGTGTGACTATTAAAAAGGCATTTTTTTTTGTGTTATTTTCTGTTATTTTTGTCTCCCTGGCCGAGCGGGATCTGGGACCGACCCAGCGAGCAAGATCCCGAACGATCCCGAGCGATTCCCGAACCATCCCGAGGGATCCCGAGCGGGATCTGGGATCTGGTTGTTTGAGACAACCCATTGCACCATCATTACGACCTTTAAGAACCTTTAAGAACCTTTAAGTCACCTTTAAGGTCACTTCCGGTCACTATAAGCCCCCCCACCCCTCCCCCCAATTTTTTTTGCCTCACTCTCATGCCAAACCATGATGTCATCCTTTTCAACTCGGCCTCTGATTGGCTGACCGGCTCTTAATGAGATGCAAATGAGATGCTAATTTTATGCACTCGCTCCTGATTGGTCCGCCAGGTCGTGAGCGTCCTACACTACTACAAATATAGTGTTCGAAATACAGCAAATACCATGAGCTTGTATAAAACTACAGCATCGTCCAGTACCATCATCCTGTGCACCACATCCGTCGCCAGCAAGATGTACAACTTCGTTGGTGTGCGGGTTAAATGACTTCACATCACGAGCACCGATGTCTGTGAAGACTAGCAGCTCATTAAATTTGGATACCCTCTTGATCTCCTTGCAACTTTCATCACCATTCTGGATAGCACATTCCATCAGGGTGGTTTCCATGCTAACAGAATATAGACCTCCTTGACATTTGTCGTTTTTTGATCCTGCAAAGTATACGTTTGATTCCAAGATTGTCATGGATTCCACACTTTCGATATGTGTAGGGTAATTTGAAAGTGTTCTCATTGACTTGCCCCTGATTGTTACACCATCTCTTTCGAGCGAAACTTGATGTATGATCGGCTACCAATAGCACATCATCGCTAGCCATACACAGGGCCGAGGGTTTTGACAGTTGCACGTCGACAATGTGTACCACGTTCTTTCTCACTTTCGATTCTAACTTTCGCAAATGCACAGAGAGGCACTCACGTAACATCGGAACAGATCCCTCGTCCAGGGCCTTACCTGTTTCACAGCGTCGGTATGCAGAATCAATTCCAATTCTACGATCACGATTATGATGCCGGCTAAAATAAAGTATTTGTTTTGTAAATACCATGTTTTGCTATTTATTATTTGGTAGTGTTTTCGCCTCATATTCTGCGTACATCTTCTACATTACACATGACATCATCTACACTACCGATATAAAGCAAAAACAAAAAACACTGCAACAAACGCAAAATACTTTCTGCGATCCATTTTCAATTCAAGTCGTACAAGACCATACAATTCTCATGTCGCATCACGTTTCCTCTACCTGTCAGCACCTCAGACGATTGAGTAAAACATTTTCTTGCTCGAATTCTAATGTGAAGACTTTAGTAAAAGAAAATTGCTTTGCAAAATTTTACTTGAAATTTTACTAAGCAAAACTTGATTCTAGTGTGAAGCCACGCATTATTAGAGTCAAAATATTGGCGCTACAGTAAAGGTTTGAAAAGCAGCACCCCGCGAAGCCATCTAGTAACACTAAAGTTTTATATCGAATACATATTGATTTAGCTTTTCACTTACCGTTCAATTCATTTTCACCAGTAAGTAATGATGGTAGTTCAAGTTTGTATTGCGGCAGGGTAGATATGTCAAAGTTCTCAACTTTTCCATCGCACTTGTTTATACGGTACAGCTTCAATGTGTATTGGCCCAGACCCAAGGTTCGCATCTTATCCTTGTAGCCTGTTCCAGGCGTTCAGATAGTGGGGACCCCGCGCCTTCCCCAACTATTCGCGCTTTCCCCACTATCTGAACGCCTGGAACAGGCTAATCCTTGAGGCCCAAAAAATCAGAAAGATGCTTTTCGAAAGCTTTTAACGACTCCTTGTGCTCGTCGCTTAACAGAATTCTGGACTTATATCTTTCGATTGGCTTTTCTTACCCTTGACTAAAGACACTTACAATGGCTTTAATCACACTCATCGTCAAGACTTTCGACCGGGACGATCAGACAGACTCTAAAATCCACCAGCCATGTGCTTATCTTGAAAAATGACGTCATACACAATGTCCATTGTTATTTCGTGTTCTTTGGGATGCCTGTGGTGATTTTGTCTATATATCGAATAAATGTTTTTCTGTCTGAGAAACAAACTAAAAATACCAAATAGACCACATACATAAAATAATTGTTCAGAGCTTAGGATAAGCTACAAACAACACGGTTATCTGAACAAAAATAATTCACGACACACGGTTAATTTTTTCCCTTTTTCACGACACACGGTTAATTTTTTGGATGTTTCACGCCACACGCTTAACCCCATTGAGACCCTCCAACACCGGCAGCAGGAGCTTCGGCTGCGACGCGAACAACAGGGCGAGCGGCTTCTAAAACGTCCGTAGGAAAAGCTGCAGGAACTTCGGCCATGAAGGTGAAGTGCTCAGCGACGGAAACGTTCGGGTGAGAGAAGCAAAAAAGGACACCTCTGAAGAGACCTCTCGGGGCATGAACGCAAAATGAGAACGATCTCAAGTCGGGAGGGCGTATAAATACTAAGCGAAATACCCAAAGGCATTACAACGGTCTCAGGAGGGGAAATGTGCTAATTTATGTAGCGCGTGAGGCCATTACGGCGCAAACATACCAATGAAAATAGGAAATCGTATGAACTACTTGTGCATTTCGTGATTTATGGGCACGAGTGATGTTTTGAAATTTTGAAATGAAACGCTTCAATGGCCGTGTTTTCACGAGCGAGCAAACCAGGTCGCTTAAGCTTGTCGGCAATTAAACAACAAAGAAGGGCATTGTATTGTCGTTCTTTTGTGTTCTAATTTTCTATTGTCTTAACAAAAGAAAATATATCTACAGGAATGTTAAGCGAGAAAAACCGCCTCGTGAAAACACAGCCAATGGTTTCCAAAATGCTGACAAGTTTTATTTTTTACTAATCGATAACAATCTTTTGACAGGTAAACCATGCCTGAAATCTAAAAATTGATCACATCATTTAAAGAAATATTTAAGCTTGAAATTCCAAAGTAAGCGCAACAGGTTCGCAGCTTTCTTGTTGCACTTTACAACCTAGATTTGCACTCTATAATCTAATTATGCATTCGTCATTGGCCAATCAGAAACTGTATATTTTGCTGAGTATATTATAATATATATAGGGGGGAGGGGGGAGGGGGGGGGTTGATGTTTCGAATTGCGGTGC
>JAJGOT010001402.1:0-17635 GCA_022457155.1 Cladopsammia gracilis | reverse complement strand
CTAAAATGGGGATCTTAAAGTACATGATTTGTTGAAAATGGATAAATAGTTTTATCATATTATGTTATTACACGTTTTGCCCTTCGATCATTAATGGAAAATAGAAATTCAATTAATGTAAAATGTAAACGACTGTATTGATGAAAATGTGTTTCTAAAGGCATAATAGACTTTACAATAAAAAAAATGACATTCCAATGATGTCATTGAAGGAGCATTAGCATGGTAATTGCGCAAATGAACTAACGGATGATTGAAATGAACATTTCTTTGTGTTAATGTTATTCCTAAGATGTTATTGATTTTCCGTAAAATAAATTGAATTTCTATTTTCCGTTAATGAAGGGCAAAAGGTGTAATTTCTTAACATGGATGGTTATATTGCATTTTCAATAAAATAGTAGCAAAATGGATTTATATTAATCACAACATTTAGCAAAATGAATTTATATTAATCACAACATTTTGCGACTTTTTCCAGCTTTTTGGTTAGAGGTGATTCAGTTTGATACCTATTAAACCAACACTTTTTTATGCAACAAGCACTAATTTATTATGCAATATTAGGGTCGCTTGTCAAAGTGGCAATTCTGCAACTAGTTTTAGTGACTGTTTTGTAATAAGTAATGTTACAAACAGTTTTTTAATTATCTAATCATTGTTATCCGCATTTGAACATTTTTATGAAATTTGTGCAATACAAATTGTATTATAATTATTATCAATTAGTGTTATTGACAGCTTGCAATTAATATTTAATTGACAGTTGTATAATTTAGTTAGCTGCAGTTTTGTCATTATCATTTTGTGATAAGAAAAAAAGAATTAATATGTACATATTTTAAATTGAGTGTTTGAATGATTATTTAGTTGCATTGTCTTTTTTTAATGAGAATGTAAAATGGTCCTTAGCACCAGATGACAATACTTTTGGTTAGGCTTGAATATAATACCAACGTTTTTTATATGTAAATACTGCATTAATTATTAATGATTTTGAAATACAAAAACTAGCAAAATAATGTTCCGACATTTCAGCGACTTCATGATGCCACTATCAAGGAATAAATAAATGAATACAATGTAAGTTTGAAAAGAGTTCAAGTGGATACTGTATTTCCTTGAATAATAGCCGGGGGCAATATTACCGAGTCTTTCACTCCAAAAAGGGGCGTTTATTCGAGGGGAGGCAATTAACTCGGAGGGGGTGGGGGGGGGGGGGGTGGGCCAATTATTTCAAATATTGCTCACTGGAAGTACTAATAGCCTAATTAGGGTGCTCCAAGAAATATAGGAAAGAGTAAAATACACTAATTTCAACAAAGAAAAACAATATGAAACATCTGTGCTTTTTTAACTTTTCTGTAATTATAATGACTGTTTCCTGAGATACAAGTCAATTTTTAACTTGACTTGGAGGATAAAAAGAAGGGTGCAAGTGGATGGGAGGTGATTAATTGAGATGGGCAATTATTTCAAATATTTCCACCAAAGGGTGGCTTAAAGAAATCATGCATTTTCCCTGAATAAAGAAGAGGAAAAGGGAGCGAGAGCGAGAGAAAAAAGACTAGAAACAGTCTTAAGTTTTTATATAGGCCAAGAACGCTCACAAACGCTTACTTTGGGCGATATCGTTTTCAAAAATCCAGGTATAGATAGGCTATTTATAATTAGTATCACCCAACTAGTGGACTAATGCAAATCCTGCATTTTGATTGGCTACGCTACTAGGGGTCTAATAGTAATAGTCATCGAGTAGCGAAATTCGCCGGTTTTATTTTTCGTTTTATTCCCAAATAAATATTTCTTCAACTTGCAATTGCTTTTTTTTATTATTGCCTTTTTCTGTCCGACTAGTTGGGTGATACTAAAACAATTAGACCCTTCGCCCTCAAGGGCCACGGGTCAATAGCCCATGAGGCGAAGCCGAAAGGGCTACGGGTCTAATTGTTAACGAGTCTTGTGAATTCAAAAAACCATGTTTAGTTGTCGTATAACTGAGATGATCACATTCTCTTATTACAACTCCTTCAGTTGCCGTATAACTGCAATGATCACATTCTCTTATTGCAACTCCTTCAGTTGCCGTATAACTGCAATGATCACATTCTCTTATTGTAACTCCTTCAGTTGCCGTATAACTGCGATGATCACATTCTCTTCAATTATTACACATTTTATTTTATTGGGCTTTTCTCGCAATCTCTTTCTCACGGTGCATGACAAACGGAAAGAACGTTTTGGACTGGGTCAAGGTATGAGACAAACTTGAGGGGAATAACAGCATTTCCTGGTTTGTTAGCTTGGTTTTATGTGAGAAAAGGGAATCACCCGTTATACAATGTGTGTTTAAAGGTTCAGCTGAAGGTTTGCCAACAAAAGCGTCAAAAGAGATTGTTAAGTAATGATCCGCATAAGAAGGATAGCGCTGAACGGCAATGCACGATGGAATGTCAACTTTTTTCATTGTTACAACTAGTGATCTCATTGGCCTAGACTCAAAGACCGCTAAAAAGTTAAGGTTCAAGGTGCATTTTGTCTATTTTTTTTTTAAGGCTTCAAGTAATTTGAGACCCGATCGGACAACATGCAATTTTTAAAAGATATTGTATTTGGGGAACTTCATCAAAGAAGCAATATTATTTGCTATAGTCTTCTGCTATTCTGATTGGTTAAGCACGAACATTTCCTAATATGTATTTGACGCAAATGGATTTTCTTTATTTTTATAATGAAATATAATTATTAACCATAAAGCTCCTCCTCTATTCTTGAAATCAGAGATATTCTATGTGGGAAAGAGCCAATGCCGCAGAACAATGAAGTTTGCTATCTTTCTTATGTGGAACATTACTTAATGTACTAATGCTAAAGGTTTGCCAACAAAAGCGTCAAAAGAGTAGAGGACAATAGAGATTGTTAATATACTTATGCTCTGTTGCGCTTTGCGCCAGTTGCATGTATGTTTTCCGGAGCTTGATCTATTTTCTTACGCGCTGGCGGTTTTTTTTTGGCGCGCGTGGCGCTAAATTCTCGAGCAGCGAAGCGGCGAAGGAAGAAAGTTCTCCTTCTCCTCTCCATTCCCCTCGCGACTTCGTGGCATCGCACGCGCCAACAAAACCGCCAGCTGCGCAGGATAACGCTTGGTCCATTTTCATCTCCCCTGAATCGTTCCCAGTCGTCTCTCAATTAACGAGAGGAGCGAGGGGTGATGGGAAGGAAAGAGGTCTCTCCTATTTCCTTTTCCTCCTGCCCATTATCCCTTGTGATGTGCTTCTCTCGTTCCTCATCTATTCCGCGTCTGCTGCGTTTTGCAAGAGAGACCGGTCCTATGTTTCCCAGCTTGCCACTGGTTTTTATTTACGTTTTTGCCGTTTGTTGTGGTGTTGTGAATGCGCAGAGGTAACGGCTTAGCTTAGTTTTACAACACCTATCGGCTTGTCAAAGAGCCCTTTTAATGTGATTTCTACAGCGATCTTAAATATGATTTCCTGAAATCACCTGTGCAAACTACCAGCGATTTTCTCTTACATTTGATGGCGATATGATCACGTTTTTGAGATGTACTTAAAGCGAGGCACACTTGATGTCAGCATAAAACACATTAACGTTCAACTTGGAGGTTCCTCAAGGCAGCTTTTTTGCTGACATTACACGCGCGTTGCACACCTCACAATTAATAAATCTCAAACATTTCTGCGAAATCGTAGCAAAAATCGCCAGTAGCCGTACACAGCGTCTTGAAAACGCATTTAAAATCACAGGACGAGGAAAAAAAGCCGGAAAACCTCGAATGGTACAAACACTATCAAATAGAAATTGACTTCTTAAATTTTGCACATTTCTTATTCAAATTTCGTTCAGGTCTGCGAGCGTTTAGCCAGCAGGGTGTCTAGGCGTCCACAGGACGCCCACCTTGATGCACAACTCTCTTGGTCTCATAAACACGTTGACGAGATAAGCAAGAAAGTCTCTACAGCCATTGGTGCATTGAAACGTGTACGACCTTTTATTCCGACGGATGTTGCAGTTCAAATTTACAATGCTTTAATATTACCACATTTTGATTACTGCAGCCCGGTTTGGGATAGTATGAGTGGCTGCTTGAGTGATAAATTACAAAAATTACAAAATCGCGCTGCCAGAGTAATCACTCAATCACCTTTTGATACGAGCTCCAGCCTCCTTCTTGCGATGCTTAAGTGGGAAAAGCTGTCTCTTCGTCGTAAAAAGCAGAAAGCTTTAATTATGTATAAAACATTGAATGAACTTGCCCCAGACTATCTTCAATGTCTCTTCACTCAACGTTAAGTTAATGATTATAACCTAAGAAATCTTGAAGGAAAGCTTTCGGTACCCAAGCCAAATACTAATTACCTAAAACGAAGTTTTTGCTACAGCGGGGCCTGTTTGTGGAACAACTTGCCCCAAGATTTAAAAAGCGTTTGTTCTATTGGGCAGTTTAAACGGGGCATTAAGAAAGTATCTGAGATATCGGATTCCCACACGGCAATCATATAAAGCGGTTGTACAAGTTTTAATTTTTAATTATTAACTTAACTGATGATTCTCCGTGTATAAATAAAGATTTACATTACATTACATTACATTACATTACATTACATTACATTACCTTGTGAAAAAATTCATGAAAATTGCACCTACTCCTTTAAAAAGTTACGATGGGAAATATCTTCAGTACGCCCACTATTCGCCACAGAGGGGACTATGAAACAACCTTTTAACGCAGTTGCAACAAAACGATTTAGTCATTTTAAGAGTTTTTATTTCAGGACCCTAAGTTTATTAGCAACGCTATTACGTGCCACCCTCACATCACTGTGAAGGCCCTGGGAGACCTGGGAGAGAGTCTACATCACACGACCTAAAACTAATGACGAAATAAAGAAGGCCCGGGAACTGTGATGGTACAGTTTATAAACTGCTGCTTGACATCGGAGAGAACAGGATTGGCAAACCTTGAACACTGATATCCTCATAGCACGGGCGTGTTCCTTTGAAGTCAGATAACAACGGCGAAACTCCAGCGGGCATCCATACTTTGTGCAAACGTTTAGAAGAAAGGTTTACATTGTAGGGTGTGGAATGAAAATTCACAGTCTGTGAATTCCGGACAAACTTGTTTTTGACTTCGCGGTGGTTTATGATTAGCTGTGTATCAGCCTCGCTTTCATTCGAAATTGGGAGCGAGGTTGGTTGCGCAGGTGAGGAAAGTGGTGATGACGAAGAGAGATGCGAATGATCAGAGCATGAAAACAAAGATACCGAGTTCATCAGAACAGCAGCAGAATTTGCTGCGGAAGGCATCCTCGGATCCCATAGTAGCAGTAGGCGATAACGATTTTCTCATTGGTATATTTTCACAATCGAGCTCTATGCCAGCCAAGAAAGCGTCCAAATCTTCGGAAGAAGGAAGATCGGTAAACTCTGTGTAATCCTCTTTAAATGAAGTTTGAGTCAATCGACATATCACGTCGTTAAAACACGTAATTTGTGATGTCGTCACCTCTGATGTCACTTCATCTGACGTCACCTTACCAGACGTCATCTCATCTGACGTCACAGATGGTTGATGACTGCAACATTTATCAGAGTGCAGGGTTGGCAGAGTTTGTCCATCCTCTTTATTTCCAGCGTCCATTTCCAAATCAGCCAGAAATGCACTGAGATCCTCTTGAAAAAGGTAAGTCATCGTACTCTGTCCATTCATAAGAAGCCGCTTGGAGCTCTTTCCTGTCGTCAAGTTTCTCATAAACTCGAACCCCTGCTGGAGTCGTGAACTGAGTTGAACGAAGCGAGTTTGAGTTGTTGCTGTTGATGCCTTTGTTCTGCGATGAAACTTGACCGCTGTAATCTAAAATAGAAGAAAAAGAAAGTCTTATTCCAAACAGCACCTTCCATATAAAGTAACATCACGACAAATTTGTACCTTTTTGTCCAGGAAACAAAAGTGATGGCTGACAGGATGAAAAATACTGAAATTATTGCGAAGCCATTTATTTAACAATGTTTATACAGTGAAAGCCCGTTAGTAAGACCACTGACGGACATAAAGATGTGGTCGTAACAGCAGGGTGGAAAAAAATATGGTACAGTCGAAACACGTTAATGTGGACACCGAAGGGACCACAGAAACTCTCCGAATTAACATGGTGTCCGTATTACAGGGTGTCCGTATTAAGCGGGTAAATTTTAAGGGATATGTATGGGCGTTCGGCCGGGACCAAGACAACTATCCGTATATATTGAAAGGGTGTCCGTATAAAGCAGGTAAATTTTAGAGGAATTGTATGGGCGTTTGGCCGAGAACAAGAGAACTCTCCGTTATAACAGCGTGTCTGTATTCAGCGGGTAAATTTTAGAAGAAATGTATGGGCGTTCGGCCAGGACCAAGAGAACTCTCCGTTATAACAGCGTGTCCGTATTCAGCGGGTAAATTTTAGAAGAAATGTATGGGCGTTCGGCCAGGACCAAGAGAACTCTCCGTTATAACAGCGTGTCCGTATTAAGCGGGTAAATTTTAGAGGAAATGTATGGGGTTCGGCCAGGACCAAGAGAACTCTCCGTTATAGCAGCGTGTCCGTATTAAGCGGGTAAATTTTAGAGGAAATGTATGGGGTTCGGCCAGGACCAAGAGAACTCTCCGTTATAACAGCGTGTCCGTATTAAGCGGGTAAATTTTAGAGGAAATGTATGGGGTTCGGCCAGGACCAAGAGAACTCTCCGTTATAACAGCGTGTCCGTATTAAGCGGGTAAATTTTAGAGGAAATGTATGGGCGTTCGGCCAGGACCAAGAGAACTCTCCGTTATAGCAGCGTGTCCGTATAAAGCGGGTAAATTTTAGAGGAAACGTATGGGCGTTCGGCCGGGACCAAGACAACTGTCTGTAATAACGGGGTGTCCGTATTAAGTGGGTGTCCGTAAGCAGGTGTCCGTATTAAGTGGGTGTCCGTATTAAGCGGGTGTCCGTATTATGCGGGTGTCCGTATTAAGCGGGTGTCCGTATAAGCGGGTGTCCGTATAAGCGGGTGTCCGTATTAAGTGGGTGTCCATATTAAGCGGGTGTCCGTATTAAGCGGGTGTCTGTATTAAGTGGGTGTCCGTGAAGCGTGGTTCAATTGTACTAATCGTTAATAATATGAATCATGAAGTTTGCAGTCAAAATTATCCTTTCTTTGTTAATTTAGTTTTATTTGTTTTTAGCAGTTACAATTAAGGTGGTCGTTGGTCGCATTATCAGGGTTGTAGGAGGAACGGGGCTTTCTGATAAGAAAACCGTCTTTTTGTTCACATGACACGTGATTACGAGTAATTTGCATTTGAAATCAGCTTTTCAAAATGGCGGAAGCCTTGCGGTATGTGTATTCAAGACGCGATTTTAACGGTTTTAATTTTTATTTCTGGACTTTTTTCGCTTCCATCATATTATTTATGGATTGAAGTGGGCAAAAAAACTCAAAATCGACAAAATATGTCGTCCGGGCCCTTTTCGCGTAACGCGGCCCATATAATTACCGGTAATTGACTTTTTTAGAATTCCAAATATATATTGCAACATCACTCCACGACCAAACGAACAGTTTATGAGAATTAAGAAAATGATCAACAGGGGTGAATTGCCTTACGGAATCATTAAATAACTTCTCCTAACAAATCTGAAAAGAAATGTATGAAGACCAGTAAGGACAATTTGCATGTTGGTATTGGGGTTAATGGGGGGGGGGGGGGGGAGGGGGGGCACGATATAAAAATGAAGTGGTGCTCGTTGTACCTTTTAGGGGACGAAATTTGTAAATTGGTAGTGCTCAGGGCACTAAAATATAAAATGACCAAGGTTAGAATTATCGCGGTACATTTTACGTTATTGAGCCCAAGAACTGTGACAGAATTGGTAGCTATAAATGGAGGTAAAAATCGATTTGAGCCACGCCCATCAAACGAGATTCTGGTACCTTTTAGGGTGTTTCTCGAAAATTTTCAACGAGCACCCCCATCATTGTATTGAAATGTCTGATGATCTGAAAACAGAGCCTCTTTGGTACATCTCAGTTTTGTGTGTTGGAAATCTTTGTAGAATTTAGAGTGTTTTTCGAAGATTTTAAACGACGAGCACCCCCGTCATTGTTACATATATATGGGAGTCCCCCTCGGGCGCAACGCACGGCGGTGGGAGACAATTTACACGCTCTCTCGCGTGATTGCCTGCGCGACAATCCCTGAGAGAAACGAGGGCCTACCCGTATTATAAATCGGTATTTATACAGTAGTGAACAAATTATTCTTCTTCCCATTCTAAGATGCTCTAAAATCGACAAGTTGTATGTAATACATGTATATCAAATACCAGGCGATGAGTTCTTGATCACGCTTCATTGCGTATCAAACACGAGATAAGAGTGGCGAAATTCGATTTGTTTGATACTTTGAGAAACACTAATTCATTTCTTAACTGAACTAATTTCAACGACGAATTATGGATTCAAAAACCAAACAATGTTAAATATCGTATCAAAACGTGCAACTGTGTGTGATTTGTTTTGTTTTTGGCTCAGTTGAGATTATTATTCCTGACAGCTATGCAAGACTGAAGACAATTGAAACTTCTTGATTCTTGCTAAAATCTGGTTGGATGCCTCCAGCAAAATGCAAAGTGTTTTTGTTATACCAAAAATAACTGTTCCCCGGAATCAAAACAAGTCGAATGGGTGTGTTTTGTCGCTGTTAAACAACTGCTAAAACGATGGAGTCTCTGTTGAAAAACCTCAAAAAGCACGTTACATGTTCAATCTGTCTGGATACTTTCACCGATCCCAAAACAATAACCTGCCTGCACACATTCTGCTGTGAATGCCTGAAGAAACACGCACTGATCAGCCAAAGGAATGGAAAGTTTCGCTGCCCCGAATGCCAGGCTGAAGTCGGTCTTCCAGAAGCAAACCGTTTTGATAAACTGCCGACCAGTTTTCATCATAACAGTTTACTTGGTCTTCTCGCTGTCCGACAGAGCGGCAGTGGAAATGAGATCAGTTGTGGCATTTGTAAGAAAAAGAGCGCGGAGATAAGTTACTGCTTTGAATGCGCTAAATTCATGTGCAGTGACTGTGTAAACGCACATGAACTGTTTAGAAACACAGCACTCACCGAAGGACACAAGGTGACGCCAGTCAAACAGTTTCAAGCTGAAGACTACGAAGCCCTGATGAAGAGGCAGTCATTTTGCCCCCAGCAGTACCACGAGCGAGAGGTGACAAGATTTTTCTGTCTGAAATGCAAAACCTGTGTTTGCCAAATATGCATCGCCACGGATCACCAGACCCACGAAGTGGAGCCATTGGATAAAGCAGCGGACAGCGAGAAAGCTAACATCCTGGCGAGAGCTGAGTTAATGAAAGAAAAGAGCAAAGTTTGCAGTGAAGCGATTCATAAATTAGAACAAACAGAGCTTGAGCTGAAAACCAAACTCACTATTACTAAACGTGAAGTTTCCCAAGCAGCCGATCAACTGATCGCGAAGATCCAAGAACGCGAGCGCGAGATCATTACCACCCTCGAGAACACGCGCGTGTCGAGGGAGGAGAAGTTAAACTCTACAAAGACACAAGTGCAGTCCTTGCTAAAGCAAATCAACCAAGCAGTCGAGTTTACTCAAAACCTGGTTCAACGAAGCTCCAGTTCGGACATAATGCAGAGCAAACCGAATCTGGAGCAGCGGTTTGAAGATCTTGAAAACACCCCAGTCCCATCACTTCCGGTCAATTCCTTTGTGATGTTTGTACCGACTTCTGAACAAGAGAATTTGACTGTCGGTTGCATAGCGACAAGTGAACCAGTGGTAGAAGCACTGACACAAGATTTGCAAGCTGGTGTAGAAGCAGAGTTTGTGATCCGTCCGAGAATCCATGAAGTGAATGAAGTGAAATACAAATTCCATGTTGAAGTGCTCGTGGAACCCGCTGATAAAGTCGGAAGTTTAACGACTTGCGAAAAAGAAGATGGAGATTTCCTGGTGAAGTTTACACCTAAAGTTCCAGGTGCCTTCAACATCGCAGTAAAGATTAACGACAAGAAGCTTGCAACCAGTCCTTACACTGTCCAGGTGAAGGAACGGCTCATTCAGGTTGTGGGAGAGTTGGAGTTAAAAGGACAAACTCTTCAAGCACCATATGGGATTGCTGTGAACAGTAAAGGACTCATCGCTGTAGCAGACAATAAAAAACACTGTATTCTGATACTTGACAAGGAAGGAAAGTTTGTAAGAAAACTGGGTTGCTATGGAAACAGTGCTGGACAGCTTAACCTTCCACTTGACGTCATATACCTAAATGACGATAACATTCTGGTGGCTGATCAGTTAAATCATCGCATTCAACAATTTAACGTGAACACCGGAAACTCTGTGAAGAGCTTTGGAAAGAAAGGGACAAGAGACGGTGAATTTCAGAATCCTTTCAGCCTTTGTATGGATGGTGAAGGACGTGTTATTGTAGCTGATCACAATAACAGTAGAGTGCAGGTGTTATCTGAGGATGGTAAACCTGTGTTTAAATTTGGAGACAGTGGTCCAGGGGAACTTGACCGTCCCACTGCATGTATTTACCATCAGGACAGCTTCTTTGTATCTGACTGGGGTAACTATTGCTTGAAAGTTTTTGACAATTCAGGAAAGTTCTTGTGCAATATAGGAGAACCAGGCAAGGGTGATGGACAGTTGAATGATCCTGTGGGATTATGTCTTGAGAAATGTGGCAATCATTATAATCTTCTTGTATGCAATAGATTCAATGGTCGTGTTGATCAGTTTACAGTGGAAGGTTGTTTTACTGGAAAAACTGTTGATAAGTTACAAGACCCCACAAGAATAACCACAACACCAGATGGGCGTATTTTAGTTTCTCATTATAACGCCAACAAAATATATATCCTCAAATAAGCAGCAAAATGTAAAGAGAAGCTGATCAAACTTAAAAAGTGAATAGCAGCTTAAGACATCCAGTAAGCAAGTATAAAGGCAACTCTGACAATTCATATCTTCACTGCAGTCATTATTAATGAGTCACTTAATGCTTCTCATGGGAAGTATTGTGTGACAACACAGTTACCAGCCTAAAATGGGGATCTTAAAGTACATGATTTGTTGAAAATGGATAAATAGTTTTATCATATTATGTTATTACACCTTTTGCCCTTCGATCATTAATGGAAAATAGAAATTCAATTAATGTAAAATGTAAACGACTGTATTGATGAAAATGTGTTTCTAAAGGCATAATAGACTTTACAATAAAAAAATGACATTCCAATGATGTTATTGAAGGTGCATTAGCATGGTAATAATATTTGCGCAAATGAACTAACGGTTGATTTCTTCGTGTTAATGTTATTCCTAAGATGTTATTGATTTTCCGTAAAATAAATTGAATTTCTATTTTCCGTTAATGAAGGGCAAAAGGTGTAATTTCTTACCATGGATGGTTATATTGCATTTTCAATAAAATAGTAGCAAAATGGATTTATATTAATCACAACATAAAGCAAAATGGATTTATATTAATCACAACATTTTGCGATTTTTTCCAGCTTTTTGGTTAGAGGTGATTTTAATACCTATTAAACCAACATTTTTCTATGTGGCAAGCACTAATTTATTATGCAATATTAGGGAGCTTGTCAAGGTGGCAATTCTGCAACTAGTTTCAGTGACTGTTTTGTAATAAGTAATGTTACAAACAGTTTTTTAATTATCTAATCATTGTTATCTGCATTTGAACATTTTTATGAAATTTGCGTAATACAAATTGTATTATAATTATTATCAATTAGTGTTATTGACAGCTTGCAATTAATATTTAATTGACAGTTGTATAATTTAGTTAGCTGCAGTTTTGTCATTATCATTTTGTGATAAGAAAAAAAGAATTAATATGTACATATTTTAAATTGAGTGTTTGAATGATTATTTAGTTGCATTGTCTTTTTTTAATGAGAATGTAAAATGGTCCTTAGCACCAGATGATGTTACTTTTAGTCAGGCTTGAATTTAATACCAACATTTTTTATATGTAAATACTGTATTAATAATTAATAATGATTTTGAAATACAAAAACTAGCGAAATAATGTTCCGACATTTCAGCGACTTAGTGATGCCACTATCAAGGAATAAAATAAATGTCTTTGAATACAATGCGAGTTAGAAAAGAGTACAAGTGAATACTGTATTTCCTTGAATAATAGCTGGGGGCAATATTACCGAGTCTTTCACTCCAAAAAGGGGCGTTTATTTGAGGGGAGGCAATTATAATTCAAGGGGGTCAATTATTTCAAATATTGCTCACTGGAAGTGCAAACAGCCTAATTAGGGTGCTCCAAGAAATATAGGAAAGAGTAAAATACACGAATTTCAACAAAGAAAAACAATATGAAACATCTGTGCTTTTTTAACTTTTCTGTAATTATAATGACTGTTTCCCGAGATACAAGTCAATTTTTAACTTGACTTGGAGGATTTGAAAGAAGGGTGCGAGTGGATGGGAGGCGATTAATTGGGAGGGAAAATTATTTCAAATATTTCCACCAAAGGGTGGCTTATTATTCGGGGGGGGGGGGGGGGGGGAGGGCAATTAATTATGGAGGGACGGCTATTATTACAAGGAAATACATTCAGTTATAATTGAAATTGACTCTTTGAATGATTATTTAGTTGCATTGTCTTTTTTTGATGAGAATGTAAAAACGTTTTTACACTGCATGGTTAATATATACTTTTTTAGGCTTTATGTTTAAAGCAACATTTTTGCTAACTGTATGTAAACATTTAAAATTGACTGATTAAATGATTATATAGTTGCATTGTCTCTTTTTAATGAGAATGTAAAATTGCTTTTAGTTTAGCACTGCAAGATTAATTAAATGATTTTATTTTTGTATTGTTACAAGGATGCATATTTCATTCTTACTTCATACACAGCATATAACATATTCTGTTTATTGAGGTAACACAGTAAATTGTTTGACAGGAAAAACTAACAAAATGCTGTTCAGCTGGGTTAGCTGAGTTCCTCTTCAGGGTAAAAAGAGGTTCAGGGTATTTGCTAAATGAAATATTTGGATTCCATTGCAGCTGTTGACAGTAATTATTTTACTTTGTTATGTACATGTACATGTAGCTGGAGGTTTTCAACGTGTGTGTTTATTGGTTGATTCATGGTCACATGACATCTAACAAACAAACTGTTTCCCATAAAACATCCATGAGCAGGCAACATTTGGAAAAGCGGCAACATTTTTTATGTCAGAGGGTAACAGCTAGGTGCACTGTTGCCTGCTTGCTAGCGAACAGTGATCAGACCATGACAAAATGTGGCATGATTATAATGCCTTGTGTTGCCTGCTCACTAGCGAATAGTGATCAGACCATGACAAAAGGTGGCATGATTATAATGCCTTGTGTTGCTATATATATAACAAATCCCTTGATGACTGATCCTGCGGGAAACATAAATTTTGTTTTCCTCAAATCTCAATGTTTCCCTCAACTTTGTCTATGGAAACCTCGGGACCAGTCTTAAGTGTTTAATGTTGGCTTTAAATTCAACACCAATGTTCTGACAACCAACTGAAAGGCCGAGGGCATTATAACCACCTTATGTTTAATTTTGGCATTTTAAGGCAGGAAATCATGCATTTTCCCTGAATAAAACAAGTACTAAGTAAGGAAAGGTAATGTCACACACGAACCACAGGGAACCCACTCGGCGGAGCTTAACCCGGTTTCTGCAGCATGAAGCAACTAGGAATACATTGCTACTCCCCCCTGCAGGGGTCAAACTTAATTTTTTAGTCCATAAGCAAAGTTTTGCAGCTAGTAAGATTTTTTTCTACTAGCAAAACTAGTAAGGTCACTATAGCTATATTTTTGCAGTCATTTTTAACCTTTGACGAATCTGAAAATATGATAAAAATACTTAAATAGGATGTTAATTTTGGGGTCTTCTTTGCTCTTGTCCTGTTGTTATTTGGTTGCTCGGGATTGTCGGGCAAGATGTTGTCATCATCGGTCATGTTACTAGAAGTCTTAAGAGGTTGAGGGGCTCTAACTCTTAAAAAAAGCGGTTATTTTAGACATCTACAACAAAAGAGACTCACAAAGCATGAAATTCATTCTCATCCAACAAAATGTGAATGCACAGATAAAGTGTGCACAGCTTCCGTGTAAAGCCGCTGGCAAGTGGCTAACACAAAACACCGCAACATTCTCCAAGAACATTCACTCCAATTTTTATTAGAGAAATACTTACTCGCAAATGTTTGCTTTAAAAGGATATTTTTGTGACTCACATCTTCCAAAAACCACACGCATTTTTGCAAGTTTGCGAGTGTCAATTACGAGCCCTGCCCCCTAGATGCTATGCTAGTCCACCGCAGGGTTAACCCCCCCAGAATTTTGTTGCCAGTGCTTATTTATATACACCTTGGTGGAGAGAGACTATGTGGAGTAAAGTTATCTTTTCTAAGGAAACTGAAACACGAAGGCCGAGACCATGCCTTGAACAACTGACTTTCAGATCTGAAATCCAATGCACTAACTATGACACCACTGCGCCTCCACAAGTAAGTATACTAAGTACTGAGTACTATGACACCACTGCGCCTCCACAAGTAAGTATACTAAGTACTGAGTACTAGGTAAATAATTAATTACTTAGGCAGGGTGGGTCATTCAGCCACATGGCAAGTATCCAGAGGGGACCTAAACATTTTCATTCAAAAGCACCCTATTCGACAATTTTTTGTTTGAAAGTCACAGAATGATGTGGAATCTTTTGGTCTAACTGGATCTCTTTTACTTCAACTAACATTAACCAGCCATTATTTTAAGAGCAACAAAATGCTTTTTGGCGAAAAAATCCCTCACAATTTCTGAGTCAGGAAAAATGCCAAAATTAAACAGGTGGTTATGCCTTCAGCCCTTCAATTTGTATTTCCCAACTGTGTTCCAAAATTTAACTAAATACTAACCTTTAAGACCCAGATGGAGATGTTCCAATTCCTTGAATCCTGGTGGCTTGCCATGCATCTGAATGCAGCTACCAAAGCAAGGTTATGCGATGAGCCTGTAAGGACAAGAGCTGTGATTATTGAACAGACAGTGGAGTACAATGCATGGGAGATGCTTTATTTCCCCGAAGAGCGGCAGAGTGGTCGAGTGGTTAGGGCGCTGGACTTCAAATTGGGAGGTCCCGAGTTCGAGTCCCGCTCTGACAACTAACCCGAATTCCAACTCCTCAGCCACGCTTTTAAGAAGCCAAAAATAACCTGTTATGTTCAATTTGCAATATTTGTTTCCTCATTTGAGTGGTGTGCCTATAAATTAGCTGCAGCAAATTCGCTGCTGGATACCTAAGTGCTCGTTCACTATAAACAATGTTTTCATATTTTTGTAATATTGCGGGGTTGCTTTAATCCGGGCATGGTAAATCGAACGTTCGGAAATCAAAGAGTTCAGCAATCGAACAGCGAATTTTGTGTGAGTTTGATTTCCGAGTCAATCGAACTCAATCGAACAAATCAAACTCAATCCATTAGATTGTGTTTGATTGAGTTCGGCAACTGAACTCAATCGAACACAATCCAATGGATTGCGTTCGATTGTGTTCGGTAAATAAATTCACATGAACAAAGCTCATATGTTATATGGTTTGACTGCCAGCTTGGTTACTGTACCCAAGCTCTGGGCCGGGCGTTGAAGATGACCTAATTGTCTTCGCTCGTTTACAATTCGAAAAGCATGGCCTTTCTCGCCTATTTTCTTGAAAACTTTGAAATCTTCGCCCTCCTTCATTGCAAAGCGACAATCCTGGTAGCCTTTTACTACACATTTAAAGCTATTAACCCACAGTGCATCTGAAGCAATTTCTCCAGATTTTCTGCGTTTACGAAGTACACGTGCTACACTCCCGGTCATTTCATTATAAATATTATGTTTTTATATATCATACCTTTAAGATGTCAGATTTCAAAGACCAACCACTTGTACAGAACTTCCTATTGAAAACATTGGTGTGGCAATATTATTTCAATTTATTTTATTATCAGAATTTTTTTGCATTTTGTGAGCGTGATCGTTAGCAACTGCAGCTCTGGTTTCTTCATTAAATGCTTTCAGGTCATGTAATTCCTCCAGAACATTTACTCCCAGTAGCGCTGGATAGAGGTCCGGCAGGCAAGGAGCTTGATTTCACGTACTAGTCCAGAGATTCGGCTGAATTGGTATCTTGACAACTCCACCATTTGTCGCCAGAAAACGCCATTAAAACGTACATAGAAGACGCGTTTTTTGTTAGCACCATAACTTCCTGCAATGCAATGTTGGATTCAAGCACTGAGTGAAGTTTTTAACGTTCGTTGAAAATCTCAACCAACCAAAAGACCAAATGAAGGAGAACATCATTCTAAATTAAAAGTGTGACTTGTTCTGTAAACGTAGACTGAGAATTGACCGGTTTTTCGTGTGCTAATTGAAGAATTTAGCAGAAAAATATCGCAGATTGTCCCTCTACTATAGTCCGCCATTTTGTTTTTAACTTAACCGGAAGTTGTTGTTCACTCTTACTTCCGGTTGCTTCAAAACGAGGTAACAAGAATTCCATTTAATTTTTGTTTGGGGGGGGGGGGGGGGGTGGTTGGGCAAATTTAAGAGAAAAAAATATCGTGCACAAGAAAGCACGTGAAAAAAATTCAAGCATTAAGGTAAAAAAAATTCTTGCAAATAGTGATGCTGGAAAAAAAAAATTCATGCTCAGGAGAAATTAAAACGAAACATAGATCACTGCGACAAACCGTTGAGAGTGGCCGGATCTGGATTCCTAGACCTAGATTGAAGTGAAACAAAAGAAACGGCAAACTGATCCTTACAACAGGGCCAAGAGAAATACACTTTTTTTACTACTAAAGAGGAACGTTGTATTTATAACCACATATAAAAACATGTAATTCTAAAAACCTGATCTATATGATCCAATGTAAAAATTGTTTTAAACGTAATATACCGTGTCAATACATCGGAGAAACAAAACGCAAACTAAATGAACGCTTTGGTGAACATCGCCGTTCCGTAGAGAATCCACATTTCCTCAGCTTCCCTACTCCTATATCACAACACTTTAATCTACCGGGACACTCTACTAAGGATATACAACTTATACCACTGGAATTAATACGTAACAGCAGAGACTCTGTACGAAAAGCGCCTGAAGCATTTCTTATAGACAAAGCAAAGACGTTAGAACCACTTGGAATCAACAGACGCGACGAACTTCATTAACTTTCTCATCACTAGTCAGTTTGGTTTATCACCCGTCAAACCCTTCACCAATCATATTCATTGTTTTTGTTCTTATTTAGTTTTTTCAAAACCACTTGTATAACGGTTTTATAGTTGTTATCATTTATAGTGCTAGCCCCTGAAGCTTTTTTTTCTTTTTGCAAAGCGAAATATTGGGCACTATTATATTCCACTTTTATTTTATTTCATTTGCTTCTCGGCTTCTTCTTCAGTTTTTCTGCCGTAAGGATCAGTTTGCCTTTTCTTTTGTTTCACTCCCAGTATTTTGTA
>JAJGOT010001401.1:0-17746 GCA_022457155.1 Cladopsammia gracilis | reverse complement strand
GCCGGGAGAGAATTTTTCCCCCTTTGGGAAAAAATTCCACCCAGATTTTCCCAGAGTGGAATTTTTTTTTGCCATCGCCGGCGACAGAATTTTCCTGAGGTCATCCAGAGTGAAATTTTCTCACCAAAATGGTATGTTTTTTTGTGGTCAATATGAGGGGAAAAAAAATAGTAGATATAGAAGAAGGGTTCTGGCACACTTTCAAAATCGTAGCAAGTTAACACAAAACAGAAATTGACGTCAGTTGACGTTCAATTTTAGCAATACATGAGATGATTGATTTTCTGCTCGTTCGCATACGTAAAACAAAAACAAGTCAATTAACATATGTTATGTTAAATTTAACAAAATGGGGAGGAATTTGATTTGTCATATTTTACGTTCGCGAACGAACAGAAAATTGGGGAACGACAATCATTTTTTGTTGTTGTTGAATTTAACATAAAATAAAATAAAATTTTGTTTTGTGTTAATTTGCTACGATTTTGAAAGTGTGCCAGAACCCTTCTTCTATATCTACTAGTAGCAATGCAAAACATAAAAGGATAAATAAGAAAAAGAAGAAAATAACCAAAATAAATAAGTAAACTTAAAACTTAATCACATACTTGCTAATTGCAGAAATGTTTTCATACAAAATACAAATTAGTTAATTTAGTCTGGGCTTTTTTGAGTTCCTGGGCCTGGGGGGGGGGGGGGGGGGTGGGGTGGGTGATAGGGAGCTATGACAGTGAAACCAAGAGGGGACACATTACATCAAAAATTGTCTCCTTTGCTTTCCGCACAATGGAAAGATGACGTCATATTACGTAGTTATTAGGTAATTAGTTATACGGCCGTCATCTTGGATCTGCCATCTTGGATTTCTGATTTTTTTTAAATACTGTTAAACACCGTCCAAACTGTTAAACACCGTCCAAACCGTCCTAACCCTAACCTCAAACCAATAAATAAACGCTAAATGACGTAAAAGTATAAAAGTTATGCCAACAATCATTGTTTTTCTTCATTCAAAGGTACAAATATGCAAATTAAAAAAAAACATAGCTGTCAAAATCTTGTTGCCATGGAAACATCAAGTCACGTGATCAATAAATTGTCACATGAAATCCTTGCCAGATAATTTTAGGAAAAATCACAAAGCTTGATGGCGTTTGAATACATATTAAAGAAGCTATGAACTTCAAAAGCATCGAATGGCTTGCGTATGTTATATAAAACAAGAAACTTGACTAATGATATAGCCATCTTAAAATCAGTCTGTAACTCACTGATACAGCCGTACTTTGACTACTGCGGTATTGTTTGGGGAAATTGTTCTAAAACACGCACAGATCGATTGCAAAAACTTCAGAACAGAGCAGCTCGAATAATAACTAGAGCAGATTACTCGGCCAGGTCTCATGACCTCCTTGAGGAACTAAACTGGTCAAATCTAAATGAAAGACAACTGTTACAATTGCAGATTATGATGTTCAAAGTCTTTCATAAGATAGCACCAGATTATTTACAAAATTTATTTAAACTGACCTCGGAGGTACGTAACTACAATCTTAGAGGCAGTAAATTTGACCTGCAACTACCTAAGCCTAAAACTAATTTCATGAAACGATCTTTTTCCTATCGTGGTGCCATTGCCTGGAATGAGCTTCCCAATGAAATACGAGAACTCAGTAGTCTAACCGCTTACAAAAGAGCTCTCGAACAAAAATAGAATCTGGTTCTATAACATCTATGATTGTAATTTTTATGTGTTTATAGAGGATATTATGATGTAAGGTAGTGTTTTTTATTATTATTAATCTTACTAGTATTATTTAAACCAGTATAGTGTAACAGTTTTGCCACTATATATATATTATATATTTTTGTTATCATTTCGATTAGATTATATTTAAGTGCACGGCATGTCTGAAAACCAGTTTTACTGAGCCGTTTTACCGTGTTTAAATAAAGTTAATTGATTGATTGATTGATTGATTGATTGAATTGAAAGTTAGCGCGTTTGTTCAGTGTTGGCTTGAGTTCTTTGATAAAAAGCATTTCAACAATAAGACAATCAAATATGTTCTGGCACTTCTTTAAAATCTTAAAACTTCGCGCAATGTCATTCAAGTCCATATCATGTTGCTGTCTGAGGTGGTTTCCGACTGCCGACCCCTTGTGTTCTTCAATGCATTGATGTAAGTGTCGGCATGTGTAGCCGACATAACCTGCATCACACGGATCACACTGGAAATGGTATACAACGCATTGTTGATTCACAAGGGGCGGCTTGTCTTCCTTCACTTTGATTTCGTCCTTAATCTTTCGACTGGTGTACACAGGACTAATTTCTGCATTGATCTTGCGGCTGAGGTCTCTAATCTGAAACAGCAGATTTCTGGTCTTTGAATGGGAGCACGATTCTGATTGGATCTTGATCCTTCTCAGACGCTTGTTGTTTTGCATGATGATCATCAGATATCTTTCATCAAACAGTGCGACTCAATCCGCGCTAAGTTATTTGTTTAGAAAGTCCTTTTAACGCTTGTTTTATTTATTTATTAGTTTAATTGTTTTTAAGTAATTTTTTATCACCTATATTTACATATTTTACCACATTTTAGCGTTCTCTACATTCTTATGTTTTTATACTGTAATATATTTATGCTAATTCTGTATTTTTACATCCACTTGAAAATGACCTCGGAGAGGTCGAAACGTCGTGATTTTTTATCGCTAATCTTTATAGCAAAATCTTTTACTAAAAAACTACTCATTCGGATATTGGGTTTGTGTATGCACAAAAAATGTTGTTGGTGGAATGCGCGAGAAACGTTTTAGTTACCGCAAAAACCTCTTTATATTCGTGACGACATCAAAATAAACAAACGCGCCCTCGCTCCATTTTCGTGCCCGTGCCTTGCGCGCCAAGAAACTATATGGAGCCACCTTAAGGTGGTTCGATACAGTTTTCTGGAGACCATACCTACATTTTTCAATCGGCTTTTAAGCGGTCTTCTCCAAGTCAGATCAACGTGAAATTTTCACCACTAACTGGATTTGAATTGAAGTTTGGCAAGATATATTGTCTGAATCAATGTCAATGAATCTTTCAGATAATATTTTGCACATCGGTAAGCATGCGTGGTTAGCGTTTTAAAAAAATCCATCGAGCTGTTTCTTAGATTTTTGAAAAAGCGATAAAAATCGAAAAATACCCAAAAAATGCACATGAAGCGATGTTAGGAAAAATGGTAGTTCTCAAGATCGCAAAAGAGAAAGTAAACAAAACTTTGAAGGTTTACAAACATAACATCAAGCTACTTTTTTACACTACCACAAATTAATTTTCAAAAACTCATTAATAATTCATGAGCATATCAGCCAATCACACGACGCAAATCGATCACGTGTATGAGCCTTTATACCTGGTAATCTACGGTCATTATGAAAAGCCTGGTGGCGGCTTTGATTTCAGTCACAGGGGAGTGCGGGGCTGAATGGGCAAACAATGCAATTATCGCTGAATTTTTAATGAGAATGATTTTAAAATGACCGTGATATTTATATTAAGATCACACGGGTCTTACTTCGTGTACCGCACAGATGACGTAAAACAATAGGAAACATTGTTTTTCGGCCATTGTTTTTGGGTAAAAGAATTTTTATGAAGCATTGTTTTCTTTTGTTTTACGTCATTTCTGTCCTCTACACGAAGTAAGAGCCGATCACACGTAATCTTTATATAAAGATTACTGATATGGGTAGTAATTGTTCAGGATTCTTAGTGCAACAAATGGTGACTTTAATATTTTTGTGCAGTACTGTTTTACGAAATCTGGTCTTTCGCCATTCTATTTGGAATCTTCTCAACAAAATAAACAACCAACAGTTTAACAAGTTGATGATGTATGATGTAATTATATCGTTATTCAGCATTGGGCTACCTGTGCAATTGAGCCCACTATCTTGGTCAGGGGTATTCTATAAAAGGTGTGTGGTTATAGCCGCCATGTTAAGCTGCGTGCATGTGTTCCTTCGTATGAGATTTTGACACAAGTGAGCTGTTATTTGAATGACACCAGCGCCCTCGTGTAAATTGCCAGGTAAGCGACTGGTTCGCAGATGCAAGCTTCTTATTTCTACTCGTTCTCTACCTCTGAAAGAAAATTGTCAGCTGTTTTATCTACCGTACCTGACAACTTTAGTTTTGCATTTTTCAGTAGATGTTTTTCCTCAGAACTATAAAATCCCAAAACTTTCGACAGGAGCCGGGAAGCAATGGTCACTTCGTCGAAGACGTGGCACATGTGTTGTATGCTAATCAGTCTAGTCTACTTGTTTTTCTCGTATGCTAATTTCCTCTTTGCACAAAAGCGCAATTGGTTTAATTCCGAAGGGACACGCTTTTGAAAGAATGTTTTTGAAGCCGTTCAAAAAACTCGGAGCACGTGTATTATCAGGTGTAAAAACTCCCGGCTTCGCCGCTTCGCCTGCTGAAACCTGATAATACACTACTGCTCGTTTTTTCAACTATACTCACAAAACCAGTGTCAATCTCTCGATCAGTTAATTACCACACACAAATAGTAAGGTTTGAAATGTTACTGCGATTTATTTGAAATCAAACATACAGAATTATTTTATTCTTGCAAAATATATATGCCATATACCATATTTTAAGATGTCTATGAGTGATTTTCAATGAGAAATCTTAAACGTGCTAAATTTCACTTTTGCTGATTTCTAAGTTTCTTGTTTATCGTCGTCATGGAAATATCGATTTTACCAGACAATATATCTTGCCAAACTTCAATTCAAATCCAGTTAGTGGTGAGATTTTCACGTTGATCTGAGCTGGAGAAGACCGCTTAAAAGCCGATTGAAAATTAAATGTAGGTATGGTCTCGAGAAAATTGTATCGAACCACCTTAAGCTCGCTAATACGTATTTCACTCTTACTTTTGATTGCGTAACATTTCTAATCAGTATCTTGAACATGCACTTCGCAATTGCTGCAAATTTTAAAATGGTGTAACTTATATTTTTTTCCATAAATATGGAAGTGAAATTATGTTTTCTTGGTATTTTATTTAGATATAATATTTATATACCTCATATTCCATATAAATATCGGAATGTGCAGCACTTCAAACTATTCTTGATCCAAACCCCCTTCCTAAGCCGCCGGAGATTGTTGCGGTTCCAATCCCGGCCGCACCACCAACCATGGTCTGCTAAGGTCTTGTGCCTTCTTACTCTCTCATACTAACTACAGGAACAATTATGAACCCATGGAAGTTTGAAAAGAGTTAGAGAAGACTGTTCCATGGTGTTGTAGAATAACTTGTTTTCCCACTTGGTTCATGAGTGGGTAGTCACGTATAGAAGTTAAACTTCAAACTAAGACTTCGGCTGTTCAAAAACGGGTAAGTGATCGTGTGTTATTATTCACTGAAGAACATTATCCTTAGTTACAACCGGGATTAGTTAAATTTTAAGAAATTAAAAACAAGAAACAATATTAGAATTACCTGCTTGACTTGGCAATTTACATAGTGTTGTTGCCCCGTAAGAGCTGTAGCTATTCGGATAGCCTAAGATACGTTTTGGGCATTCTTCAAAACTAGATTCATTTCCCAGACATCTTACGTTTGAAAACCACTGTGGCCCACTACCAACCCCAAACTGATTACTGTATCCGTAGGAAATGGCTCCGGGATATCCCAACTGACGGCATATCACGTGAGCATCATTTATATCCCAATTCCAATCTTGAATTGTGCCCCAGGCTCCTGCATAAAATACCTCTACTCGTCCAGCATTGGCGATCGGTGCACCAACCAACCTCGCATTAAAAGCTACAAATTAAAGAAAATGTGTTTTGTTTTTGTTTTACTAAGGCTACGTTAACATGAGAACTTGAATGTGTTTCAACGAAGAATTTACTTTTCTTTTATATGGATAGTTTCGTCCCGGGATAACCGGTAGCCAGTTTCGTCCGTAATGAAATCATTCGTCAGAAATTAAGCTTATAGTTTTATAATTGACTCGGTTCAAAGCCAAACCCGCGACATAAAAGGCGGCTGGACTGTCCAACACATTGCCGGAAATGAGCAAAATCTATTGTTCTTGATCATTTGCATTACATTCAGCGTGGGGCTTTGCCCCTTTTTACCATAGGTTCGCCTTTAAAAAAGCATCGCGCTTACATAGTGTTTTAAATAGTAAGTTCCATTAATAACTGTTTCTTTTATAGTATGTTTCATCGAATTACTTCTTGAAAGGATGAAAATTTGCATATCGGCCCATTGTATCGAAAAGAAAAAAGTCATTTCGCAAAACTGACTAGAACTGATTTTCTTTGTGCTGAAAAAAAACGTCGAGGAAATCCAAATCCATATAACCCATAAAATACGGGAATAAATCAGTAAACAAGTCTCTACCCACCTTTAGATGAGCTATAATTCGCTTCATTACACAGTACGGCAGCTGCATACTCGGGTCGCCAGTAACCACGGTAAGGCCACGGCATTTTGTCCATTGTTGTCACTGTACAATGCAGGATTTTCGTTTCGTTTCCATTGCACTGTATATCGTATATCCACAAAGGGCCTCTTACTCGCCCAAACGCTGCTTCGTTAAAAACCTGTTTAGCACCCGAATATCCCAGCTGACGACAGATCACGTTACCCACACGAATGTCTACACGATATCCAAGTATCCCGCCCCAGACTCCGTAGTATAAAACCTCGATTGTACCCGCAAAAGGGAGGCTGGATCCTGTTAAACGAACTTGAATATCTAAAACGTAAAACAAGTATTTTATGTTTCAACGTGTTAAAAAAGCGGTAGATTAAAAGCTTACGATGTCAAACTAAGGTATAATCAATGGCTCCTAAGAGCGAACCCGTGAATAAGAAATGCTAACGCGTAACGCAATACTGCGGTAAGCTTATGTTTTTACTCTGACACGGTTCAATATTATTTTAAAATTAAACGTAAGGATTTTTGACAAACGCAAAAAGAAAAATACTGTACATCACTTTCATAATGTTCAGTCCGAAGAAGAAAGAAAGAAATAAAAAAACGGCACAAGTGAGATTCGAACCTGGAGCCTTTTGGCTGGTAGACGGCGCTTTACACCATCCGGCCACCGTGATCACTGACTTGACACGGGATAAATTTTATTACTTCAAGGTATATAAGTATCCAAACCCATGTCTCGGTTGAAAATTTGTTTTAAATCGATTTTAACTTTGCATTAAAGACTCCAAATGCGAAACATCTTTAAGCTTATTGTTGTTTATATTCGTTTACAACAATTTAGTTATTGTTATCGCTGGATTCACGCTGGTCTTGTTACAAAACACATTCGTAACAAAGCATTACGTCACTAAGTTTACAGCTGATGGAAAACCAGTTCATTACGCATGCGCGTATTCACGGGCTAAAAAGGGGGATGTGAAAGTGGAGCGTGAAGGCAGGAAGCGCTTCCGTAACTATAAGAAAGTTGCCTACTTTAACGAGAAATACAGGAAATAAAACCCCAAACATATATTTTTAAGACTTGACCAAAATTTGTTTTCTCTCCGAAACAGCCATTGCTAACGAGTTTTGAAATGCATAAAGAAAAAATAATAATAATCGCAAAAGCAAGATTCGGACCACACAACGCAAAATGGTTTCTTTCTTGACAGGGCATTAAACATTAACATGAAAGATTTGTTGTCAATAGCATACACCATTGTATTTGTTAACTTTTATAGGGGGACTACATTTTGCTTAATTCGGGTTACGTCCGCAATGCAAGAATCTCATATATTTCTCTCATTTGTGACAAGCAAGTGAAATTACAAGTCAAATGCAAAATGAGACAAACGATTACTAAATGAGTAAGTACAGCACGAAATAAATAAGTATACAGCAAAAAAAAAACAAATGAGTAAACAGAAATGAGTAAATGAGTATAAGCACGTCCCCGACGAAAAAAGAAACAATGACCATTCGAACACTTGTCGGAGCCTCCAACCACTAAGCTAAAGGGAGACTCGTGGCTAGCTTGGTCATTTTCTAGATTCATATGTGACGCTGATTCGTCAGGCCTGCGAACTGCTAGGATCAGTAATGTCGAAATCATCATGACTCCATCATGGGTCCTCGTTTATTAAACCCACTACTCGGTGTTTGGATACCCTGATGAAACACTATTCCTCGTGTTGATATATTACATCAAGTACTCGAATCACATAACTCTGAACGTATATGTTTTATACCAGGCATTCGTAAAAACCAAACCATTGTCTCAATAAAAGCACTACCTTTCCCTCTTATTCGGGGAAAAATAAATTTAGAAAATATATGTTTAGAAAATGGTTGGAATCGTTTGAATGACACACAGGGAGATCTCCTATTTAATAAAAATATATTTAAAAAAAAACATGAAAAATATTTGATTGAGTTCGTACGTTGTACATTCGTGTTTTTGTTTGGTCGATTGGTGTCTAGATTTTGTTGATAGCCGTTAATAATGTAAAAGCATTCGAATACATGGAAGTGCGCTTAACAAGTCACACATTTTGTATTAAATTGGCGGACAGGTCTATTATTGAGTGTCTGGAACTAAGAAACTTTCGGTTACCGTGTTACCGAGTTAAGCTTAGTGAATATGGGGAGAAAATAAAATTGCAGCGTCCGAGAATCGCATGATTAAAACAGTGTGCTGCTAAAACAGTGTATTACAGTGTTCTTTTACCCCCCGCGGGGGGAGGGGGGTACGGGGGGGGGGGGGGGGGTACTGAACAAAGTTTCGTACGGGGATGCTCCGCCCCGAGGTCCAAACCCTTACCCTTTCATATACCGTTTATGACAAAAAAGTACCCCTTTCATATACCTTTCATTGAAAATAGTACCCCTTTCATATACCTTTCATTGAAAATAGTACCCCTTTCATATACCTTTCATTGAAGATGGTACCCCTTTCATATAGCCTTTATGTGCGTCTGTTTGTTATATTTTGAAAGGCGCTTTTTATAATACTTAGATGGCGGTTTTCCCTACCATTTTTATACTTCAACTCGTGTTTTCGCTGCCCTTTCCTATTCTACGAGAAATCCCTACCCTTTCATATACTTCAACTCGTGAAATCCCTACCCTTTCATATACCTCCAGCATAAAAAAGGTACCCCTTTCGGGCGGAGCATCCCCGTATAGCCCATTATAGGGAGTACCCCCCCCCCCCCCCCGGGGGGGGGGGGGGGGCTTTTACTACGTACCGTTGGTTTGGGAAACGTTTGGTTTGCAGACAACACTGGCATCTTCCTGATGATCAAAGTAAATCGTTAATCGAGGTCGTCGGTAAGAACAATTCATTACATTGGTCTCGTTTCCTAAACATTGCAGTTGATAACCTCTAAACCAATGGGGTCCTTCGCCAGGTCCAAACACTGACCAGCCCAAAGAGAGGATACCGTCAGCAAATCCAATCCGTCTGCATATTACACGAGTTGCTTCAAGAGAGAGTCGATCAAAATAAAAGTAACGATAAGAAAAGATCGTTCCCCAGACGCCTTTGTAGCGAAGCTCCACTCTGCCAGCATGAGGAACTGGAGAACCTCTCAATCTCAACTCGGATCCTAGTTTGGATAAAAAAGAGTATTTTATGAAGCATTTTTAAAAAGGATAATGGTTACACTCAATTTTACAAACTGGTATGTATATGCAGTTCATTGATTAGCTGAGCACTCAACAGACCTAACAATGGACTCGTGGATAAACGAATAAAGCGCTTTTGTGATTTATTTATTTTTCTGTTGGTGCAAATCACACGAAGAAGTTATCCTTAATAAATGGCTAAATTTAGTATCATTTCAAACGCCTCTAAGTTCTAAATTTGAGAAGCGAGAAATTAGTTACAACCTAAGGGACTCTGAGGATAAACTTAATGTTCCATTGCCGCGCACAAACTATTATAAAAATAGTTTCAGTTATAGTGGCGCCATGCTCTGGAACAGCCTTTCTCATAATGTAAGGAAAGCTGAGTCCCTTGGGCAATTTAGACGACTTCTCAAAGAGGAACTATAAGGCACGGCATTCGTGGAAAGCAGCTTTTTATTATTTAATTAAATTCTTCATATATAGATTTTTTTAATATTAGTTTATTGCTTTGTGTTAAGTATTATAATGATTTTTAGCTGACGAATTTTTACCGTGTTTAAATAAAGATTATCTATCTATCTATCTATCTATCTATCTATCTTACTTATCAAACCTTATAATAGTTACAATAAAGGATTTTAAAAGGGAATATTTAGAAATGAATTTCAGAATAACAATTGGTGAAAAAAGTACACCGCGTAAGAACATTAATATGGTACAAATGTGACTATTATATTTAGTCTTGCCCTTATTTTTGAAACTTGGTAATGTTGTCACGACGGTACTAAAACGTCATATATTTTTTGGCCAGATTATTATTTAATTTTACTTTGCTTGGTCAAAATGAATTAAATTGTTTGAAAAATGTCTTTTTCACCTGCATTAGTCGGTGTTCTGTCTGTGCATACAACATTTGCACAATATGCATAAGAGTAATAAGTATTGAAATCCCGAGCACATTGATCCAAGGATGTTTCATTTCCGTTACACTGGAAGTTAGTGAACCAATGTGGAACATTAGCAGAGCAGAAAAGTCGGTATCCTGACAGTGAAGCTGTAGAATATCCCAGCTGTCTGCACGCTACTGTAGCGTCTTTTATGTCCCAGCCAGAACCATAAATCGAGCCCCATATTCCAGCGTAATGAATCTCGACTCGTCCCATATTTGGTGAGTCTGATCCACGTAGCCTTACCGTCATTCCTAAAATTGCATTTATATGACAAAAGTATAACAATTCATTCATTGTCACAAATAAATGGCCATTAATGATAGTAATGAAGCCAACTCTAGTTAAATAGTTTTATAAAAATCGTGTAATGACAAGCGAATTAATCTAATTCAGCTTGGGGGCAGAGGGTTGGGGGCAGAGGGTTGGGGGTAGGGGGCTGGGGGCGCAAAGTGTCCGTGTTGATTTTAAGCATTCATGACTTTTTCAATATTAAAGAAAACACCACTAAACTTCGTGACTTTTCTTTTTCTCTCATTTTATCTCGCAACAAATGGAAATGATATCTCATTGTTCTTGTAAGTCGATGTTTCCATGCGTCATGGGCTCCTGCATGTGTTAGTTTTTGTACCTTTAATGACAATTTTTCAATTAAGCGGAGTTCCTTTTTATAGCATTTTAGCGTATCTTTATCAGTCTTGGCGTTTTGAAGAAATCGATAAATCCAATATGGCCGCTGTGCAGAACTAATGGTGTCATTCCCATGCGATTTGACATCACCTTCTCATTTTTGGGATCTCAAAGGAAACAGTTTTGGACGTACTATACGCCCTTCAAGTTTCATTGTCATAGCTTTTTAAGGTTACAGTGTACCTTCAGATCGAAAATTTATCAAAATTTTTTTTTTTGGCGTTAAAATAAAGTTTATAGAATGAACTTTCATCCAAAAAAAAACATTATCGAAAAATAGTGAAAATTGACGGAGAAATGACGGTATAACTTTTGTGGGCGGAGTTTGTTTATTAAGCGATATGTTTTTTTAAGCGCCGTTTTCTCAAAGTTAATTTTTCGCTTGTTGGGGACACTTTAAAGAGCTACAACTCAAAGGGGATTTGTTCGATTTTCCTTAAATTTTGACAGAAGCTAGGCTAACATATAATGAACAAAAACGTGTCGGCGAATTTCTTAATTCCGAAAACTTTTTCGTCAAGAGCCATTTCCGTGCGATCATTCCAATTTTTTTCTCCCCTTTTCGAAAATATTCTGTAACTTTTCACTGCAATTGAATATGGGAAATCGCCGACACGTGTTTTTAGCGCTTCGTGTCCGGAAACCCGAGAACAAATCAAATCAGCAAAATATAATAATCGCTTTGAGTTATAGCGTTTTAAAGCTGATTCGGACGTTTGAATTTAGACGTCGTAAAAAATTCGACAATTCATTTTATTAGCAAATTGTTTCCATATTTAGATAGCCAGCTCTATAAGCTTTAATTCGATATCTGGGTTTAGGTATATTAAGTGTAATCTTAAGGACGCTAGAGCTGTTATGCTGGAGACACCCCCGAAGGTACACTGTAACCTTAAAGCAACTTCAAGAGTATTTTAATATTCTTGAAGTTGCGAAGGACGGGAGGTGGCACAATATGTCGCCCCCCCCCCCCCCCCCCCCCCCCCTCCCCCCCTCCCCCCTCCCCAGGCTCAGAAACTGAAAAAAGCCCAGGCTGAATAGGGTTAATTTCTATAGACAGGTTGAGCCTAACAGCGTCGCTCTTTCAACAAGCTTAACTAAGGTAAAACTTAACTAAGGTGAAAGGTCGGAAGCACAAGAATTAAGATTGACGACCGGCTATTTTTCAATTTTAGCAATTCTGAAAAACAGTATTACCCGACCGTCTACATTTAGACCGCACAAAATTCACAAAAACAACTTTTTCTCCGTCTAGAATAACTATTACGACTACTTTCCGAATAAAATAGAGTTGTTGCTTGTCAAAAATTGCCCAAAAAACCAAGAGTCATGGCCCGTGTACGACGACTGTATTGTGATGTATAGTGTTAGGTAGTGTTAGGTTGCATTGTATTGTATGAGGTTGTATTGTATTAAGTTTTATGACGTCAGTCAGTTCGTCATACATGAGCCATGACCCAAAACTGATTTGGAATGCAAAATTGCAAAAATGCACAAACATATTTGCATAAGGCAACGCGAGTGAAGATAGAACTATAAAATTTGTTTTGTTTACATAAAATCGCTTTTCAATCTATGTAATGAATGAACAAACACATAAAAATGGACAACACAATCTTCTCTCGAAAAATTTTATTCAAATCTCCACTAGTTTATGTTTAAAAGCAAAACGCGCATCGAGGCCGAGCCGTGTCTTCGATGAAATTCAAGAAATTAACACAACTTATTACATGGCAAGCAATACTCGAGGCCAAATCGAGTGCTCTGATTGGCTATTCTTCGGTCGGGATTTTACAGTACGGACCATTACCATGGAAACGGTCCGTTTGGATATTTCCTCTCGATCGCTCAGCTTCCGGGAAATTCAAACCGCGAAAACACAAAAGCATAAAACCTCGCTAGAAAGCAAAATATTGTTTAATTTATTATAAGATTACCGTTCTAACAATTTAGCATGATCGATAACATGAAAGACGAAGAGGAATACGAACATTCACCGAGCGAGTTTTATTATCCAGATGAAGAAGAACTTTGCAACTTTAATGAAACGATTGTTGAGACAAGGATCACCGACAGCCGGGAAGAAATTGAAGGTTTTATAAATAACCAGAAAAGTGTCAACACTACTAAGAAGACCACGACTGACATGAACACTCTCTTCCGTTAGATGAAAGAAAATGGGCTGAATAATGAAAATATCGAAAGCCTACCTGCGGACGAGTTTGACCACCTGTTATCCAAGTTTTTTATGAATATCCGCAAGAAAAACGGAGAAGAGTACGAACCAGACACCATATCTGGTTTTCAGCGAGCGTTCAAAGGTATTTAACCGACAAAAGGTCTCCAGTAAACATCCTCAAGGACAAGAACTTTGAAAAATCGAGGAGAGTTCTTGCTGCGAAAAGCAAGACGCTTGTTCATGAGCATAGCAAAGGCAACAAACCGCAAGCTGCCAAGGCACTTGAAAATGACGAAGAAGATGCTCTCTTTGAGACCGGAGAATTCGGTGACTCCAACCCAGTTTCACTCCAGAGGACCGTATGGTGGTTTTTGTCCCTTCATTTTGGTTTCCGAGCAAGAGACGGAAGTCGGAAGCTACGCTGGGGAGATGTTCAGCTGCAGAACGATCAGGACGGCCAAGAAATCCTTGTTTGGTTGGCCGAAAGAGGAAGCAAGACGCGTCATGGGCAAGAAAAAGGTCATCAGAGGGCTTTTCAGCCAAAAATCTACGTCACAAAGACGGAAAGATGTCCAGTGAAGTTTTACAAAAAGTTCAAAAGTCACAGGCCATTAGAAATGAACCAACCAGCAGCGCCATTTTATTTGACCGTCCGGCATAACAGAAGCTTGAATAACGAAAGTTTGGTACATCGGGAAGTTTTTATCCACAGCAGCAAAAAAGGCCGGTCTTCAGAGAGAGGGAAAAAGAGTTACAAACCATTCAGTACGAAAAACATGCATATCCAGGCTTTTGGCTGCGGATATCCCCCGAAAACTTTGTGGCCCAACTCAGTGGTCACAAAAACACGGAGAGTCTCCAGTCGTACAAATCGGCTAGCTCCACACATCAGAGAAGAATGTCTCTAACTCTCAGCAGAGCTCGTTGTGGTAGCGAAGAATCTGCATCAAGCGTTCACGACGTTCAACTGGCCTCTTGTTCCAGTGAAGACACAACTTCCAGCACGGCGGTAAATTCAATGATGAAGTCGACTGACGTTGATCCACTTCTATCATCCACCGCTCCGGTCTTCGCAGGAGCCAACATTGGTTCAATCACTGATTGCACTTTCCAGATTTTTCATGGAAATGTGAAAATCGTCCAGAATGAAAAGAAGCGTAGAGTAATTATTGAAAGTGACGACGATGATTGACTGTACGCTGCTGTACGTGTTGACTTGACTTTGCGTCTGCTTTACGAAGTACCGTTTTGTAAAACTTCGATTCAGTTCAAACTCCGCCATTGTGCGAATAAAACATTTCTGAGCGGATGCTATTCTTTTGCTTAACTGTATAATGATTTTTTCCCAACTCATTAAATGTTTTCTAAATTCGCAGATCGTATTTATTGTCGTTTTACATGTAGTTCTACTGGTTTTTTTCTGCTTGCGTCATCATAAGCGGGAAATTCCCTGACATCGTGCCGGAAATTGACTTGAATGAACAACCGGAAGTGTTGTTCCGCATAAAAAAATCGATGCCATATAATAAACTACTTACTAACCTCACTTGCTCGGGACCGTACCTGGGGAATATTGGCCCTCGGTCGTGGCAGTACGGACCTCGCTGCGCTCGGTCCGTACTGCCACGACCTCGGGCCAATATTCCCCAGAACGGCCCTCGTGTTCAGTTAGTAAGAGGTTATGAATTAAAGCTACACGTTTTATGAACAGTTCTTTAAAACTAACGAGAACACAAACAAAAAGTCAATCACAGATTGATATCAACATAAATTCCCATCGAAAAATGTAATTTGTTTTACCTTTAAGTCCCTCCGGCGACTACTGTACTTGGAAATTCTTTAATTATCCGCTAAAAACAGCAAAAGATCCTGCAACTAAAAGTGTTTACCGAGCTGACGGCTGTGTAGCCGCGCGAAAAACAAAGCCTCAAAGATCCCGGATGTCGTTTGGCGTCATATGCGTATGTTTTGCGACGTCATAAGCGCAGCGAGCTAGCCCAACGCGTACGGCGGACGTACAGTGGCGGGCACACAACGCGCCCGCGAAACATTCCGCTAGCCATGACCATGAAAAATGACGAGCATAGGTTCTATGAGTATGGGGCTCCGCCGGGCCTTCGGCCCGCGAGCTCCGCTAAAAATTGATAGATAAACGTTGAGATGCGAAGAAAGGCCATTTTACAGCTGTGGTCTAAGGAGATCTTGCCTTTAAGTAGGAGTGAGGCTGGAGTTTAAAAAGTTTGGTAGCATAAGAAGCATAATAACAACATTACTTACATGTGAAAGGCATGCAGGAAGGTGTTTGTATCAAAACAAAGTTAGCTACAGCTTTGTGTCCGATTTAAAGGCCATTTGACTTAGCACATAAATTTATAATGGTCCAATTATACAATTTGTTAGTCTTTTAGACTGCAACATTATAAAATATTTATATTTCTCATTAATAGATAAATAGCTATTTTTAATTACCATTTGAAAATAATTTATCCTTGCAAATAACAGCAGAGTAAGATCTAGATTGCATTTCAGTTTTGTTTCCAAGCACATCATGAACGCAATGCATCACATTTGACTCGCTCCCGGTGCACTGAAGATTGGTGACCCACACTGGACCGCTGACCAAACCATAAACACCGTTCTTCAACGCTGTTTCTGCTCCAGCTGGGTAACCAAGCTGCCTACAAACTACCATGGCGTCGTTCATATCCCAGCTGCTGCTGCTGATTGCTCCCCAGACTCCCGCATACAAAACTTCTACTCGGCCAGCGTTAGGTAAGGTGGATCCTTGTAGACGAATTTGAATATCTACGGGAGCGATATAAAAACTATTACATACAATGATTTAAGTAGTTTGAAGGCTGAACTCAGGATCATTGGTAAAAACAACAAGTAAATTTATACTTGATACAGGAACACAAGCTTAAGCTAAGCTTAGCTCGGCCCACAGTAAATCCGGCACTCGCTGCTTCTATAAATTGGTTGAGTCAAACTGCAACTGGGAATAACTGAGGGGCTAGTCTCTCTCTCTCTCTCTCTCTCTCTCTCTCTCTCTCTCTCTCTCTCTCTCTCTCTCTCTCTCTCTCTCTCTCTCTCTCTCTCTCTCTCTCTCTCTCTCTCTCTCTCTCTCTCTCTCTCTCTCTCTCTCTCTCTGTATCTCTATAATAACTGGATTTTTGACAACGATAACGACCAAAGTAAGCTTTCCAAATCATTTTACTACTAGCTGTATAATCGTTTTCAAAAAAATGCTGCCCAATCTGATAATTATTGCATACATTATTAAAATAATCACAATCAGTGTAATACGTCTCGAGACATTTCATGCATTATGGATACTTGGATCCGTATAATCGGAAACCGCGCAGTTAAGAACACTGAGCGTCGGCCTCATCATATTGTCTCACCAGCACACCATTTGACACAACTACAAAGGGACCGCAGAGGATAAAATAACGGCTGAATGAACGAATGAACGAATGAACGAATGAACGAATGAACGAATGAACGAATGAACGAATGAACGAATGAACGAATGAACGAATGAACGAATGAACGAATGAACGAATGAACGAATGAACGAATGAACGAATGAACGAATGAACGAATGATCGAATGAACGAATGAACAAATGAACAAATGAACAAATGAGCAAATGAATAAATTACTGAACAACTAAATGCCACAACGATTTGCCCTGCCTTTCTAAAAAACGCTTACCACTGTTATCAGGATGAAAATCATGAGTCTTGCAGATCACTCCCACTTCTTTACCCGTATTTATTGAGCTCTTGATCCAATCATGAAATTGGCATTGTTGTAAAGTGTTCTCTGTCCCCAAACATTTTACACGTGACATAACAACGGGTCCTGAACCCTCTCCAAAAGCTGAATTTCTCACGGCAGTGATGGCTGCTGAAAAACCAAGCTGTCTGCAAACAACGTCAGCCTCCTTTTTACTCCATCCACCAGTGACACGTCCCCAGACACCTTGAGAAAACACTTCGACGCGACCAGCGAAGGTCGTGTTATGGCCAGTAAGTCGAACATGCGTATCTAAAGAAAAATAGACTTGACTTGTTTTTTTCTTTTTTTCTGAGGCGAGACGGATGTATGTATGCATGCACACCCTTTTCTTTTTAAGAACCTTTTGTTTATAAGGACGTTGATATGACACAAAGTGTGAGGCTCGCATTGGTAGAAATGTGCCAAGAAAATACCCAGGGTGAGATTTTTTTAAGAATGTCTTTATTCTGTTCTCTTTTACAATAAGTTATCTAAGAATAATACA
>JAJGOT010000299.1:1042500-1068595 GCA_022457155.1 Cladopsammia gracilis | reverse complement strand
AGTTCTGCTTTAGAGCTCTCAATCAAGTCATTATCCTTTATCGTCACTTAATTGTTTAAACATCGTTGCAATGTATAAATTTCCTTGAGGGTCCCTACATTCCAGCAGCTTTCTCTAAGTCGGGTTTGGCTGTAGCATATGATCCTTTAAGTGGCAGGGCCATTTGCCCTGCAGACAAGCCTTCTCCTTTCGTATGCTGGGCTTGCGACCAGGCAACGATGGAGTTAATGGTCACTTACCATTTCTCCATTCTATTGTCTAACACAGGTTGTTTGCATATTGACGATTTATGTGGATAAAAGGATAAAATATCATTTGCATATTTTGTAGTGCACATTTTATGAAATTGAAGCTTATCGTCAATTTTGAAATTGTTTAATGTTTAAGTTTAATTTTAGGTTTTATCATTGCAATTTAGCGATGTTTATTGTCAATTTCTTATTTAGTATTTTTAGTGTTTAGCGGAAGTTTATTAAGTACATGGCGTTGAGTATAAGGGTAAGTAATCCATCATAACTTACCCTTTGAAACGTCTTCAAAGTGGTAAAAACTACTTTGAAGTGTGAAATTGAACTTCTTCAAATAAAATAATTGTACTTACGATCTGCCCCCATTGATTAAATCGACTTGAAGTGATTGGAATCGTCTGTTCTGGTGATTTCTTGCAACATGATCATCTTGACATTACTGTGTTACTTTATTATGTAATTAAATGTTTACTTACGATCTGCCCCCATTGAGTGATCGACTTGAACTGATTTGAGTGATCGTAACCTTGACTTTCCGTGCAAGACGCTGCTAGAAGGTTCTATGCGAAAGTGTTCAATCTCGAGTTCAGTGAGCTCAGTGCTGCAAATAAACAGAAAGATTTATTCCTCATGCTATTTTTCAAGTCAAGCCAGAAAGTGTTCAAAGTGGCAAAAACAAGTTTGAAAAGTGTGAAATTGAAATTCTCCAAATAAAATAATTGTACATACGATCTGCCCCCATTGATTAATCGAGTCGAAGAGATTGGAATCCTCTCTTCTGGTGATTTCTTGCAACATGATCATTCTTGGCGTTACTGTGTTACTTTATTATGTAATTAAATGTTTACTTACGATCTGCCCCCATTGAGTGATCGACTTAAAAGATTTATTCGTCATGTTATTTTTCAAGTCTAGCCAGAAAGTGTTCAAAGTGGCAAAAACAAGTTTGAAAAGTGTGAAATTGAACTTCTCCAAATAAAATTGTATTTACGATCTGCCCCCATTGATTAATTGAGTCGAAGTGTTTGGAATCGTCTCTTCTGGTGATTTCTTGGAACATGATCATTCTTGCGATTTCAACGCTTACTCTATTAAGTAAGTAAATGTATAGTTACCATGTGCCTTCATTGAGTAATCGACTTGAACTGATTCGAGTTATCCTCTCTTGAGTTCTTTGCAACACGCTGCTAGAAGTTTGTATGCCTGACTTTCGTATGAACATGATTCTAGAAGTTTTTATTCCCTATAGTGTTCAATCTCGAGTCCACGACAACTTTCTAACAGTGAAATCAATACTGCAAATAAACAAAATGATACCGACGTGGTAACAAATCTCAAGCTTGCATGCTAATAGCTTCAGTATTTTATTTACGTATTCTTTAACCCTATCCTTTTAGCAATGGCTATCAACAGTACTTTAAGGGTGAATGGAAAAACTTCAACGGTAAAAAGAGCTGTTAATAATATTACAATTTAATTGTTATTGGAAATTGCCAATCCAACTATGGTTTCCATTCAGCCATAACCAAAAATACAAAGATATTTTAACCCCCCCTTTCCCCCGTCCTCCCCGCTCGTCGTGCATGGCGTTGAGGATAAGGGTAAGTAATCCATCATAACTTACCCTTTCAACTGTTCAACGCAAGTGAGTGATGTGCACGCTTGGATGCATATCGATGGTTTGTACAGAACACTGTAAACTTTCGGTATAATTTAAATTCACCGAAAGGATTTTTTTCAGATGTTGGTGAAAATGATAATGGTTCAGTACAAAATATTGAGGGGACTTGCCTCTTACCAATGTGACCCGGCTTCGATTCTCGGAGTCGGCGTCATATGTGGGTTGAGTTTGTTGTCGTCTTTGCTCCGAGGAGTTCTCTCCTTCCATAAAAATCAACAATTCCAAGTTCCAATTCGATTCGGAAATGGTGGAAGTAAGAGCCACCTCGTGGATTAAACTGAAATTCCTATTTACTATTACTATTACTATCTAGAGTACGCACAGTAATTATGGAGTTCTTGTAAATGTCCCAACTGTCAAGTCACAACAAGGACCTCAGACAGAAAGTACTTTCCTTAGGATGTGCGCTGTTCCTAACAATGCAGATTTCTGGAGAACATTGATGTCGTGGTCAATGTCCAGTTGGTCCAGGGAGCTCTTTAGTTTCACTGGGATAGAACCCAATGGTCCGACTATAACTGGAATAACCTTCACGTTCGACGAAGGTAGCCCCCACATCCTTGTACCCTCAACCTTTAACTCTGCATAGCGTTTTTTTCAAATTCCTTCACTGCGATGTTTTGGTCCCCAGGGATTTCAACATCAATCAGGTGGCATTTGCGTGGGTCTTTTTTGAAGACTACAATGTCAGGCTTCCGATGCTCAATCTCCCTGTCTGTCATAAAGTCGAAGTCCCATAAGAGCTTAGGCTTGTCTTCGTCACCCAGGACCCTCTCTGGGGAATGCTAGTACCAGTGATCGCTGACCTGGTAGCCATACTTCCCCCAAAGTAACCAGTGAAGGTTTAGGCAGACTTTGTGATGGCGGTGTTAATATTCTTTCAATGTTTATTACTATTAAAATTATTATAAAAAATATTATATTTCAGACCTAGATCAGTATTAATACTTGAAGTGAAACAAAAGAAACGGCAAAAAAAAAGAAGTAACATGGTGACGTCATTAGTTGTACAAAAAGGCGGTGTCGCTTTCAGACGCTTCAGTATTTCTCGTAAACAAAATACTTTTTTTAACTATATTTTTAGTAGTTTTGCTCACTTGGAAATGTTCTCCGACGATGAATTTAGACTACCATGTTGATAACGAAGGTCTGCAGAACTGTTAACGTCGCAAGTCCTAATTTGAATAATTTGGCCGCGCGCTGGTGTGTCCGCGTTTTCGCACAACGGGGAAAAGAAAATAACTTGTGATTACCGTCGAGAGAACGAAGTTCTTCATTTTTTCGGTTTCACGATTATTGATTTGTTTACTGATACATACCAGCTGTATGTCTACTAGTCATTTATATGCCAAATGTTGCGCTCAAGTTCTACCTGCTGGAAATTAGGTCACGTCTGCAATAAAGGACAGTCGTCATTCAATTCGCAAGACAGACTATAACAATAGGAAAGCAAACTAAAGCATCCCCTCGGTATGGCCGATACTTTATGCATGCGTACAACCATATCTCCAAGGTGATATACGAGTACGAGTAGTCAGGTTAAGGTGAGACATCTGTGGTTTTCTCTAAAAAATTCTAAACTGATGAGGCAAATCTGAAAAGAGGGCTTGTACTAATTTCTAAAATGACTATTTCTGACGACGAAAAGGACAGTGCTTTTGTTTACTTTGTTACTAGTCGTTATTTTCAGGGACCAGTTGTGCAAATTTGTGGAATGCGATCCCAAACACATGGAAACAGGGTTAAAATATGTCTTGATTTACACGACTCTGTTATCAAAAGTACTGCGCTAGGAAAAGCTGTCATAGTTCCAATTTGTTGTATAACTTGTTATAGTCTAAACAACATGAATTCATCAAAATTAGATTAAACTGAGTACTTAAGGGAAGTCAAGAGGTTATGGCTCTACCGTGCTCCGTAAAACGCCAGGCAAGAAACAACAGGGTATACGTTTGCGTGTACGTCCGAGGATTGAAAGAGAAAGGGAGGGTTATTTCAAATGATAAAATTTACTGAAAATGCGAATTCGAATTAATTTTAAATCACCAACTAAAACGAACAAAAATGGGGTGTGTTTAACCGATTTCCAACTGTTATTATTGTTGTTTGTTCGTCCATTGGCATCGATAAACACCACGACGCTGTATATGAAGTGATGGCATTTCACCCACCAACTCTTTTCTGGAAACCAAAGGAACATGAATATTCACTTACGAACTGATTAGTGTAATTTTGAAATCCGAGTGTGAGCTCCTTACGGCTTGCTCGAAATAACATGATACCTGTAAAACGGGAAAGGAGTGATTGAGTCGCAATTGGTAAAATTGTTGTTTTCAAAGTAAAAAGACAATTATTGAATCAATTTAATCAGTCAAACATTTATGCGAATTTGTTTAAACCAGATAAATTCCATTTAAACAGGTTTATTTTAATACGTCTAAACAAATGCCGCAAAGGTGTTTGTTAACTTTAAACTGTTAACATTTGGTTTTTGAATGTATGAATTATAAACAAATGCAAGTTATTTCAGAAGAGAATATTTTTTTCCATTTTGGTTCAATTTGTAAATTTTGTATAAATAATTTGATAGGCACATGCCATGTATAGATATGGAAATACCTCAATAAATTGTTGTCATTTCCTTACAAAAGAGTTACAACTACGCCACAATTCATAGACAGTGATATGACAGGAACAAAGCTCAAACACTATAAGTAGTGAAGTAGAGCGTCAATTGGGTTACAATGGGTGACTATCGGAGTCGCGAATTGTGTCAATCGAGTTATACTACCACCCTTATTGTGGCAAACTGTTGGGCACTTGCCAATGTTCTGCGTATTATATGAAAGGTAGCTGTAATTAAGTAACGCTCCACATAACTACAGTAAACTTCATTGCATTGGCTCTTTCTCACATAGAATGAATAGAACAATAGTGGAGGAGCTCATGGTTTATGATTATATTTCAATATAAAAATACAGAACATCCATTTGAATTAGATAAATTTTAGGAAATGTTCGTGCTTAACCAATCAGAATAGCAGAATACAATAGCTAATAATTTTGCTTCTTTGATGAAGTTCCCCAAATACAATTTCTTTAAAAATTGGCATGTTTAGCGATTGGGTCTTAAATTACATGAAACCTTTAAAAAATCAAACAAAATGCACCTTGAAACCTAACTTTTTAGCGGTCTTTTAGTCTAGGCCAATGAGATTACTAGTTGTAACAATGAAAAAAGTTGACATTCCATCGTGCATTGCCGTTAGCACTTTCCTTCTTATGCGGATCATTACTTAAAAAATCTCATCTGAATTGTACAAAAAGGCATAACAGTTTTTATATAGCAATACTGATGTAAACTATACTGCGCGAACAATAACAATTTCCATTCGCAAAGCATGGTAAGGATGGTATATCAAAGAAATTAGCATTACTTTTATCCTGTCAACTCTAAATATAATCGCTGTTTATTTTTCGAGGGATAAGTTCACCATGATAACCACTATTCTTCATTACACTTGCAAAACGTTCTTTCTAACTGCGATGTTCACGGTCTATTTTATTTATTCACCAGTAACTAGCTTAAGTGATATATCCCATGTGTGGAAAAACGTTTGAGGACTGACATTTCTTTACCTTATAAGTAGCTCTCTAAACCTTCCAAGACCAGCATCGTCAACAGATTTTCAAGCTGCGTCGCTAAGGAAAAAAGAAGATTAAGGAGACCGTTTAGTCAAGGGAATAATTAAAATTGTGTTTAAATAAATCATAAATTGATGTTTCATGCCGTTTTAATGCTTTTTCTTTTATCAAGAAACAATTTACGTCGATACCTGAAATTTGGTTACGACTATCTTATTAAACATTGCTAAATGTTAAACAACCGTATTTTGGGCGAGAGAACATGTGTATGCATGGCTTTGCTTTAGGACAGAAAAAGATTTTGTCTCGTCAATGAAGATGACTGGCACTATGAAGACAATTGGATACGTACACACAGTTATTCAGTTTCCGCTATTCTGATTGATCTTGATTGATACAAGTCCATGATAAGTCCGTATATAGTCAAAACCGAAGAACTTCAACTGGCCATATAAGGCATCTCTAAATATTGGTTGGAAGATTTTCCTCTCCGTAACGCAATAGATCTAAATCTTTAAGGTACACATGTATATTCAATAGTTTTCAAATTTATTAGTGCTATATAACTAATTAAATAAAGTAGAACCACGTTAATGGACGTATAAATGTGGTGATGTCAACATATGGTAAAATCCTTTTTAAAGGAACTTGTCGCAAAACATTGTAAATGAACACTTGCTGTGTAGTTTTTTATTGAAGAAATTATTTGTTTTCGGGAAAAACGAACACAATTCGTTTTTATCCCTAGGTTCGATTTGGCTACACCAAACTGGCTTAAAATAGGTTATGATTCACTCGACTTGGTTATCAAAACTGCGGCTTTAGAAAAAGCTGTCATAGTTCCAATTTGTTGTACAACTTGTTATAGTCTAAACAACATGATTTATTAAAAATTAGATTAAACTGAGTATTCGAAGGGAGGTCCAGTTAAAGCTGTTTGTAAAATCCGAGTTGTTCTACGGCAGGAGAAAACAAGGTTGCTTTGGTTAATGCTGGAAACTCTAGTGTTTCAGCAAATTGGTGTGTGTAGCGATTTCTAATCATTAATTAATTTTCCTTAATTAATTTAATTTAAGATTTAGATCTATTGCGTTACAGAGAGGAAAATAAATTAGTTTCACTGACCTGCCAAGATTAGCTTTTGCTACCTGCAGGCCAGTATTATAAATTCTATAATAACTAACTAATAAAGATTGTTGTTAATTGTTGTTGTAATTGTTGTCGTTTGTTGTTGACGTCATTGCTATTTTTTTTACTTTCCACGTTCAAGCCGTAAACATGTTGATCATATTCTGGGGACTGTTATTTCAGGTGTACAAATTAAATATCTTATCATGATCATGTGGACGTAAAGTCGATGTTATAATTTCCTGTACAAAAAGTCTAGATCCCTTCACCTTGATTTGAAACAAGTCTCCTATATAAGCTACGGTATGATACATACGTGTGATTTTACGTGACATACCCTTGAGATGTTAAAGTTCACAAAGTTGCTGTGGATACGATAAAATATGTTAACATTAGAATTTTAATTAATAAAATTATGTTTGACACAAATTACAGACTGTATGATTTAAACTAAAAAAAAAAGAAAATCCAAGATGGCGGATCCAAGATGGCGGATCCAAGATGGCGTATGTTGCTAGACAACTTCAGCTGAGCGTTGTTTGTGGAGTTCGTCTTAAACTGAAAAGTTGGCGCGTATATTTTCTTTTCGTCAAATTCCTCACAGTATGCAAAAATGTTTTATCAAATCAAACTCCTCTTTGATAAAAATTTATAATTGTTCATCTGAAGTGGAGTCAGAACTGAGTGTTGTTATTTTTATAGCGATTTGAGCCTGAAAACGTTCTTAATAGTAATTCAGTAAATGTAGTAAGAAAGTAACTAAGAACTTTATTGACCCTAACCCTCACCCACAAACTATATGAAAATTGTTATAAAATGCTTAAATCCTCCTAAATACAATATTTATTAGAATACAAATTATCCTACGAATGTACTAGTAATAAAATTCTCAAAAAAATAGATAAATGCTAAAATCCTAAGTTAACTATTCGGTTACTTATATTTAATAGCAGATTTACTGGCTACACAAGTTACAACAATTGCTATGGTTATTCATATAGCCAGATATGTCCAATTTTCTTATTTTATTCCTAAAAGTCGCTAGACTTGGTGAGTCCCTCTGGTCTTTAACACGATTTACTATTGTTATATACAGCTATTTGAATAAACGTTGTCTGCAGAATTATGCATTGACACATTCCAAGACCGCGGAGAATTGTGGGTCCAGCTCACCTTGCTTAATTCGGTATTGCCTGTCGCCTCGGTCACAACATGGCAGACTTAAAAATATGATTAAAACGAGAAGCTCATAAGCGTCTGTAAAAAGTCATTGAGCCTAGTAACAAAAGCCATAAATCCTTTTTTCCTAAATCCCCTACACTTAATTAAGTTTGCAATTTGATAGACTTAATCGTGACAAATTATTGCTTGAAAAGTGGCGTGTTGTATATAATCGACTTTGAAATTGGTTGTTACCAAAATATTAGAAAGCTTGCTGAGGCCCTGTCGTTCGAAAGCAAAGGATAGATAACCCTTTGGTTGACGGCAGCAAGAGAAACCAAATGACGAAGAGGAAAGCATCAGAATGAAGGAGCAGCATTCCACACATAAATAGACATTCCACGGTACTCAAAAGGGGTTTGCTAATAATGTGTTGATTCTATTTCGCTTGCTAGATATTTTCATTTAGAATATTGTTTAGACATCACGTCTTTTTTCACGTTCGACGCACTTAAAAACTATAAAACTACAAAAACTGTAAAATTATAAAGTAAAAGGATGTTCTATAAAAGTCACTTCAGGCTGATATCGATTTCGATCCTACTCGGATCCTCTTCAGTCGCCATATTGGAATATGGCGACTGAAGAGGATCCGAGTAGGATCAAAATCGATATCAGCCTGAAGTGACTTTTATAGAACATCCTTTTACTTTTTTATAATTTTACAGTTTTTGTAGTTTTATAGTTTTAAGTGCGTCGAACGTGAAAAAAGACGTGATGTCTAAACAATATTCTAAATGTTCCAACACGTTCTTGGCTTCGGCTCATGAAATTTCACTGCAATAGATATTTTCAACAATACTAGATAGAGGTTATATGGCTGAATAGTTTTACGAGTCATTTTTTAACCTCTTTTATCTCCTTTTCACGTTTCTCAAGGGAATTTGAATAAACAGTTATTATTCTTATAAATGCCCTGTCGTATTACGTAACTTATCGCTGATTTAATTAGTTATATGAGAGTCATCTCGTAAATCTAAGTTTTTGAAAGTGTTTTTCAAAGCGCGTGGTCAGAAGAGTGTAATAACACGTCATATTTGCACTCGTTTTGATGCGGGGTTTTTTTGCACTCTGGAATGCTCTGCGAATAATAAGCTGGCATGTTGTCCTGTGAAGAGTATTTTAAAATATATGCTGCATGTAAACTCACAATGCCTATGTCAATGCACCATTCTTCAGACAACGTTTATTGATTAGCTGTATAGATGTTATTTTAAAATGAAAAACGGCCTGTAACGTTGCACAAATTCTGTTATCTGGAGTTTAATTGCCTCAGCTTGATTCACTCTGATGAAATTAGGACACAACTTTTTATTCTTAGTTAACAAATTGAATTATTATTTATAGGTAGGGTTAGGATCAAAAAAGAAGGAAGCTATTTTTCTCCTTTCTTCAAACGAATAATTCACTGCAGTTTGCTCCCGATTTCTCAACTCAACGGCAAAAATCGCGTGGACAAAAATAGCACTATTTTCTGAGAAACAACTGCGAACTATCCGTACGGATCCGCTCGTTTATCTTGTTGTCAGAGTTGTGTATACTTTGTTATCCAGCGACCGTACACTGAAAGCGGGTATTACTTTTTATACAAAATGTTCACGTTACTTTATATAAAATCCCTTTGTCGTCTCTCTGTTCCCTACTATACATGTACAGGCCGGGTTGAAGCTTTGAAGTCCTAAACTATAATTTGTGATTTTCTTGAGGCACAAGGTGCCAGGGGAGAGTGAAAAATATAACAAATGAAAACTCTCACATGTATGAAGAATCGCTCTCAAATTGAAGTGGAACCGCAGAGAAAGTTAGAAATTACCGCTTGAATGAGTCTTCGAAAAATGAAAACAATCTTTGTTGACAGCTCTGTTTAGTAATCACCGAAACTGCGAATCGGTCGCGGCGCCCGGTTTGCATGAAATGAGCGGCCGTCACGTTTACTTTGGATTGTTCAAAATGTCTTTACTACTGGCTTTGATTCTGGCCAACCCAGACGTTGTCATAAAATTTTCCAGCTTGATTTATACAAACGTGACAATTATTCATTGTTATCATTTGGGTAATGAAGAATTTCTGGATATCAAAAGGTTCGCAACACATCTCAGCTCACAATTTGAACTCAGATCAAGTATAATTTCCCGCTATTCCATTGTCTAGATCTTGACTTGTGATTGGCTAATTTCAATTTCTCTCAAAATTTGTCTGGGTGGCCTCGGTTTGTGTGGTCGCACTGTAAAAAGTGTGTCTTGTTAATAATTTATGTTTTCCTTTGAATACCCTTTAACCCGTTACGATGCAAATGTGACTTGTTGGTCTTTACGTTTTTTTTCATTAACTCAGGCTGATTGTCTTGTTTGTAAGGGGCGTAAACATCGCAGTCTTAAAGTTTTTTAGAGTCCAAAATATAACTAATTGATTGTTTCTTTTGTGATTAAAAATTGTTTTCAGAAGAATAAACACATCGCCATTATATACTACACATAGATTTGGTAATACAATGACATCTTTCTACGCTTAATGCCATAGCAGTACAAAAGCTTGCCACCCCATTTATTTTCTAATCAACGTTGTCATTGTTCTTTCAAATATCATGTTTTAATAATTTCAAAATCGAATTCGAGCCACCACATGTTTTAAGCCATGCACAGAACAATCCAAGAGGTCGACGGAATTTTGTAAAAAAAAACTTTGCCTGTTTTAGTTGACAAGGACAAATTGGTGAGTAAGGTTTATATTTCGCTTCTCAATTGCGTAAAATTCGTCCAACGTTTGTTTGACGGATGGCTTCAACTCTGTTCAACGCCTTTAACCTGACTTGCCTTGTTAAAGATGGTTTAATGATTTATATAGTATTTGTCACAATGTCTCGTTTTTTGGATGTTGGAATTTCTTTGGGTTGTTAACCTTTAACTGTTTTGATCCATCAGGATTGTTTGGTCTGTTTAGTTCAGGGTGATTTTTACGTATTAACCCTCGGACGTACAAGGGGGGGAGTGGTTGCCACCCCCCTAACGGTTTTTCTCCGATATGTTCAAGGCCATTGAAGATTAGCACATGTCGTTTTCAGTAGCTGTTCGTTTATCCTTTAGACACATTTTCGTAACGTTTGGCGAGAACCGATTGCTATGGTAAGGAGATATGACGTCATAAGTAACATGTGGTCACGCCATTTTTGAATAAAAATGCGTGTTTTTCACCTTTTTTTCAATGAGAAACATAATGCTACCAAAAGCATCAAATGTTTTATTGCGTATTATTTTGCAACTCCAGCAAACAATATTTGCAATTTCCACATTTTTCGGATAAATTTGAATTTTTAGTGAAATCCAAGATGGAGGCCGTCTTGGCGGCCATTTTCGATGACTTTACGGGCCCCCAGCTGCGCCACAACCCATAATATTCACCTTATCTTGTTGAGCACATCGCGGGCTATTTATTAGAAGTAAAATATTTTCGAATTATTTCAACATCGCAAAATCCCAAGGGGGGGCAACAACCTCCCTTTGTACCACGGTGGGGGTATAAGTTTGCGTGCACGTCCGAGCGTTCAGTTTTCTTCATTTGCACCTCCGTATCACTTATTAATGTCTGTTACCAAGGTTACTTGTTGGAAGTGATAAGATATCGTGTCCTATGACGCGCGAACCGCTTGACCATAGCGATTTTATCCCCCTCCCCTGTTAACAAAATTTTCTTCTTACCTCAGTAAATGTATGTTGTCGTGGGGAAATGTCCGTCCTTCAAATGCTCTTTAATTGATCTTTGTTATGGACACACTCGTATGGACCATTATTTGTAGACAATCCGCTGATAGATGGGGCAGTACCCAGCTCTTACAAGGTTTTCTCGGATTTGCTGAGATAACAATAGAACAAACAATACAACAATGGACCCTAGCCATAGAAAACAAAAGAGCTGCGTGATACCCAGGTCCAATGAAATTATAGGTTATTGAGAGCTGCGTGGTATCTGTGATAGCTCCTGGACAGGAAGAAAAAGGAATAACAGACGTCAGCTGATATTCATCAATTCTGGTTTTTCTAGTTCTTAATTTATTTAACCCTATACCTTGTGACAAAGATTGCACTGAAGATTTCTGTTGCTATGGTAATTTATTTAGTATGCCTTCATCCAATTACGAAATTTTTTGCATAGAAATTATTGAAAGCCATTACAAAAAAGATAATCCAAATAAAATGAAAATATTGGAACGACATTTTCAAGACTCCGTTAGCAGATAACCACAAGTATAAAAAGGTAGATATGTGGACGGGGCGTTAGTATCGTTTCAAACCCTCAAATACTTTAAGGCATGGGTCAAGGGCTATAACCAGGAAAAACAGTTTATTCGTGATAAATTTAACATTTTAATAAGCTTTCCCGTAAGTCACGTGACATGTCAGGTGGCCATTTTTCTTAAAATGACAAATATTTGACGAATTGGTGAGGGGTTTAATCAAGCCCTGTACGTTTGGAATGATTGTCCATTGTTCTTTAAAATTTTGTGAGGACAAAGGTCATTTTTAAGTCCAAAATTCACCCTTTGATTATCTATAATTGTAATTTGAAAACTCGAGGACAATCATTCCAGTACTGAGTACTGTTCGAGCATTTGGGATCCAAGGCAGGGCATTGAAAACAACGGATCTTACAGACTGGAGATGGTTCAGCGCCGAGCAGCTAGGTGGGCATTGTGCCGGTATCATCCAACAGCAGCTTGGCTGGCGTTCCCTACTACAGAGGCGATGTGATGCACGTTTGGTTCTACTGTACAAAATAAAAAATGGACTTGTCGCCTGCAACCAAGATAAACTCAAGGATCCAGTTAGAAGATCTCGCCACACCCATGACCACACCATCCGCCCCATAACTTTGTAAAACCAGATCACACCAATTCTCCTTTTTTCCAAGAACTATTTTGCAGTGGAACAATATACCGACAGACTTATTTGTGAACTGTAATTGTAGTGCCATTTTCCGTTCCCGCATCTCCAATTTGACTCATTAATTTAGCTACAGTCCCTTTTATTATTTATTTATTTATTTATTTATTTTATTTTATTTTTTTCTCATTCGCGATAAAGTTATTCTGCACATATGTATATTGCTTTCCGACCACCTGGCAAATAATCCTCCTTAGAGGGGTTGCTGTATAGGAAGATAGATAGATATGTTAAATCTCCATCGGAAAAGCTAATTTATTGACCTGTACAAAGAATATTTCCCGACATATCGCCAATTTGCTTAATTTTAAAATTGGTAACGTGACGTGTCACATGACCAAACTTACGCGTTAACGCAGAAGAAAACATCAAGATTTATATTCAGGGAAAATTTGAACGTGGTGTAGGCAATCTAGCCGAAGATAATAAGTGTCAAACATATTTTCGGAACTGACATGAAAGAACGCATAAAGTTTTTACTGTAAGTACGGTTTCATGGGGAGATTTAATCTTTGTGGTCACCGAAGGTGATTTAATCTCATTAAATATGTCGAGCTACCGAAAGTTATCATGTCCCAGTAATCATGTCATCGCTAGTATCACGTGGATCAATTTCCATTGTATTAAATTTATGCACACTATTCATTTCGCGCCAGAATAAATTTATTTGCGCCAAACGGCTTCCAAACCACGAGGAATAGAAAATATAGTCTCGTTTTCGCAACAACTTCTATTTCGTTCCTGTCGCATATATTCGGCAGCTAGTTGAACAGTTCTTTTTCCAGGATTTCATCATTTGAAGTTCTAATACTTTAATAGCGCACATTTTAAAGAGAATCGAGAGGTGGTGTTACCGGAGATGTGATAACAAATGATGCATTGACTAGAAGGGAAGCTGAATTTGTCCGATTGTTTAGCGACCGTCTTCAGTTAAAGCAACTGCGGCTAAATTGCAACATTCTCGCACCAGAAACGGACGGTTTTAGTTGTTGTCGGCGTAAAGGGAACCTTTGTTGTTTCGTTTTGGTGCAATCGAAGAATGAATGCATTCATACGCGATGGCCAGTTCTTCCCGTCGTGTTAACTCTAAAATGTTCAGTTGAATTCGTCCTGGACTTTCGAGGATCATGAATCATTCACTGCCAATCACATTGGGGATGTCAGGTTAGTCCATTTACTTTTTCTACCCAGCGTTTTGCCATAAAGTGACCGCCTTTCACGCGTATGAAATCTTAGATTTTACCAAAAGTCAAATTACTGTGTTTTTAGATGAAAAGCTGATGCCCGTATATTAAAAGTCCAATTATTATATACACTGACCCTGTATTTTATATTGTGAACGCGGGAAGTTCCGATTGTATGTATTTTGTTGGCTGCGCATAAATAATATTTGGTGCAATTTCGTGCACGCGCGCGCGAAATTTTATAACAAAGGGCTGGTCGCTATTGTCAATCGGAACGTGTACATGTAGTTTCATAAATTTTGGGTGTCTCTTGGGGTGCAAAGCTATCTTTGTTATAAAGGAGGAAAGGCTTGATTGAAAGAGCAACAGGCGATATAATTTTGTAAACGCGCGCGCGAGAGAGAGACAGTGTATATACATGTATTCATCTACATCTACATGATTTACTTGCAAAATCCTAATGGACATACAGCAAGTTTCAGTGCAAAGTGCGAAATGTAAACAATAGTGCAAACAAAAATAATGATAATGATTTTTGAGAACCCTAGAAATTTAGCCCTGAATTTTCTAGGATTTGTTCATGATTCGTAAGCCACTAAAGACCACAACGAAATGAGTGCGCTTAGCTTGCGGAATTATTCGCTTTAGAGAGCAAATCAAGTTGCGGCGGCAGCTAACGAGCAGCAAAACCGCGAAAAGAAACTATTTCATAGATAGTCGAGCGGGTGATGCCGCGAGCGCGAAAATCTACTCCTGTAAACATTACAGCTTTCTTACTTCACGACCAAGCTTTAAAAATTTACAACCTTTCTTTCTTTGCTAAGTATCATAAATATACAGTGTCGGCAATATAATTCCAGGTTAATTGCATTGCATTCTGTGTGATTCTGACTGGCAGCCAACTTAATTACATTTTATGCATCCACCTGAGCTTGAAATATTCAAACACATTCAAGATTGTAGAGCAAGCATTTCTCCTGGAAAAACTGAAGACCTACACTGACTTGAACACTACAATACTATAAACCACGCAGCCAGGTCGATGTAACGTAACATAAAAGTACTAATCATACAGCCAGCTTACACTTAATATTATTGTCCATCTGAACTGGCCGGTGGCACACCTCATACAGTTCAATGTAACATAAAAGTACTGATTCTGCACCCAGCTTACACTTAATATTATTGTCCATCTGAACTGGCAATTGACACACCTCATACAGGTCAATGTAACATAAAAGTACTGATCATGCAGCCAGCTTACACTCAATATTATTGTCCATCTGATCTGGCAATTGGCACATCAGATACAGGTCAATGTAACATAAAAGTATACTAATCATGTAGCCAGCTTACAATTAATATTATTGCCCATCTGAACTGGCAAGTGACACACCTCATACAGGTCAATGTAACATAAAAGTACTGATCATGCACCCAGCTTACACTTAATATTATTGTCCATCTGAACTGGCAAGTGGCACACCTCATACAGTTCAATGTAACATAAAAGTATACTAATCATGCAGCCAGCTTTAATTTATATTATTGCCCATCTGAACTGGCAATTGGCACACCTCATACAGGTCAATGTAACATAAAAGTATACTAATCATGCAGCCAGCTTTAATTAATATTATTGTCCATCTGAACTGGCAAGTGGCACACCTCATACAGGTCAATGTAACATAAAAGTATACTAATCATGCAGCCAGCTTACACTTAATATTATTGTCCATCTGAACTGGCTAAAAGTACTAATCATGCAGCCAGTTTGCATTTAATATTTTGGCACATCTAAACTGGCAGGTGGCACACCTCATGCAGTTCGATATAACATAAAAGTACTAATCATGTACCTAGTTTGCACTTAATATTTTGGCTCATCTGAACTGGCCGGTGGCACACCTCATACAGTTCGATGTAACATAAAAGTACTAATCATACAGCCAGCTTACACTTAATATTATTGCCCATCTGAACTGGCCGGTGGCACACCTCATACAGTTTGATGTAACATAAAAGTACTAATCATACAGCCAGCTTACACTTAATATTATTGCCCATCTGAACTGGCCGGTGGCACACCTCATACAGTTCGATGTAACATAAAAGTACTAATCATACAGCCAGCTTACACTTAATATTATTGTCCATCTGAACTGGCAATTGGCACATCAGATACAGGTCAATGTAACATAAAAGTATACTAATCATGCAGCCAGCTTACACTTAATATTATTGTCCATCTGAACTGGCCAGTGGCACACCTCATACAGTTCGATATAACATAAAAGTACTAATCATGCAGCTAGTTTGCACTTTATATTTTGGCCCATCTGAACGGAGCGGCACCCCTCATACAGTTCGATTTAAGATAAACTGAGTACTAATCATGTGCCCATCGCTATAAAAGGTGACAGCCCTTGCAAAAATCCTGCTTGCGCAAAAAAGTATTTAAGCCCGGCTTTACCCCTAGTAGGTGCCAGAGAAATTTCTTAGAGCCAACTGTGTCAAAATGGACAACATTATTCTTTATTAATTTTCTTGAAGGTATTATTTTACAAGTGTGTGAATAGCTATGCCTCGTATGAAAGGGTAATAAATAACCTTTCCAAAATATATGTTGCATTTAATTAGCTCAGATTAGCAAAATTATTCCACAATTGCCTATAAATTTAGCTCATATTATATTAGCTCATATAGTATATTAGCTCATATTGGTTAAAACTGATATGTAGTTCAAGAAAAAAGTTGAAAACAAAAAGTTTCCTTGTTATATAGAGCACCAGGGTCTTCCCAGAGTAAATCCATGCAGAGGAATCGACTCAGGTGCAAATAAAATTTTGTGCATGAAATTTGACCTAATTAATTATGCAAACATGATACGTGAAAAGATCTCGTCTCGATTTTGGTTTCCTGTCGCAACAAAAAACACTTTATCCGCCAGACATCTTTCCAAAAGTAAGCCAAAACATTTATTCCAAGCAATAAGCAGGTTTCAAAGGTAACTATCCCGTCAAAATATCATAATTGCCTTTTAAGTTACCTTACAGTATGACAGAGTATGACCGGCCGTACGTATGTTTACATGTACACTCGACCAATTGTTCAACACCGCTCAACTCTCAAAGTCAATTACTTCGATTCTTCGCTAGAACTGATCAATTTCAGAGTCTTTATCGCTTGACATTCATCCATTGTTGCTGTCTTCCATTATACAAACGCCAAAACTTCGTTTGGGTCGACACGGGAGGATCTTTAAACTTCGGTTTCGGCGGCGAAGAAATCAGCTTTGTTTTTTTTTTTCAAAAACCCCGTCATGTAGTTGAGTAGTGAGCTGTCCAGCTCAAACTCGCTCAGTGATTGGCTTAGAATACTGTCACGCTTCCCTCCCTCTACCCTCTCTCCTGAAAATAACGCAAACTTTTCCGAATTTAATCGTTCCTGAAGGAACGATATATTTTTATGGCCGTCCTGTAAGAACATTAAGCAGTACTTCCGTTGTTACACGTATGGCGGTACATGTATTGCATCCAGCATGAAATATTTGAGTCTCCATCATGACTGCAGTTTTGTAGAGAACGGCGGATGCAAGTGATTTTTGATATATTATTTAAGCAAGACTTGAGTTTCGGTTCTTTGGTGGTTTCTCCCATGTGAAGCAGCCTGGAAGACACCACTAGCTCTAAAGGCACAAATTAACTAAGACTCAATTTTTGTATTTCGCGCGCATCTCAAACCGATTGAGACGTTTATACACACAGTTTAATACCGGCCACGCTCCAAGCGTTAGGAAAGGTTTTATCAGGAAATACTTTTGTGCATAGTTGATCTTGTCAATGAACGTGTCAATATTTGTGGGTTAAAGGTTTTTATTTATGAATCTTGAACGTCTCATGGGGAGCAAAGCTGTCTTTGTAACAAAGGAGAGAAGGCTCGATTGTTGACGCAACAGCCAATATAATTTTTGTAAACGCGCGCGCCCGGCGAGAACCTCGCGGGCACCACCTTCCCTTCCCTAGAAATTTTGCCCTAAATTTTCTGGAATTTGTCAGTGATTCGTAAGCCACTGAAGACCACAACGAAAGGAGTGTGATTAAACTTAAATAAGCCTGTTTAGCTTGCGGGATTATTGTTCTGGCGGTAGCGCTAAGACTGAGCGGTGAAACCGAAAAAAAATATTTCATGGATAGTCGAGCGAGTGATTACGCGAGCGCGAAAGTCGCCTCTTGTGGACATTACATCTTTCTAATTTCTCACGACCAAGCTTAAAATATACAATCTTTCTTTCTTTGTTACCCTATAAATAATGTTGCCAGTTACATAAATATACAATGTCAGAAATATAATTCCAGGCAATATAATTCCAGTGATTTCTGACTGCCGGCTTATATTTTTATATGCGTCCAAATGAGCTTAAAAATACTCAAGACTCAAGTTTCGGTTCTTTGGTGAACCTCATCAGTTGCTACCATGTGGAGCGATCTTGTATACTAGCTTTAAAGGCGAGAGATTTTTTACTTTATTTGACGTTTGCACGCATTTCAAAACACACATTTCTATTTCTGCCGGCAGCATGCCACGCTCCAGGCGTCAGGAAAGGTTTTATCAGTTTTAGTAAAGGCGAAGCATTCGTTCATTCTTAAACAAAAAAAAAAAGAGGAAAATATTTCAGATCACGCTTCGCGTGTACGAGGCTATCAAGTTAATCTGGTTGATAGATCTAGAGCCCTCTCAGAATTTAGAAGTTAGCACTCCAACAATGCCTTTTGTCACACAGCGGAGTCCGCCATCTAGTTTATCAAAATTACTCCACAGATTACACTGTTTCTAAAATTTGATCTAATTTCACTACACGTTTGTACATTTTGGTTCAGATTATATTCACTTGGCGTTTTCTGGTTTGTTTCCGATTTAATTACATGCTCCGTGACATTGAAACAGATTATGACACCTTGCCGGTCTCAAAGGGGAAGAAACATGGTGCGTCTTAAGCTGAGGTATGTAAGGAATGCTAGGAAATTTTCCTAGCATTCCTTAGCGGTACTTACAGTAGAAGCCGTCTGCGTTCTCCCATGCTTAAACTCAGGTCTTAAACTGTTTGAGACCAAAATATTCTTATAGTAATAGCGAACCAAGTAGCGACCTCCAGCGGCAGTTTACATGACAGAGCAGTAAGCATACTCAAGGATCTGTATTATTCAATAATCAAGATGGAATTGTGTTAAAGCACCTAGCTGATAAGCATCATGAGCATAAGGTATTTCCTGGAAATCTGAAATGAGAGAATCGTGGCTGCAAAATAGTGTAGGGCTTTTTGGACGGTAAGGTTTTTAAAGTGCCCATAACCCTTGTATATATATATATTTTAAAAACCCCTATGCGTACATTGAATAGTTCAATGGTTAAATATTTCTTGTTTTGAACGTCGCTTTAGTGAATAATAGAGATTTGAATTTACAGAATGCTAATTAAATGACGTCAACTAAGGGCTTTGCCACTATTTCTACGTCAACGTACAATGCGCAGTTTACAGCTTAAGGATAATGAATTCGATAAATATAAACTGTTGATAGTCGACTGAAAAGAGAGAAAAACATTTCTCGGAGGTGAACGCAAGTAGGTGTACAATAAATGTATATTGTGCTGACGTCATCTACTCGGTAAATTCATATCTCTATATAACTCACTAACGCGACGTTCAAAACAAGAAATATTTCCCCCATTCTACTATTCAATGTACGCAGAGTTGATTCTGAAAAGATGTATTGAAGGATTATGGGCAGTTTACCCTTACCCTCGAGGTGTACAAATCTAACTATTTTATAAAATAACCATAAGCCTTATTGGTAAATATTTTCACAAAACGCATAATATTGAAATTGACTAACTAACATGTTTTTTTTCTTCTTGAATTTGGCCTGCATGTAATTGGCTAAACACTGTTGTGGATCCACTGCCATTGACGTTCATTCGTTTGCTGTAAATCTGTTATGTATTGTTGTTTTTTAATTGCTTTACCTGGCAAAGCTAATAAAATAAACTCGCAGATTTTCCAAAGTTAAAAGTTGAAAACTTAAACGCCATTTTTGTAAATTCATGAGCATTATTTGTCAGTTGCCTACGGACCGCTTCGAGCAGTTTTCCCATAGTAGAAAAATTATCCAAGATATTAGTGGCATAACACTTTTTGTGCAAAGTTTCATGTCCAATAGGAAAAAGTCCGAACCCTAACGCTCAGTTAACGTAAGCAAAAATTTTGCATGTCCATAGTATGAACTTTAATTCATAATTCTGGAAGAATCTGAGGAATCTCGCGAGTCGCCTACTGTATCTCAGGGTTGGTTTATTGTAGGAAACTTAGACTTTATTGCTATCACGTTAACGTGTTCTTTTATGGCACAACTCTCGTAGCCTAACCTTCAGTTATGTAATGGACCTTACCAATAAATGGCAGCCAAATTATTCTTCTATGTACATGCTATTCGGCCCTCTAACTTTGTTAGCATGTGCCAACACTAAAACAATTTGCAGCAAAATGAGAAATAACAAATAAATCGGCCGCCATTTAGGAATTAGGTCTGCACTGTATGTAGTTCTGCCTTTATTGTTGTGGAAGAAATCTGATCGAATTGGAAATTGAAATCACAAATCGTCAGTATTATTAGTTCTCGAATTTTCTATTTTATCACGAAACTTACCTTATTTTTGGCTTTCTTAAAACGAACCTTTTTTGAAGTGGAGAGATCCCTTATTGATCACCCGACATCCATTCTTTCTGGGTATGTTATGTCATAATTATTTCCATAACTTCCATCTGTAAATTAATAAAACGTGGAAAGATATGTACACGAACAAGCTAAAACGATCCATAAATTTCAAATGTTGAACACTTAAAAGCACTATCAAAAAAGTTTCCGAAGTATGATAAACTACATTCGCAACAAAGTGCTATTCAACTAAAAGTGTCAGTCGGATATGCCCTTCCGGGAAAATGCGAGAATGCAGTCTTCGGAAATGGCTAGAAATATAACTAAACAGCCCAGGGTGGTGAAAAATCATCAATTTATAACAGCTTCAACCACCTATGTTTAATGAATCAAGTTCTCGAGGCATCACACTGCAGTGTCAATGAAACTGATCAACATACTACAAAATTACATATAAATGGCAACAGCCACCCTAGGCACTAGAAGTTCTTTTTCTGTCAACTGTACTGTAATTTATCTGGCGAGGAAAACATCGAGCTAAGACGAAGTTTAGTTAATCACTCGGTTTTAATGAAGTCTCAAATTGAATGAGCAAGTTTGAAGTCAAAAGAAACTGGAAAACGGACGAGTTTACTAGTAGAGGCAGGCCTTAGCGATCGTCGATGATGATCAATAAGACCTGATCCGACCAGCAAACTCGTTTGTTTTGTTGATGAACGAACGTTCACTGTGGTGAGAACGTACTGAAAACAACGGAAAAAATAAACATTGGCACAGAAAATGATCGTTGCAGCATAATTGCTACCTAGTTGAGGTTGCAATTAAACAGGTTTAACTGACATTTTGCTACCTAGCATATATTTGGCTATAGTATCAGAGGGTTTATAACCGTGTGATGTGTTAAAAATGGCAACTGATAACCAGTCATGAAATGGTGAATATGTAATTGCTCTTAAGTTTATATATTTCAACTGCAGATAGGTGAGAACTCTAATGTGTGGCTTCATAGCCGTGTGGTAGAGCATTTAAGCCTGAATCGCAAAGGCCTGTGTCTTTTTCAGTCGTTTTGGAAGCGATTTGAATCAAAGCGAAAACCATTGACCTTGTAAGTTTCAATAATTATTATTAACTTCGTAAATGCGACACGCCTATTACATCTCAAGTTACCATTATTATTATTAACTCAAGTTCCCATTACCATTAACTATTAAGTAAACTCTCCTCAGGGGAGAATCTCTACGAAGCGGCAGACAAGATAAAATTTATAACTTGCAAGGTCGTTCGTCTTCGCTCCGATTCAAATCGCTTCCGAAACGACTAAGACACAGGCTACCAGACAAATAACATTTTGATTGGGTGTTTCTTGGTGTTGCGGAAGCCATTGTTGGTTAGCTTTTGTGTTGTGGTGTGGGTATTGTTCAGTGTCTTTTGAATTTTTTGTTTTACGTCATTTTGTGATCACACCATCCGCAACACCAAGAAACTACCTTTTTATTAGATGATTATGTTCTAGCAAATATAGCGTTAGGGTTCCCTGTGGTATGGGATTACAACATGATGATGGAACACCAGCTGAAGAGTAAAATGACTGAACTGGGATCAAACGATTTTCTTTCTGTGTTCATCTGTTAATAGCAGTTTCTTTTCAAAAGGTTGAAACAAAGTATAGATCGCTAAAATACACCTCAATTATATCATCAATTGCATGCATGTAAGCTGTTATCAAAAGTCAACTAAAAATTTAACTTCCACTCCTATCTTACAGGATTAAATTTCGTTGCCCAGACTCGCAAAAAGTATCCACGGAAAGAAAATGAAAGATAACGCGCCAACTTTTATTAGAGATACACATGCACCAAAGTGCACCTGAGGTAAAAACAAGTTGCCTGTTGTCGGGTTGTAAAAAAGGGTCGCACCGACGCAGTACGATATTTTCTTTAGAAACTTAGTATTTTGGTGCGCGGGAGGGAGTGATGGTTTCATATCTCTGCTTGTTAAATACAACAACGGTTACTTTCATTTCTACGTCGACTCGCAGAATATTGCGAAAAATTTACCCGCGAAATTTTGCCAACAAACTTAGATGAATTCTAATCGCCGCGGAAGGTGCTGTCCTTATTTACCGATACTCAACAACAAAAACAAAAAGACTAAAACTTTGCACTACACGGACACAATCCTCTGATCTCAAATACAAAAAGGAAACAATAAAAAACTCTTGCTTAGCGATAGAAATGTTGTTTTCAGCTGCGCTATTGTCTTTAGAAAGTTCTCCAAATATATTACTACTAACTTGGTTATATAACTTAATACATACCTTGAACGGTGACATCAATGCTTTTGCTCCAGTTCCCGGAAAACGACATAGACAAAGTTCCTCAAAGATCGAGACTGCCATTTGAAGCTCACCACGTCCTCCCAACAATCACACCTCACAGATGATAACACAATATCTTAAATACAAGAGAAAACGAAGTGAATTTACTTGTTAAGTGATACGCCAAGACAAAACTCGTGAAAGTAGAAGGAATATGACAGCAACTCGCTTAGTAGAACAATTAGAATAGCGTTGTACTGTTTTTCGTATTATTTTAGCGCCTTTAAAGGAAACTATGCGAGAGTACAGCTAAAGCAGTTTGAGATTTTCTGTTCTTTAAACGGAATATTTTAGCGGCACAAAATTTTAGAGAAAGGAATCTTATCCCACGAAATTATTAGCTGTTTTCTCTTTTCCGATATTCCCAGCTGACATTATTTCGTACCCAAAACGCCGGACATTTTATTCCTCTCCGAAATCAAATTCTTTTGTTGGGTACAAAGGCCGTTTTCAGCTGAGCTATTGTCTTCAAAAAGGACTCCAAATATACTAGTACTAACTTGGTAATATAAATTAAAATGCATACCCTGAGCGTAGATGACGATGTTTTTGCTTCAGTTCCCGGCAAATGACAAGACAAAGTTTTTCAATGATTGAGCTACCTTTGCAAGTTCAACAAGTTCTCTTCCAGCAAACATACCTCACAGGTGATTAAACATGTGAGTGCAAGTATATATATCTATATATATAGTTAGAAGTGACAAAACACATGAAAGAAGGTGTGTGAAAGTAAACACGCATAATGCATTATACTCCAGTTACATAATACTCGCCGGTAGACTCGTAGTCGCAATCAACAGCTTTTGTTAATTGTATGTTTGACATGCCAGATAATACAACAATGATTCCTTAATTCTTTATTGGGATATATTGCGTCTATTTCATGCGCCTGTGATGACTTCATTCTCAACAAATGCCGTGAAAATTTTCCCAGGGAGACCAAATGAGAGATAAAGACACCCTTGTAATTTATCCTCTTTTATTTGAGAGAAAGGTTTCCTAAAACAAGATTTTGAAATTTTGTGTGGTAAACACAGTAATATGGTAAAAGAGTTTTGCTTTAATTTTTCTTGGCGTTCCGATGTACTGGATATCTCAGAAAGTGTTTTCTTTGTATGTTTAACATGCAGAATAAAAGAAGTAAGATAATGAAAGCGTTTAGGAATTCAAGGCGGTAAACTTTTATGGCAGTAAACATGTTTTGCTCATTATTTCACAGACCGATCGCAAAACAACGGCTTTTGTTCACTTGATATGTCATATTGTGTGTTATATGTTTGCTTGACACCCGGAATAAATGGTCGGAAAAGTAATTAGATATGGATGTGTGTCATTGCGCCTATTTCATGCACCTGTGATGACTTCATTCTTAACAAATGCAGCGACAATTTTTCCCAGGGAGACCAAATAGGAGATTACGAACACCCTTGTGATTTATTCACTTTTATTTGAAAGAAAGGTTTCTAAAAAGAAAATATTTTGAAATTTTGGGTGGTAAATTCAGTAATATCGTAAACGTGTTTTGCTTTAATTTCTTGGGCCCTCCGATATACTGTATATCTCAGAATGTGTTTTGTCTGTAAGCTTGACAGAGATGCAGAATTAAATAATTAAGATAAAGAAAGCGTTTTGGAATTCAAGGCGGTAAACTCCTATGGCAGTAAACATGTTTTGCTCATTATTTCACAGACCGATTGCAAAACAACGGCTTTTGTTCACTGGATATGTCATATTGTGTGTGTTGTATGTTTGCTTGACACTCGGAATAAAAGGTCGGGAAGGTAATTAGATATGGGTGTGTCTCATTGCGTCTATTTCATGCACCTGTGATGACTTCATATTTAACAAATGCCGCGACAATTTTCCCAGGGAGGCCAAATAGGAGATTACGACAACGTAACGATTTATTCATTTTTATTTGAAAGAAAGTTTTCTTAGAAAGTAAGATTTTGAAGCTTGTGGTAAACTCAGTAATATCGTAAACATGTTTTGCTTTTTTTTTCGCGCATCGATTGCAAACTGGACAAACATTTTATATAACGAGAATATGTTTTGTTTGTATGCTTGATATGTAGAATGAAATAATTAACATTCTGAAAGCGTTTTGGAATTCAATGCGCTAAATCCCAATCGTAGTAAACATGTTTTGCTCATTATTTGACAGACCGATCGCAAAACAACGGCTTTTGTTCACTGGATATGTCATATTGCGTTTGTTATATGTTTGCTTGACAATCGGAATAAAAGGTCGGGAAAATCATTAGGTATGGATGTCTCATTGCGTCTATTTCATGTACATGTGATGACTTCATTCTTAACAAATACCGCGAAAATTTTCCCAGGGAGACCAAATAGAAGATTACGACACCCTTGTGATTTATTCACTTTTATTTGATAGAAAAGTTTCCTAAGATGACAGAAGTTTTGTGTGGTAAACTCAGTAATATCATAAACGTGTGTTGCTTTATCTATGTTTTTTTTCACGCCTCGATTGCAAACTGACAAACATTTCATATACTGAGAATATGCTTCTATTTATTTGATTATTATCTAGTTATTTACCTTGGCGCGATGGGAAACTCTTGCCAAGTATAAATTTAAATGTAGGTGTAGAAGAGAATTAACATTCTGAAAACGTTTTGGAATTCAATGCGCTAAATCCCAATCGTAGAACACATGTTTTGCTTATTATGTGATAGACCGATTGCAAAACAACTCCTTTTTTTCACTGGAAATATATTTGCCTAGTCAAACCTCGTTTTCAGTGTAAGTATGCAATTGAGTTCTTGTAAACAAGCGTGACCTGTGTCGCCGTTGATTTAAGTAGGCAAAACGCTCCTGAGAAAATAAACTGTTTAAGCGGAAGTGATTACCTTACGACTAATGAGATCGAGAATCTGTACTTCACCAAACAAACGGAAACTGAAGGTATGCACTTATTATACTGACAAGGACTGATTTT
>JAJGOT010000299.1:667500-1037500 GCA_022457155.1 Cladopsammia gracilis | reverse complement strand
ATGTTTTCATTTCCGATACTTGCGCCAATCCAAAGGGCTTCCGTTTTCTTATCATTGAGTCTGAGGCCCGAGACGTTACTAAAGTCATCTAGCATTTTGAGAGATGACAGGAAAGATTGACGTGACCCATCCAGAATAAGTGTTGTGTCGTCGGCATATTGACTTATTTTAATTTCCTCATCATTAACATAGATTCCCTTTATATTTGAATTATTCCTAATTGATATGGCTAACACCTCTGCCGACAGAATAAATAGATAAGGTGACAAGGGGCAGCCTTGACGAACTCCTCTTTGGATCTCGAAGAAATTACTTGCCCATCCGTTGTTCAGAATACAGCTTTCAGTATGGCTATACAGAGTTTTCACCCAGTTTATTAGCGAAGTACCAAAACCGAAAGATCTTGTCAGCAAAATAATGGTATCATAGAATTGTATTATGAAAGCGGGTCTGTACATTAAAAAGTTGTAGGTTCATTGTCTCTTCTATCAACAACTTTGACATCCTAATAAATCTTTTCTAATTTTCTCCAGTAAGTGATTGGTTTAAAAGGAGTTTTTGATCGATTTCATGTTATAAGTTTAACGAGGGCCATTCGATTCCTAATTTGTGATGTGTTAATCTCAGTAGATGTATTGACTGAAATAAATATATGCGTATCTACCTTCTCTACATAACACCCATGGGAGCGCTCTGTTTTGGTCCAAATGCAAATGTAGAACACTGTTTCAAGGTTTGTAGTTTAGATTACCGCATAACGAAAAGCCACCCAGACAGTTATCATTTCAACTTGTATTTATTTGATATGTTCATCAACGTTCCAAATGAAGTTAAAAGGTAAGTTAACAAATCTAAAGTTCCGAGTGATATTTACATGCAGCTACAAACATTTTTTTCAAAGGACTTTGTAATAAGACATTACGTAATGTTTGCGTAAAAATATGTGATTTTGTTGGTCCGTATTACCGTTCGCACTAAATTTTTGCGGGTTCTAACTTTTTCTAATATATATTCCCGCAACATTTTCCCCTTAAAAAGTTTCGGCTCCGCTGTCGAAACTATATACAAACTGATCATTATTTAGTAATTAACGTAATATAAAATCGTGTTGGTGCCCATTTACTAAATAAACGTCTCTTTCGTTAAGAAAATGCCACTGATAACTCAGGTGATAATGCATGAAATGGTTCCGTTGTTATTGCTGATCGATTCATTGCCAGAGAATCAAGTCAGCCACACTGACTAGGGCACAAAAGTAAGATTCTGCAAAACAGCAAAATTTAAGTTACTGAAACGACAAACAATAGATTGGAGTCATTCAGCGCGAATTCAAGAGCAACTTAGACCCCTGGAGTAGCCCTGGAGTAGCTCATTGTAACTCAGAGCAACTGCACTCAGAACATTTGAGTAAGAAACTCAGACCATTTGATTGAGCAACTTAGAGCAACTCGGAGCAACTCAGAGCAATTCACACGATGATACAGGGTCGATAACAAATGAGACCTACTCTTTTAAGAGTAATCTAAAAAACGCTCTTGTTCTTTGACCTCTGCTCAAACTGACTAAACTAGTTGGGTAACCCGACTGTTGCACCCCCTGTTTACTCAAAAATAAAGAGTTATTTGAACTCTTTATTGGGTTAAGAAAAACCTCATATATTTGAATTTGGGTGAGAAGCACTGACTCACTGCGGTGAGTAAGTTTTTAATCGTATGTTTGAGTAAAAGCGACTTTCACTTGATTTTCTCAAACTAAGGAGTTGTTTTAACTAACTGCGTTGGATTAAATATTGAAGTTACATTTTTAGTAAATTAACTCAAAATATCGAGTAAAATGCCTACTTTACTAAAAAAATTAGTCAGTTTTACTCTTTTGCGTCAATTTTCAGAGATTTTATAATGCCTCGCTTGCGTCAATTTACAGAGATTTTATAGTGCCCCATTTGCGTCAATTTACAGAGATTTTATAGTGCCCCATTTGCGTCAATTTACAGAGATTTTACAGTGCCCCGTTTGCGTCAATTTACAGAGATTTTATGATGCCCCGTCACTATTACAGTTTGTCAGACCGTACAGATCGTAACGTGGGTTTGACAGACTGTATCCGTGCGGGAGTGGTGTGACCATTCGGTCCGTTGACAGTCCGTAAATTGCTTCTCATTAAAGCAAGTACAAGCAAAAAAACACGGACAGATACAGTTTGTCAAATGGATCATACAGTCTGTACGACTCACTGATAATTATATGCATCAATCTGGCGGGTAACGGGTGAAACGGTTTGACAGTCTGTACGGTCTGTACAGGCCGTAAAAGCGGAAGTCGGTCTGTCGACAGCACGTCCGTAAACGCAGCACAGCGAAACTGAAGAACGTGTATATATCGTTCTAAAAGCGTGTGCAATGGAATTACACGTTTCAATAGACCGTGTGCAAAGGAATTACACGTTTCAATACACATAAATACAAACGAAGATACACAACGAAGGGTGAACCAACACAGCACAGCGAAACTAAAGAACATGTGTAATTCTCGTTCTAAAAGCGTGTGCAAAGAAATTACACTTTTCAATATACATAAATAGAAAGATACAAAAGCAGCAGAATTTAGAAGGGAATTATCAAACGCGCGCGACTGACGAGCATTATTATTCCCCCAGTCAGGTTAAAACAAAGTCCCGAAAAGCGGCAGAATTTAGAAGGGAATTATCAAACGCGCGTGACTGACGAGCATTATTATTTCCCCAACCCAGTCAGGCCATTAAACCAAAATCCCGAAAAGCGACAGAATTTAGAAGGTAATTGTAATTATCAAACGCGCGCAGCTGACGAGCATTATTATTCCCCCAGTCAGGTTAAAACAAAGTCCCGAAAAGAGGCAGAATTTAGAAGGGAATTATCAAACGCGCGTGACTGACGAGCATTATTATTTCCCCAACCCAGTCAGGCCATTAAACCAAAATCCCGAAAAGCGGCAGAATTTAGAAGGTAATTGTAATTATCAAACGCGCGCAGCTGACGAGCATTATTATTCGCTCAGTCAGTTTAAAAGAAAATCCCGAAAAGCGACAGAATTTAGAAGGGAATTATCAACGACGATTATTATTCGCCATGTTAGATAAAGACAAGATCCCGAAAAGCGGCAGAATTTAGAGGGGAATTAATCGTGGAATTTTTCTTAACCGATTGCGTTGCAGTGTTGGTCAAAGCTTTCATTTTATGCGGTGGCTCCTAAAAGAGCCCTTTTATTTAAGGATGTGTCAGCCATCACTGCTTCGGCAGACCGTTGAGACGAAGCAGCTTATTATAGTCTATATCAAAATAGAACCAAGTGCTTCTTTTCGCATCCATATTGATCACATTTTATTACGGACAGTACAGACCAAAATTTTATCTTTAGTTTACGCTGCCATGCTGCCACACCGGATAATAGGTTTTATGATTTTCCAATTTTTGTCTCGCGTTATTAACAATAACGAAGCCAACATATTATCCTTCTTTATCAGATTAATTTGTTTGTTAGAAGCCACCGCCTTGTCAACGATAACCCATTAGAAAGCAAGTATTTTCCAAAAGTTCATCTCATTTTATTATTTCGAATTTCCTATTTTGCATATCTTTTTCAGCTAAGGCCTCTTTTAGCTTGGCTATCTTACGGAAATGGTAAATGTACACAACATTTTAATGGAAAACAAGAGGCTCCCAGCAGCCTATACTCATGCGCATGCGTAAGAAAATTTTGATATATTTAAACATGATAAGATGTCCGACATGAAGTTACTTCTTTCATTCAGTCATCGTTCCTGCAAACCATGTTGTTTACTATTGATTGTTTTCTAAATGAAGGCTGTACCACAATGAAGCCAGTGATTCGTCTAAGTCTTATATATACCCGACGTGAACATTGGTAATGCAAGTAGGGTTGTAGGAGACGCTGTCGTGACATTTCAGTGACGCTGTTTTGCCGGAAGTGAGAGTAGCCGGAAGTCACTAAACAGGAAGTGTAAATGGAAAAGCTATGAACCGGAAGTGTACAATATAAAATATGCATGCATAAATTTGCATGCAAAATCGTGACACAAAAAATAACAAGAGGCTCCAAGCAGCCTATACTCATGCGCATGCGTAAGTTAGTTTTATGATATATTTTAAACATGATAAGATGTCCGACATGGCGAAGAGTACTCCTTTCATTCAGTCATCGTTCCTGCAAACCACGTTGTTTACTATTGATCGTTTTGGAAATGAAGGCTGTACCACAATGAAGCCAGTGGTTCTTCTAAGTCTTATACAGCTATTTCAATTAACGTTGTCGGATGAAAAAGGCGAAAAGCCAAGACCGCAAGGTAGTATGGAATTTTTATTCAATGGCTTTTAACCCTAACCCATACTACCTTGCGGTCTTGGCTTTAAGCTTTCATCCGACAATGTTTATTGAAATAGCTGTATATACCAAACGTGAACATTCCTAATGTCAGTAGGGTTGTAGGAGACGCTGTCGTGACACTAACGCTCTTTTACCGGAGGTGAGAGTAGCCGGAAGTCACCGGAAGTCAGTCGGGCTTTCGCTCCTTACAGAGCACTCTAACGGCCTTGCTTGAGGCGACAAATAGCTGGTCTGTTAACATCGACAACAGTTTCTTAAACGGAGTAGTCTTCATCGACCTTATAAAAGCTTTTGATACAATTGATCACGAAATTATTTTACGTAAATTGTCTTACTTTGGTGCTGGCCAGGCAACTGTTAAGTGGTTTCAGTCATACCTAAGTAATCGGACCCAAAGGTGTAATGTAAATGGCAACCTGTCAACTGCCAGTACTGTTACTTGTGGCGTACCGCAGGGTAGCATCCTGGGTCCCTTGCTTTTCTTGATGTACATTAACGATCTCCCTAAGTGTCTGCGGGTTGCTGCGCCGAGAATGTTTGCCGATGACACCAGTATAACTTTATCTGCAAAAACGCTAGCCGATCTGAAACTAGCAGTGACTTCTGAACTTAACAATCTTACTTGTTGGCTGAGAGCCAACAAATTAAGTTTAAACGTGGCCAAAACTGAGCTAATGATAATCGGATCTAGGCAGAGATTGAATGCCCAAGGTGAGGAGATTAATATAAGTATCGATGACAGGATGATCAAGAGAGTTGACCATACTAAATCTCTGGGTCTTACCATTGATGCACAACTCTCTTGGTCTAAACACGTTGACGAGATAAGCAAGAAAGTCTCTTCAGCCATTGGTGCATTGAAACGTGTACGACCTTTTATTCCGACGGATGTTGCAGTTCAAATTTACAATGCTTTCATATTACCACATTTTGATTACTGCAGCCCGGTTTGGGATAGTATGAGTGGCTGTTTGAGTGATAAATTACAAAAATTACAAAATCGCGCTGCCAGAGTAATTACTCAATCACCTTTTGATACGAGCTCCAACCTCCTTCTTGCGATGCTTAAAAGTGGGAGAAACTGTCTCTTCGTCGTAAAAAGCAGAAAGCTTTAATTATGTATAAAACATTGAATGAACTTGCCCCAGACTATCTTCAATGTCTCTTCACTCAACTTCACGTTAATGATTATAACCTAAGAAATCTTGAAGGAAAGCTTTCGCTGCCCAAGCCAAATACTAATTACCTAAAACGAAGTTTTTGCTACAGCGGGGCCTGTTTGTGGAACAACTTGCCCCAAGATTTAAAAAGCGTTTGTTCTATTGGGCAGTTTAAACGGGGTATTAAGAAAGTATCTGAGATATCGGATTCCACACGGCAATCATGTAAAGCAGTTGTACAAGTTTTAATTTTTAATTATTAACTGATGATTCTCCGTGTTTAAATAAAGATTTACACATTTTACACAACCACCCGCTTATTTGCATAAACTAATACTTTCGCCTTTTTAAAAAATAAACTGATGCCTGCTGTACAGGCTAAGGACAAGTGTTTAATGCGTAACCTAGGAATGCATGTTAAAGAACACAGAAACACGTTAGGCAAAAGCCAACAAATACTGACTGCGTCAATGTTGTCGAACGGAGCGTTGATCAAAACAAGATCGCAGATATAGGGATGATATCTGTTTACAAACATTCTTTTTGTTATTCAAATGTGCCAACCACTAGAACAAAAGAACTCTTTGTTTCGGCAGCCAATAAGGCTCTGGTTGGCACATTAATAACAATTGGTGATGTCATTGATATCTTCCCTATATTGTTGGAATGTTCATTGATCCCTAAACGAATAACCATTGCAATACAGACCATTAAACCGTTTCACTCCACACTCGAAGTTTAGAGGACGTGAAAATATTCGAAAATTACGGAATGTCGACAAATTTGCGAATTTGTCGGCAGACCGACTCTCTTTTACGGTCTGTACAAACCGTACAGACCGTCAAACTGTTTGACCCCAAACTCGGAGTATGTAGTGAAAATATTCTAAGTCCCCTTAATGAGATGCAGTTTACGGACTGGCAACGGACCGACTCTCTCTTTTACGGTCCGTACAGACCGTCAAACTGTTTGACACCACACACGGAGTATGTAGTGAAAATATTCTAAGTCCCCTTAATGAGATACAGTTTGCGGACTGTCAACGGACCGACTGGTCACTATTAGTTTGTCAGACCGTACAGATCGTAACGTGGCTTTGACAGACTGTATCCGTGCGTCTACATTGGACAACACTCGTGTGCGGCGCGCTTCTTGAAACCCTTACCCTATTTCAAGCCATATCCTTTGGTGCCGTTATATAGCTTTTATAAAGGAGTACACTCCCACGTTAAAAGTTTACGACTGAGGGACATGGGGTGACTAATTTGCCTATCTGTACCCGCATACTATATCTCGTTTCCGCTTGCGCATTAACGAGTTAACTAGTGTATCCAATGGATAGTGAATGCTGCGGCAAATAGGATATATTCAATTGATACTCTCGGCAGCGTGAGACACTCATGGTGTTGAATTACCAAAACAAACAAAAAAATGTATTTTGGCTAAATGAGAAATGCACGCACACAAAAACAAATCTACTTGAATTCGTAAATGGATCATCTTGTAGTTAAAGACTTAAATTGTACCGGCTAGGCTGTTTTACCCAGCTCTTACAGAAAGCTTTGACTAGAAATAAGTTACCTCCAAAAGCGATTATTATTCATCGATATTTTGTCAGCATACCTTTTTCTTAATTTGAGTTTACTTTAAAACAAGAAGACAATATAGTGCCTTTCAGATAAGCTGTAATTTGTAGGAGTCTTGTAAGCTCTCGTCGACCTTGTGTCAAGAGTCACGGGTAACCCGATCATAAGTTCCCGAGTTATTTCCTGTGGATATTCACACAACACCGAGACGGCCGAGAACAAAGCGCTTTCAGATTCGCGTAACGAAAGTGTCCTTGATATTTCATGCCGACAGAGCTCATAAAAATAACACGGACCTGATTCGCATAATGAAAGTGTTTAATTCAAAGAAGAATATTCTTAATATTTCCACGGCCGTTACAAAAAGCACTTTGATTACAAAAACAATGTCCTCGTTATTTCGTGTCGAAAGAACTCAGAACTTCAAAATCTTTTGTTTACACGACACAGCTGTCACTGTGATTCTCGCTACACAAGCTATAATGCCGCGGAGAACTCTGGTAAAAAGTGTGGTTAAATGCAATGCATTCTGGTAAAAAGTGATAAATTCGAGAATTCGTCACACATTATATATCTCTCTTAAATCCTGATTATGTTGCTGCTCGCTCGCTGCGCTCGCTCCGCAGCAAAATCAAAACAAAGTGAACGCCAGCCTCACTTTCACAGAAAGACCAGGGTACTAAGCACCCAACTGTAAAATGGTCTATCGTGGTGGTGGTGGAGGAAACAATAAAATTGTTGGGGTGGTGGAAGAGCAATAGAATTGCGGTAGTGATGAAAACAGCGGGCGCTTGTATAAAGTTTTTGTCTTAGAAAGAAACAGGGTTTTTGTATCAAATTCAGCGATGTAGTAGCTACAAGACTCATTTTTATGTCTATGGATTTTAATATATATGAATTGTAACGCAATTCACATATATGAACTATATATGAATTGTAACGCAATGTATGCAGTATTCACGGCAGTGTGTATAGTGTTCATAAAAATGGTTTGTTCGCGCCATAATTAAAATACAAAAATTTAGGCGCCAGCAATTACTCATATGGAAAGAATTGTATAGAACAATGCCTGTCTGCAATGGATAATTTCTGTGGCAAGCAATGGAAGCTTGCGTAATGAGTTTGAATATGAATAAGAAATGAGTGAGCATAAATGTATTCTTCCCCACACGAATGAGATTCCTTCGCATTTTACTCATGAGAAAAATAAAATAGTTTACGTCACCTACGTTAATATAGTCCCCCTCAACTTAATGAAACTCCCCCTCAAAAAATACAGAGTAGAACATGCGCCCTTTACTACTCATAGATAATAATAGCCGACTTCCTTCTTTAAAATGAAGAATGTCAGATTGGTGGAAATTTTGACAGGTGAGTTAATGCGTGAATATTCACGCACTCTCTATAACTATAAGCTTAAGTCTACATTAAGATTTTTTTCGGAAGCGCAAACCGCAAACGAGGAAACCACATCAGTATTTATTTACAAACGTCAAAAAGGGAGAGTGTGAGTTCTGTACAAACACCTCTCCTTTAAATTATATTTACAGACAATTTTTTCCTCATAACCAATCTTACAAACTCTTTTCGTATTGCATTGCATGGTTTTAAGTTACTGGTGTCCATGTTTTTCCTTTTGCAAATCAACACAAAAGGCTTCCATGTGAGACACGCTATAATCCTGCTGTGGATGTGTGGAAAACAACCACGTGAGGTGATGACTCTACAGTCCAGTCGCCCGAAAACCAACTGTCTCGTCAGGCAACCAGCCGTCCCTTCAAGTCACTGGACAACCAGCAGTCCACTGAAGTCACTTGTCAACCAGTAGTCTACTGAAGTTACTTGACAACCAGCAGTCCACTAAGTCACTTGGAAACTAGCAGTCCACTTACGTCACTTGACAACCAGCAGTCCACTAAGTCACTTGACAACAGTCCACTTGCGTCACTCTACAACCAGCAGTCCACTCGAGTCACTTCACAACCAGCAGTCCACTCAAGTCACTTGACAACCAGCAGTCCACTCGAGTCACTTGACAACCAGCAGTCTACTGAAGTTACTTGACAACCAGTAGTCCACTGAAGTCACTTGTCAACCAGCAGTCCACTCAAGTCACTTGACAACCAGCAGTCCACTCAAGTCACTTGACAACCAGCAGTCCACTCAAGTCACTTGACAACCAGCAGTCCACCCAAGTTACTGACAACCAGCAGTCCACTTACGTCACTCCGCAACCAGCATTCTACTCAAGTCACTTGACAACCAGCAGTCCACTCAAGTCACTTGACAACCAGCAGTCCACTCAAGTCACTTGACAACCAGCACTCCACTCAAGTCACTTGACAACCAGCAGTCCACTCAAGTCACTTGACAACCAGCAGTCCACTCAAGTCACTTGACAACCAGCAGTCCACCCAAGTCACTTGACAACCAGCAGTCCACTCAAGTCACTTGACAACCAGCAGTCCACTCAAGTCACTTGACAACCAGCAGTCCACTTACGTCACTCCGCAACCAGCATTCTACTCAAGTCACTTGACAACCAGCAGTCCACTCAAGTCACTTGACAACCAGCAGTCCACTCAAGTCACTTGACAACCAGCAGTCCACCCAAGTTACTGACAACCAGCACTCCACTTACGTCACTCCGCAACCAGCATTCTACTCAAGTCACTTGACAACCAGCAGTCCACTCAAGTCACTTGACAACCAGCAGTCCACTCAAGTCACTTGACAACCAGCAGTCCACCCAAGTCACTTGACAACCAGCAGTCCACCCAAGTTACTTGACAACCAGCAGTCCACTCAAGTCACTTGACAACCAGCAGTCCACTTACGTCACTCCGCAACCAGCATTCTACTCAAGTCACTTGACAACCAGCAGTCCACTCAAGTCACTTGACAACCAGCAGTCCACTCAAGTCACTTGACAACCAGCAGTCCACCCAAGTTACTGACAACCAGCACTCCACTTACGTCACTCCGCAACCAGCATTCTACTCAAGTCACTTGACAACCAGCAGTCCACTCAAGTCACTTCACAAATTGCAGTCCACTCAAGTTACTTGACAACCAGCAGTCCACTTACGTCACTCCGCAACCAGCATTCTACTCAAGTCACTTGACAACCAGCAGTCCACTCAAGTCACTTCACAAATTGCAGTCCACTCAAGTTACTTGACAACCAGCAGTCCACTTACTTCACTCCGCAACCAGCATTCTACTCAAGTCACTTGACAAGCAGTAGTCCACTTGGCAGCCAGCAGTCCAGTCAAGTCACTTGACAACAAGCTGTCCACTTACGTCACTTGACAACCAGCAGTCCACTTACGTCAGTTTTGAACCAGCAGTCCACTCAAGTCACTTGTTTCTGGAAGCAGCCAACACCTTTGCCATCAAGTCCTGTAAAAAAAAATACGGAAGAAATTTATAAAATAGCGATGCACATAGATGACGTTAAGAAAAATCGGACTCCCCGCGAAACTTAGACAAACCACGAAATTTGTGTATGCTTTCACTAAAATGTCTGGCAGAACAAGTTCTGTCTTATTATTTTGACAACGCTAACAGAAAATGATGGCGTTCCGGGTTCTTATTTTCAACATGAGCCGTCTAATTATACTGTGGAGCAACTGCTGGTTGAAATGTAGAGGCTTAAAGGTGATGTTACACGGGATGATTCGCAACGACGATTTTTAGCGCAACATGGCTGCACGGACGATTTTCTTCGCAATTGTGCGTTGCGAAGGTTTTTAAGCAGCTTCAAAAATTTGCAACGCAAAACACGAATTTTACTAAGTTGTTTCGTGTAACCTACCTGTCGTTAATTTTGTTGTGAATCGTCCCGTGTAACATCACCTTAAAGCAATGTGCAAGCGACCAGATCTTGTTGAGCGAGTCAGGGATTGGGAATCATCGTTTGCTTGACGTGAGTGTAGACGGCTGGAAATGGTACGCTGCAAAGGTTTTAAGAGAAAGTTTGGTAGCTCGGAAGTCAGAATGCAAATTGCAAAGTATTGAAGATGTACCCGTCGCTCCATTGGCGGCTGACTGGAATAATTTTCAGTCAAAGGATATCCCGCCATATTCCAACTACGGACATATTCATTATTATGTTTTAGAATCGATCGAGACTATAGCTCTAGATTATGACGAAGATGCCGACAACAGCCTTGGCCATATGACAGACATACCTCTCAAGAACGCTCGGAAATACGTGGACTCTGGATTTGCCCATAAAGCTATGGATGCAAAATCCAAAGATTATTTTATATGCGCGCACGTTTGGCCTTCAATGAGAAGCGAGCGTCTTCACGTGTCAGTTATTTTATCAAACTTGACCGGCGCAGTGATGCACGCTATCTGCGAACCTTGTAAAATTTCTGCTCTGGGCCACTGCAGCCACACTATAGCTGTTTTGCTGGTTGTTTTAGATCATGTTGAAAAACATGGTAAAAATGTTGAAAATGTATGAAAATGCACCTTTATGATGTCGTAGCTATTTCCAATTATGTGAATTTTAACAAATCCATGCTACAGGTTTTGTGATGTTCTTAAACTGCTGGCATTGGTTTTATTTGGGAAAAATGCAAGATGTTTTAGTTCTAAGGATTTTAATGCTCTGGTCACGTGAATTACCAAATATGGTTGAGCCTCATAAAATTTGATGGAACAGTCGTACTTGACAAATAAAGAGCTTCTCGCGATTGAAAATTTTCGGTTCTGGTCCACTCTTGTCTTTGCAGAATCCAGTTGATTGTTTGGTTGTGTAATAAACAGTAATATCCAGTGGGCAAATAATGTCGAGAAATGAATATACTGCATCAAACTGCTCGGTAGTTAACCCGGTCAAATGCTTCGTTGATAAGAGTCTACTTATTTTTTCATAAGACAAACTCGGCATCAGAGTTTTTGTAGAATTTCTTGAGTTTGCAGTCGTGGCTTCGTTTCACAAAAATATCATAGTTTCGAGTTTAGCTGAGAGTATGTGTTTTAAGTATCAGTTTGACTCCCCTTGTTAGCTACTATCACTCCGAAAGCATTGATCTCATGTTCCTGCTCTCCATCATCAAAGCTAATATCGGAGAGGAAACGCTCACATCTTCACTCTGATCCAGATATTAAACACTCAAGGTTAGACAAACAAATTAAGTCTTTTTCAAGATATGGGGTAAAAATCTGGAATAGTTTACCGTGTGAAATGCGTCAAATGTCCAAAAATAACTTTAAAATTAATATTCACAACACTTTACTCCGAATACTTTCAGAAGAAAATGATTATATTGATTTACCAGACTTAATTACAAAAATTCCTGAAAACTCGGCTTCTTATATTTGCAATGTCTATGACTGTAAACTTAATTAAATTGAATTTATTTTTATTTGTTTTTTTATTTATTTAACTACTCTTTTTCTCTAGTCTTTCTTGTGATCTATCTGTATATGTATTACATACGTGTAACCACTGCTCGCCTCGACTAGCAAACCTGCTAACTGCGGGCAGCGGATAAGTTGCTTTCTGTAAATTCTGTGATAATTAATAAACAGTTGAATGTTTTTATTCCAGTTTCCTTTTCTTTGAAATGAAAGACCTTGTTTTAGGCACCTTTCTCTCACTCGCGGAGGCCTTCGCTATTTATTTTCTTGCTCGGTAAAGTTCGCTTTCAATAGATCTGGGTGTTCAGCCGTCTGTCCTTTCCTTCCAGGCCAATGAACTGCGTTTCTCGTTACCTTTGATGCATCAAAGTGTTTTCTTGAGCATGCTTTACAAAATGTAATCCAGTTGATTCCTTGTGATGGCTTTGGGAATGGTATGAATGCCTTTTGACTGAAAGCTAACATTTCTTGGAGTGATTTCGGTAACTTTTCTGGATATCTTGAATCATTTGCACTTTTCACAAGAAACAGTGCTTAGAACTCACCATTTTACAGCCTTCGCACTTATTTGTCTGAGTTTTGGATGCGTAAAATTAGGAAAAAGCACAGAAATAGTTCAACTACAGCGAAAATACTCGGACAAGCTCTGTAATATGATTGGTTTGTTTGTCTGAGTCTCGTGTGTGTCTAATCTATTTACAGTAATTGTGCACAGCGCTATAATAGAGGAGTAAGACAGTAATCTATTTACAGTAACTGTGTGCAGCGCTATTATAGAGGAGTAAGACAGTGTCAAATGAACAGGATTTAATTGTCAATAAATGACCTCAGATATGACGTATCCTTTACAGGGTTAGAGTTAACCGTTAATCTTTACAGCTGTAGTGTCATTGGTGCATCATAAAAGAAAAGATTGCAATTTTTCCATTTTTAATGAAGGAATGCATCGTTAGGGATGAGTAATATTTATAAAGCGTACATCATCCTTAACAGTCTTATAACTAAGTAACATTAAGAATTAACCTAATCATATTAATATTAGTGTGCCTGATGGAACAGATAGGTCTCTAAATTGGATTTGACTTGACGAGAGTCTTTTATATTCGGGTTAAGTATCCCAAAGCTTAGGGTCCTAAACAGAGAAGGCCCGGTCATCATAGGTCTTAGAGCAATATAAGTAAATAACTAATGCACCATCTCATGCACACTGCTGTGCACCTTTTTGTCAGGGTTGACAGAATGTGTTACAGAACTTTTCACAATATAAACCCACTAGACTACTATGCTCATCGACCCATCAGCTCCTAAAAATCCCACGTGCAAAGTTGTCACGCTATGATAAACGTGATTTCCAGTACGCTGCACCGAAACTTTGGAATTCCTTACCGGATGTAATTAGTGGCAGTAAGACTATAGCTAGTTTCAAAGCTAATAGGTGGTTTGCAATCAATCTCTAGAGACATAGATAACAATAGTGAAACGAACAAATGCTGGTGGACGAAAGAACTATTGTTTATGTCCACCAGCATGGCGGTGATGACGTAACATGAAAATCATCTATATCAAAACTTATCTTTTTAATCAGGCTTACGATGAGTGTTGTTTTGATGACTTCTAGTTTTAGTTTTTTATTTATTTTTATTTATTTATTTTTTTTTACATGGCAGAAGAGGAACACCGACACACTCTTCAACATCACCATGGGAAGTTATGATGGTGCAGAAACATGTGAATTAGTCGCGTTTTCATAAAAAATTAACAATTAGTTCATGCGTCAGCGTGCGTATGTCGAGATATTGGGCACGCGGGAAGTTTGGAGAGCACGAAAGAGGCGTAAGAGTTGCACGAGGCGCAGCCGAGTGCAACTCTAGCCTCTTGAGTGCTCTCCAAACTTCCCAAGTGCTCAATATCTCGACATACGCACAGCTGCAGCATGAACTAATTGTTTTATAACATTATCAATGCGGTGTTTCTCGAGGTGTTAGGCCTGGTTCAAACGTCTAACTTCACATGTGCCAAACCTAATGCAAATGAGCAAGAACAATAGATTTTACTCATTTGCATTAGATTCGGCACATGTAAAGTTCGACGTTTGAACCGGGCCTTAGTTTGCTGATGTCATTAGCGTGCTCAATAAGAATATGAAGCACACTCGCGCTATTAAATTTGATTACGTGAAAATTCTAGCTATGTTATAAAAAAAATGACCCTACACTTATTAAAACGGTCGCGAATTTAAAAGTGAGATTAATTTTGTTAAAACTCCTCATAAAGATTAATTAATATTCAATAAAACTGCCAAGTTTCAAATCCATTGAAACGTTCTAAGGCTGTCATTTTACAGCCTCAACGTAGGAAAATATTGAGCTGATTTTCACGAAATTGGTTTGTTGCTCTCATTATGCGTCTCCATTGGCTTGAATCGCCATGCAATTGTAAATTTCAGTACACAATTAATTCATAAACACTTCATTGCTTTGTTTTGAGTGTTACATGAATTCATGATGTACTGAAAGCTACAATTCCACAGTGATTTCATACAATGGAGATGCATAATGAAACAACAAGCCACAAGCACGAAAATCAGCTCAATGCTTCCCTGAGTTGGCACTAAAAATTGACAGCCTTTGAATGTTTCAATGAATTTGAAACTTGGAGATTGTATTAAACATTAATTAATCTTCATGAGGACAAAGTTTTAAAAAAATTCATTGATTGCTTTTTAATTCGTGACAATTATAATAAGTGAAGAGTCGATTTTTTATGTAAAAGCGAAATAACACTCCAGGCCAATTCATATTCAAGCCAATATTTCTGAAATTCAAATGGAGCGATTTCCTTGAGATTTTCACCTAAGGTATTTGGATGGTATAAAATTCATTTAAGACCAAAATATTATTTCATCAAGCCTTGTAGACATAAATTTAATAACATTTCAAAATTGTTTTGTTTTTGTTATATTTTAACACCTTAAAACGTCACTCAAAATTTTCTCGAAAACGCTTCCATAGAAATTTGTAAAATTTTGTAGACCTTAGGACAAGTACGTCAGGTCGAAGATCCAAAGACCATTTTCCAAAATATCTCTTGATGACAAGTTATTTGGTATTATGTAAAACAGGGAATGACGTCATAACGTTGCTATGGCAGCTCCGATTTCCATAAAACTTACCTCGTCTGAAACTTTAATCTTTCTCTAGTACAGCTGTGGCAATCGATTTTCCGTTGGATCATTTGTGGTGGTACACAAGTTTCTCAAAGCTAAACGGTATCGTCACTCAAAAACTCAGTCGAGCCACCTTATATATATATATATATATATATATTATATATTATTTAATTTGACTATATTTTAGTTCTAGTTATTTATTTAATAAGTTATGTGATTGTAAAGTGCCATTGGGCTACAAGTAAAAGCGCTATATAAATTATACATTATTTTTATTTATTATTAGCTTTAAGGGTAGGTTGTTGTACACTAATACTGACCTGAGTAACACGTATGCTGCCAGGTGATGGAGCTCCCACTCCTCCACTTAATGAGTCACTATCGTCATCATCATCAATACGGCTTCTTTTCACTGCAGGGGACTCAGACCTACTGTAATAAAAGAGAATGACAAGTATAAAACCACTTTGACAATTTATCGATGATTTCCCTTGACAAAATATAACCTTTTTTGAGGGCGAACAAGCAACCAAATACAATACGTTGGAAGGGGAGAAGATGAAATGCCAAAGTAACAAAATGATTGTAGATCATAGTATTGGTATTTAAGAGCATCAAGATTTGTATGATGTTCTAAATATGCTTATTTCATGATTCACACATTTTCCTTTGTTATTCAAGAACCTTTATTTAACTTACAACTCAGGTGATTAGTAAACTAATTGAAAGTCCGGGGAGGGCTTGATAAAGTAGCAGGGAAGAGTGGGGCTAATAAAAATTATGAATATAATGAGGGATTTATACAGATAAATCCCTCGTTGCAGGGATTTATAGAGATAAATCCCTGAAACGAGGGATTTATCTGTATAAATCAGTAGTAATGAACTACACTCTGAGGCAATTGCCTCAGAGAATGTAGTACATCACTACTTTCTATCTGCTGGATTTAAAATATGGAAATATTGAATGGAAATATGGAATGGAAAAAAAAAATGAAAAAATCAAATGAAACTATATGTTAATAAAAACAAATGGTGCGTTTATTCCATTGCGTGATTTCCTTTGCGTGACATGATTCTCGGAAAAACAGGAAGTTGATTTCACCAACCTTTATTCAACCATCAGAGTGGGGTTTTAATATCCATAAGGATATGTTTCGTTACAGTTTTCAGATATGTGTTTTATTGCGCGCTTGTCATATCCAAAACTGTATACCTTTTCTTCATATTTGTTTACGATTTGTTTGTTTTGTCTGGTTATTTTCTTTTCATTTACCAACGTGAGGTCTTTGATTTCGTTTTTTACCATTTTAATCATATTTGTGTGATTTAGTATTTGGGAATTTTCGTGGTTAAGTCTGAAACCTTTGATAACACATTTCTGTTTATTACTTCCATATATAAAACTATAATTTTTTGGACCACCTGATACAAAAGTGTCTTTTATAATTTCACCATCTAATTCATCTGTGAGATCACCTAACATATCTCCTGTTTCTACTTTCTTACTCTTTGGAGATTCAATGTACACAATACTATCTGTGTCAAAATATAATACTTGTTTACCTAAATAATCTAGTTTTTCATACAACATTAGCCGTGCACTGCTAGTTGTAAAACATGCTACAAAGATGTTAGTATTATATGAATTATCAACAAACTGATCTTTATAAGTGTAACTCATTTGTGCCATTTCTTCATTTATGAAATTCATATTTAAATTATCAATAGAATCGTCAAGTACTATTTGATAAAATTCACTTATATCATTTACATATTTACACTGGTTCATATTATTTCGTTGTCCAAACTTTCCCCATAAACTGTTCAAACACATTTTTGCGATGGCTCGTAAACCGGCATTTTCATTTAATTCACCTAATTCAATATCTAAATTTTTTTGGACTTTATTTCTGAATATCATTTCTTCTTTTTCATTTTTGAAATTATATTTTGTTGATTCAAGTTTAAGCTTCATGAATTTTTTGATATATCCTTTAAATAAATCATTGCTTGACTTTTCAAAATGCCAAACCTCGTATATTTTTTGATTGTATAACCTTTTTCAATGGATTTATTTACTTCATCTGTTGTCCATGTACCTATAAATGATCGCTCATTTTCACTATGCTGACATTTGTCTTGTTGTTTTGTTTTTGCACATGATATACACAGAGGAAACATTAACTTTTCTGATTTTTCACATTTTATTTTCTGAGGTAAAACTGGATGGTATAAATTTCGTGGTGGTAAAATTTTGCATTTTATGAAACCATACCATTTTACGTCGTATTTTTCTGGTGATATTTTTTTAGGATGACCTATGGGATATTTTTTGTAGAACTGAACTGTAGGATAAAGAGAACAAAAATCAATATATTTTCCACATTCACCTTCTTTGAATTTATACAATAATTTGGTAGCATTTGTTCGTCCACCATAAAAAGCATCTCTCGGGTTTAACGGTTCGACCACTTCTCGATTCCATTCAACTTTATAATATTTCTGAAAATTTTTATCGTTTTTTAATTTGCATTCCCACATTTCAATAAGATTGTAACCAGCAGCTATTATTTTGTTATTTTTATCTTGGGTTTTATTATACAAAGTACCCATGTCGCTTTGATTCTTGTTATTGATAACATCAGGTTTGTAACAATCTGGGCATCCATGCCAGAAACAACCTTGAAATTCATAAACAGTATTTGTAGATTCGCAAAAACCATCTACTTTTAATTTGTTATTGATACATTTGTTAGCTTGTTCACCACCTTCTAAGGCATGTTGAATTTTAATATTATTTTTCTTGCTGATATAATCCAGCCATGCAATACTAACTGTACTGTGGTTTTCTGTTTGAACAACATTATCAACTACAGCTATGGTATTTTTTGGCATGTAATTTCCTCTATAAATAGCCATACAAACACCAGCTATTGTGATGTATTTTAGTGGATCAATATTTTCTTGGTTCATGAAATCTTGTCTGAATTTTAACATACATCTTCTTAATATATCAACATCTGACCTACAGTATTCAATTAATTCTTTTTTGAAATCGAAAACATAATTTTCATTAACACGGTCATCATACCATTGTAAAAATTTATCTCTATCTTGTGTTTTCATTTGATTATATCCATAATGTTTTTTAGATGGCATCTCTCCTATATAGTTTTGATTACAATTTTTGTTGAAATAATGTGGAAAATATCCTTTTTTCAACTCGATTAAATCAAATGTTTTAGGGAAAGAGGACAAAGGTTGTTGAATAAAATTTAGGCTGTCGATTATTTTTATTCTTAATTTAGGAATTTCCATTATCATAATTTTTGCACCATTGTAAATACAATAAGGTTTGAAGCCATTATCTATACACCATTTAAGAATAAAATGGCTATCGTATCCTTTTGAATTATGAGCCACAAATGTGTAACCTTTATATTTTTCATTGAGAATTCCATTACAAAAACTATTAATATCATTGAAGATTGATTCATTACCATTGAAATCATGACAGATAGCCAAATTGACTACATGTGTTCCAGTGTTTTGTGTACATTCGAAATCAAAAAATGAATATTTTTATCTCCTGTAAGTTAATGTTTAACTTACAGGAGTTTATGTGGGCTAACATGCATTCTTTATGCATTTTTGTTAGCAAAAAATGTGTTAGATACTATTAATAGACTTTTTAGTGAATTTGTGGGGACATTCCTGTTGCATTTTTGTTAGCACATTACTGTTCTATCTGTCATCAGTCCTACGTCACTACGGAGTTAGATAGATTTGTGTTAGATATTACCAATAAGAAAACAAGAGTCGAGTTGCATATTTTTTTAATACAGTGGTTTATTGACTTGACCTTCCGAGTGAAGAAATATGCGTGTTAAAATTTCATATAAAATCTGCCACGCTGTTTGCCTATTTCGAAAAATGCCTCGGAATATATTTTTTCAGTTAGGTAACATTCCTACTGTTTGTTATCTCTTTTTCGTAGCGATGATTTTTAAGGCGTACGATTATGAATTCTATGTTTTTTTTGGGAACATGTTGCAGAATACCGTTCATTGTATCGAGCGTCAAGAAGTGTAACGTAATGTAATCTTATCTCACCTAATGTAGACTGTGCTCAGATATTTGGCACGCTAGAAGCGCGCTTGGCTAATATCCTTTACGATGTCCAGTCTGGTTTGTCAAACTGGTTGCTTCAAGACATTTGGTATTATCATATTATAGCACTGCGTTTTAAGAAAGGGAAAACCGGAGAGTTTGAGGTAAGCTGACATTGCTGATTGAGAATGGTTGTATGCTGTACGTTTACAATGAAGTTTTGTTGAAATAATGTGTGTTAATTTCCATGTTATATCGCCAAATGTCACCAAATATACAACTAAATTGGATTAAAAGATTCTCAAGGAGAAAAACAGACGCAGTAGTTTGGAGAAAAAGTGCGGAATTAGAAGAATGGATCAAGTTGATTACGGTTAAGCAATTTTGATTACATGACATGCGGTCAAGAAATATTCAAAGTTTCGATTCTGGTGGAATCTTGTCGTTATTTTGTCTTTTTAATTCATATTTTTCTGCGTTCATCACTTTTGGCTATTTTTTTCTTCCTATTTTCGGATGATAAAGCAAGCTAAAGCAAGCTCCTGGCCATAATCATGAAAACACGTTATTTCTGTCGGGACAGTGTCCCTTTAGTTAAAAATGTCCTCGGTTAATTTACCTCATTTGCAAGTTATAGAAGCTGACTAAATCTCTTAAAGAGATAATTGTGGTACGGATAGTCCTTAGATTTTTCCTATCGATGGTTTTAATATATCTGGTATCCGAATCTATAGCTGTGAAATGGCTTATTTACGCGTCATAAGCTCTTAAAAAGAGGCAGGCCAAACACGATTCCCACTTGTCGCAAGAAGTATTTAAAAGCCTTTAAAATAGCTTTCCCAAGTAGGTTTACGAGGTATTTGTCCCTTGCTATAGATCACTGTTAGGATGTTACAAGTCGCAATTATCTATCCACTTTGCTCTATAATATTGACCCATTGATCTTTGGATAATTTCTCTAATGACAGGATCAATCCCGGAGGATTTCATGCCATAGCCATGACTATAATTATTTTATTTTTTTTATGTATTCTCTACACTGTCCTGACATATATTAGGGCTTCTTTGGCTCAGACTCGTGTTGCAAAATAAATGGCAATCGGCTAAAGATTATGTTACCGCTGTGGAAATATTAGGATCAGTAAAGAGGCTGTGATAAGTGTCCACAGCCTGCGGCATGCAAGACTTGTGAGAAAGTGTTTCTTGATCACGGATAAGTGTCTATTAAAGATCCAAGAATGAAAATGCAATCATTTTCAGGAGTAATAAACTCCTGTCATGTTCCTATATTGGAATCACGACTTCTTGCAGGTAGTTTTAGCTCTTTAGTTTATTCTTTTGTTGAGTAGTGACCTGGAGCTAGACAGAACTTCCGTTGTCTTATCATGGCATTGCAATCACTGCATCCAATAGTATATCCTCTGTACGCGAAGAACAGCTTCACTTGTAGAGTTGTACCAATGTATTTTGAATTCATTGAGACATACACGAGACTACACTACGTATCTTTTGTACAACAAGCGTGTAATTCTCGTGAAGTAATGTTGTGCTCCATGCGTACCATAATAATGGAGTAATTCCATAGTAATGGAGTAAATGGAGTAATGGAGTAATGGAATAAATAAAAAAAGCCAACCCGGTTATAGGCCCATCGGTAACAAAACATTACTCCGGTTATACCCATTAATTCCTTATTCCTTTCTTAATTCCTTAACAGAAATTCTTTACAAAAGTTTACGCCTAAATGAAATTAACTCAAAGAACGCTTCTTTATGGCAATATTTTTGCTTGCCAGCCAAAAAACCCCTACGAAGTTACATAAGCCCAGGGCTTATAAGCAGCATTTTACGGTATAGTCTCTGTAAAAAAAATCACAAAGAAGTATAAAAAGAGACAGGCCAAACATGACTCCCACTAGTCGCAAAATGTATTAAGTAGCCTTTAGGATAGCTTTCCCGAGTAGTATACCTGCAAGATATTTGTCCCGTTAGATTACATTAGGCATATATTAGGATTTCTTTGGCTCAGAGTCGTGTTGCAAGATAAATAAGTTTATGTTATCGCTATGAAAATGTTAGGATCAGTAAATTTCTTTGTTCGTGATGCAGTGTTTAAGTCTGCGACGTGCAAGGCCTGTGAAAGAGTGTTTCTTCGTCACTCTGAGATGTATAAGTGTGTAAAAATGAAAATGTCAAAGACGACCACGACAGCTCTAGCAACTATGTTTAGTTCATTTCTGTTCTTGGTATAACTGTTTGTTAACAGTGACACTGATTCAAACAAAAGTTAAGATGAGGGGATGAATACTGAGTAAGTTTACAGGAACTAGATTTCCACCTGAAACAGATTTTGACGATAAGATTGATGATGATCCCAATAATGAAAACAGAGAACAAAGTTGTAAAGAATTTTACTTGAAAGGAGGAATGAAACGTTTTCGCAGAATAAAAGCTAAATCATTCATTTAGTTATGTTTAATAAAATGGATGCTGAAGATTAATTGCAGAGGGCTCTTGATGCTTATCCCATGTAAAAATAAGATTTCAGCAAGTAAAACATGTTATATTCGAAAGGAAAGAAAGGAGAACTCTTAAGAAAAAGCCATGGGAGATCCTGAAAATAAGGAACGTGATCAGTTAGATACTGTAGCTCCGTCTGCCCAACATAACGATGAGCAGGATATAAGTGAAGAAACACGGCAATACAGTGAACTGTTTGGTTGTTTTAACCCATGTTTAGATAACAATCAGAAAGGGAACAATCTTTCAAGTAATGCTAGAATTTTTTCTACAGCAAATGATAATGAAAAGCTGGTAATTAATCGTATGGATGATAACAGTTATAAAGAACTTGTTTATTCTTTGAACAGAGAACAAATGGAGTTTTTTTTACCATATGTTACTCTCTGTTAAAAACGACGAGAAGCAATTGACACTTTTTAATTGACACTCTAACCTAAATGTCCAATTGCAACATCAAAAATAATATTCGGACATAATATGACAGCATTGCATGATGGGAAAAACTTACAGGAGATAGCCCAGAGGGCACTTTGATTCATTATATGTTCTACATGAATAACAATAATCTTTTTTTAGTATGGATTTATTTAATCTGCAAGGATTTTTAGTGTCTTTGATACAATTACCTCCTTTACATTTTATCTTTTTCATAAAACATTTATGCTTACTTTCACAATATTTGTTACAGTTATTACACATTTTATATCCACATTTGTGCATTTTTATATATGGTTTCAGTATTATTTGGTTGCATTTTGAACATTTTGCTACACTGTTACATACTGAATCATTGTCATCTTTTTTAGAACGATTACTTGTATGATTTTTAAAACAAACATCACCATGAAAAACACGATTGCAGTGTTTACAGGTGACGTCTTTTCCATCACATTTATTTCCATCTGGAAAATATTTAAAACAAGATAGGCATTTTTGTGGGCATTTGTGCTGGTCACCTCTTGTATAAGCTTTTTTACAACTATGACAGTAATAAGCTACATCTAAAAAAGCTGTCATTGATTTTATGACATCAAAATGATTTCGTGTTTTGTATAAATAGATTTTGTCTGTTTTTCCTTGTTGGCTGTGTATATGATTTCATTGAAGTGTTCTGAATCGATGATATTAATCTCTGTATCTAAATATGATGCAAAGCTATTGACATCTTCCAAACCGTTTCCATATTCATTTATCTCTACATTACAATTTTCATGTAATTTTATAGCTTCAGTTTCTTGTAGTTTTCGGCTTTTGTTTAATCCATCTTTCAACTGAGTTGTGGTGTAATTCTCAGGGTGTAAATGAGCATAAGCTGTTACAATAGCCCTTGCTAAACATGTTGTGTCATTATTTTTTATTGTGATAATACATTGTTTCCTATTCACTGTTTGTTATGATAAATATAACCACCCTTTACCTGTTGGTATTTTCACAGATTGAATAATTATTTTGCAATTTTCTAAATCTATTTCTTTATATTCCAACGTATTAATAACATCTGAAAGTTGATTTAACTTGAAATCAGAAACTTTTAACAATTTTGTTGAGATAGGATGATCTAATTCATCATTTGAAATTACCAATCTGAATCTGTCATTACCTTTTAACTGTCTTTTCTTTATTGTCATTTCAACCATTTTTTCAAAGACACTGAAAACATCATTTTTATTGTTTATGAAATTTTTGCGTACAGAAATTTTGAATTCATTAGTATAAGCGTTGAATTTTTTATTAGCTGTATTTCTGATTTCGGTTATTTTGAATAGAGGTTGGTCATTGGATGATGAATCAAAAATAGTGTCATCGAAATTGAATTCATTTGAGACCTTAGTTCTAGGTGCAGGCACTGGTTTGTAAGTCCTTGGTGTAGGCACTGGTTTGTAAGTCCTTGGTGCTGGTACTGGTTTGTCTCTAAACTCTAATGGTGGAAGAATTATGTTGTTTTCATAATCTTGAACCATTTGATTTACACTATTGTGAGGTGCTGGCACTGGTTTGTAAGTTCTTGGTGCTGGCACTGGTTTGGTATCATCTACCACGATAATTTTAGGCTTCTTCTTCTCTTGCTTTAATAGCAATTTGATGAGTTGAGATTTACTAAGTTTTTTAAGATCGCTCTTGTTCATATCTATAAGGTTAGATTTTTCTGATTTCATAATATATATTATGACTATATATTTTATTTTTAAATGGTTATTTATCCGCGTTTAAACGTGGTCAGAATTTAAACGATCCAATCACGGATCCTTTAAACTATATTGAAAAATTTATTTTCTGCGCATCTTATTATTCCCCATCAGCTCATTTATAATTCATTTATACATATTGTAAATCGAAGGGAACATTTCCAATACAGCGTCTCTATTCTCTTCCCAATACTCATCACCTTCCTCGATTCTAATCAATGATTCTATCTTTCTGAGAAAATTTATTTTGACTTTTCTCGTGCTTTTTTGTTTTTAAGTGACAAGATTTCCCAGCCAATGTGTAATTTTTACCATTTTCGCAAATGTTACAATACCACGGTTTATTTAACATATAGCTCGTCTTATGGTTTTTTCTTTCCTCATCACTAAAAACTTTAGGCCTTCCACGACTTCTCTTAACATTTTGATTTTCCATATATATAATCTATATATATATATATATTTCTTTATATAATATGCGTTTAAATATAGCCAGAAACAATTATATATTTTTGGCTACAAGAAGTAACAATGACAGCACATTATATACCGATTTATTACAATAAAATGACAATAATTTATATTACTGTCATTATTGTTACAGTGTAAAAGTGACATCTCTTTAAACCTTTTTTAAAGCCAAGTCTCATTAATCAAATGAATGTCTCAATCTCTCGAAATCTGCATTACTTGTTGTATTCACAGGTGTAAAAATATTATTTTCACGTTTGAGATATTTGATATTATCAACTTTGGTTGATTTCAAAACATCGTACGAACTGTCATATCTATCGAGTTCTATATCGTTTGTAATGCATTTCATCAGATCTTTCAGTGTAATATCCTCATCTATTTGTTGAATTTTTTTAGAATATAATCTTAACAACTTCGATTTATGTTCTAACATGTCAATTTTTCGATTGTAGTTTGATATTTTATCATGGAGATCATCAACAACTTTATAAAAATCATCGAGTTTTTTGTCAACATTTCTAATTATCTCGTTATTATTCATTATACATATATGTTAGATATTTTTAACGTCCTTTAGAGGTACCCATGAATCAAATTCTTTTGGATAACCAGACCAAGAAACTAGTGCTTGTTTCTTTTTATAATCTCGTTTGATGACCTTATCAATACGGAAAACATCCTGTTTAGCTTTTAATAATTCAGGTTGGTAGAAAGATCCTTCTATTAGTTCATCATTGAGATCCTTTAATTTATAAGTGATTGGATTTGTGTATTGAATTTTATCAACTATGAATATCTCCTCTGTCCAGTTTGGAGTGTATCCTTTGTCAAATGTTTTTCTCTTATATTTAGATATTCGAACTTTATCACCAACTTTAAATTTTGGTTGAAACGATAATGGCTTAATATCATATAGATTGAAATAAACAGTTCCTTCATTCTTCTTTTTACTAGCTTCAATAGGAGTCATTTTAATGCTTGAATGCTTTGTACTGTTGTATTCATTTAATAGTTTAGGTAGCATATCTAAATATTGTGTTGTATTTTTGACAGTGAATTGTTTCCACATCTTAGATTTCAATGTTCTGTTAAATCTCTCAATAACAACAGCTTTACGTTCATTGAAAGTAGAATACATCTCAATATTATTTTTCTTTAACCAGTCTTTGAAAGTTTTATTATAGAATTCAGATCCTTGGTCTACCCAAATAAATTTAGGTTTCCGTTTTGATTTTTTAATAACATCATCAAATGATTCAGTGATTGTATCACCTGTTTTATTTTTAATAGGAATGCTCCAAGCAAATTTCGAAAACACATCAATGATATTTAATAAATATCTATATCCTTTATTCCATTTTGAAAACTTCTGCATTTCTACAAGGTCAGCGCTCCAAATATCTATTCCATTAACAATAACTCTTCTTGTTTTAAATTTTCGTTTGATTGGCTTATGTAATTCATCGGCTAATTGTTGAGCCCAATCATTTTTACTCAACGCCGCTTTCCGCTTTTTGGCTTCCTTTTTTGTTTAACACCAAGGCCTAATTTCTGTTTTATATCAATCGTGTTTCTAGCCAACCAATGACCCCATTGTCTCTCATCATATGGTACTTCATCTAAAGCTTTGACCATTTTTCTGTCTGCTCTATTCTTGCACTTTCTGTCGTCTTTACAAACACTATAATCAACATCGTGTTGCATTGCAATTGCATCGGTTTTACCCGTTGGTTGGTCATATATTTCTAATATTTGGCCAGTTGTTGGGTCATATTTCACTTGGCTCTTTAAATCATTATAAGGCCCAGTATATTTATGACCGGGTAATGTCCAATCGCCTTTTGGTTTTGGTAATTTACCGATAGCCTTATGAATATCAACAGCACCACCATGAAGAGGGTCCAGTTTTCGGCTGATATCACCAGTAAAACTGTCAAGCACTTGATCAAGGTATTTGTTTACAGTACCTTTAATCTTTCGTTTTGCAAAATCAGATTTAATTGCTTTTGATGCACCAATTCTACCAAGATTATACAAACCTTTTAAAGCGCTTTTAGCTGCAATTTCACCAAGACTGTGACTACCTTCTATATCTAAAAATCCGCCAGCCATCTCTGACTGGCTATTTAGTTTAAATTTTTTTATTGGATACAAAACGTGTCTTAGTAGCCCCACATTCACTACATTGAGATTTTAACATAAGACGATTATTTTTAGTTTTAACATATTTTTCAGTACCTGGTACAGATTCTGTTTGCTTCTTCTGTTTTACACAATATGATTTAACCATTATATATATAAGTTAGATATTTTTGAAATAATTGATTATGAATTGATGATTGACATTTTGATCCATGATATTAAATAATGGATTGTGAATAGTTTTTAAAATAGTTTTACCCTTCTGTCTTTCATATAGATAGTATAAACACCAATAGCCGCACAAAACAGAATCTCTTTCTTGTATCTCATCTCCAGAATAAAGTATTTGTTTCCCACTTGATGATAAATACGTTTGAACCTCATTCGGCATAATTAAACCAAAACTATCAAAGTATTCACAAAATTGGTTGATGTTTCTGTAGCATACCCAATGGGTGCCAGCCCCTATTTTACTATCTAAATTAATGATACCACATTCTTTTTTAATATCTTGTCTGGTAAATTATCTCGACTGAATATACCTCTGAAATGTTTATTTTGAGTTTATTAATCCATTTCATTAGATCGAGATTGCTGAGGGGCTTATTAATGAATCTTACAGAATTGCTCCGATTAATGGGATTGAGTTGAATGGGCTGTTTTTTCCTAAGAGCAGTCCCTTGCCTTTTTTCCCTTTGCGTTTTTTGGGAGCTTTTTTTTTTGGTTGGTAGTCCCATACCTATAGGTTTTTTCATTTGTTCCCATGTTCCAAAAAAAGGGGGTGGTTGAAGCATATATGGATTAATTAATCCTCCTTTTGATTTTGGTGAAGGAGGAACATAAACTGGTAATGATCTTCTTGATCTCTGACTATCAACCTGCAAACCTTTGCCAGTTAATGCATTCAACAAAAGTGGAACTCCAATACTAGCCAAAAGAGTACCTAAAAATCCTCCTTGTTGTGTTTTTGTAGGTTTAATAATTATCTGTCCACCAGTTTGAAGAGAATTTAATATTTGTTCTTTCTGTTTTTTAGTTAAAAGGTTTTTATGTGCTATCAACTTATCTATTTTGTCTTGTGGTATCAGAAAACCGCCTGTTTGTCCTTTTCCAAAAATTTTATCAATTCCAAGGCTTCCTAAAGCACTCATAGCGCCTGTTGCTAGAGCTGGAACTGCTTTTGTTACTGCTTTTGTAGCATAAGGCAATAGTTTAGTTCCAAGTGAAATCAATGATGACCATAGACTACCACCATGCTTTACAGCTTTTCTTATCTGTGTTTTACTTATTTTTATATCAACGCCGGTACCATTATTCATAGCTTTTTTGATTCTATTCAGTTGTGTTCTGTTAAGCATGAGTTCATCATTACCAGTCAATTCATTTTTATTTAATCGGATTGTTATTGCTGAATTATTTTGATAAGCTCTTGCTAATTTTTGTCTTTGTTCATCTGATAGACTTACTCCATGAGAATAATAACTAGTCATTTCTTGTATATAATATATGTTATATAATTTTTTGGTTTATAAAACATATTTAACTAAAGAATTGAAATTTAAAATTGAAGAATTTATTTAGTATTTAACTTAAGATCGAAGTAACAATTTACCATCCTTCTGTTGCAATTCCACTTCTTGCTCATAAAGTGTTAATGCATAAACAGAATAGGCTGTTGCTGTTGTTCCAGTTAATTCATATTTAAATGTTAATTTTGTAGTTCCATCTTTGATATCCATTTTTTGTTTAGTTAAGTCAAAATACAGGAATGGAAATATAGTGCTGAAATTACTTCTGTTAAGCAATGTTTCGCCCTGAAAATCATTGTTAGCATGAACATATTTCAGAACATCTCTGTACACACGTGTTATATCTGTTGATGGTGTATAGTGTAATTCAGGATATTCATTACCATTTGCTACCTCAAGATGACAATTCAAAAGAGTTCGAGGATCCGTCGATACACTAAATGTATTATATAAAAATGGATTTGTTGTTTGGCTATCTATGTTTGCGTCATTGATTATAAACACAAAAACATGACGAGGTCTTGATATTCCACTTGTGATTTTAAAATTTCCAGATCTCTGTTGACTACTATTACTTCTCTCTATGTTCTCTCTTAGATAAGTCCATTTATGTGCTTTCAAATATTGACTCATATACAATGATTGACCTTCTGAATTAAAAGTGATTCTTGGTACAAACAATTGCATCCTAGTAATGATAACCCTACAGTTGTCCGCAGCTTGCCAAATTAAATTTCCATCTGATTCAATTTCAAAATTCAGTTCAATCCTTGTGTTTGGTAATAGTTCTTCCTCAAGACTTTCAAAAAATGAATACCTGTTTAATGGAATTTCAGTATTTACTGCAGAAGATACACCTAGAAGGGCTTTTCTAGCACCAAAACCTTTATTATAAGCAGCCTGAGCAGGTCTTTCCTCTGCATGCCTATTTGTATCCAGATAAAAAAATTCATTTGTTGCTGTACTTTTAGCATATGTCGGACTGTACTCTAAGAGATTTTTTATATTCACACAATGGTTAGCATTATTACAATCATAAAGTTTCTTACCATTCACTTTAATATTAAAATTTTTTATGAAAGAAGATGAACTATTCACAATGCCGTTATGATCATCTATTGCGATATTACCACCATCTGCTGTCTTATTCACTTTAAAATCTATTGAAATTATAGCATTATACCAATCAAATGGTGTTACTTCACCACTATTATCAGCAACAAAACGATATCCATCCTTTTTTTGTCTAGCATTATTACCTACATTTGTATTTAAAGCTGTTTCCAAGTCAAAGACTACATCTTCATATCTTTCAACATATTTAGGATTTCTAAAACTCATTATATTATTAGATTAGATAAATTTCAACTTACGAAGTTTTCCACCAGATAATAATTGATTTACTCTTTCATTAATCTCATAATCCGTTAATGGTTGTTCAACTGTTGGAGTTTGTTGTGTCATCAATGGTGCTCCCATTTTGTTTCCTTTTTTGCTTAATAGTTGAATTATTTTATCTCCAGCCTTTTTTGCTGCAAAATCACCAGTTTTAGTAGCTGCGTTCTCAATAGCTTTTTCGACACCTTTTTGAAGTCCAGTTCTCAATGTTTTTTTTCATCGTTTGTCCAAATAATTTTTTACCAATTGATTTAAAAACATCTGTTATGCCTTCACCATATTGTGTTTTTATGTCTTCATTATAAATATGTGTTTTTACATATCGACCCATTTCTGGATTATAACGTCTCTTATATTCACATTGTCTCGTGATTATATATTATTACATTAGATTAAATAGGTGTTGATCTGAGAATCAAGGTTAGAAACCAATCTATACCATTCAGATTTATTGGTCTTCCTAAAGTGTCACTAACATAAAACCGCATTTGACTTCTATGATTTGAGGCCACAGGACAAAACAATAATCTTTTCGGTTCATATGAAAATGGGTATGAACGAGTTAAATTGTCTGTAGGAATGACAGCAAGACTATTCGTGTTCTGCCCATCAACAATGCTGTCTGTTATACCATCAGAATTTATATAAATAATATCAATAGAATTTGTTATATTAGGTAAATCTGAACCATATTCTGTTTGTGTAACTATTTTTTTTTTGAAAACCGATTAACTCTCCAAAATTAGTGTTTCTTAGATGTAACTGATAATTATTGTCAATTTCAATAACTACTTTATATGATGATAATACAAATATCAAATTAATATGATAAGTATTTCCTGTTTTATGGTTTTTTCTATCCATATTTTGGTGAAGATAATCATTTAAATCGGTATATGAATACATGCCATCAACAAAAGTTACTGTTTCCCATGTTTTTCCACTATCAGTGCTGTATTTGATAACATTGTTTTGATATTCTGGATTGATATTATGCCAAGAATATGTCATTGTAAGTCTATCTACAGCTATTTCATTTATCATATCATCTCGTAATTTTAAGATTGGATTGAATTTAATTAAAAAGTCCTCAGCTTTGCTTGTTCCTATTTTTTCTCTATTAACTGATGAAATATGAATTGCTCTTTCTGTCATAATATATATTATTAGATTACATATTCTTTCTTCAGACTTATCAACTGATCGTTTGTAATTGTACCCAGTTTGTTTAATGTGTGTGCAATTTGTGAAAATTCGTCTTTGACACCATCATTTCCTGCCATTATTGAACCCCCTAGCAGCTCTAGACGACTCATAAGATCATGTGGATTGTTATAATAAACAACACCACTACCTATCTTTTTATATTTATTGGAAGTTCTATGTATTGGTATTTCACTAATTCTATTCAAGTCATTGAATACCTTTTTTGATAGAGGACTATATTTCTTCCTACTGTTGAACCGCTTTGTAAGCAGATCAAGTGTATCAAAATCAACTTGTTTATCATATACTTTTTTCTTATTTTGGTAGGCAACTAATCTAAGCTGACCATATAGTTTAGGGATATCAATGGTTAAATTTCCATAGGTACCAGATTCTGGGTTAATTTTATATGCATTTCTTTTTCTTTGTGTGTAAATACCCTTCCCTACTTTAAGAGTTTTTTGCCCTTCTTCTATTATACCTATTCTCTTTCTGTGTTTTTGTAAAGTTTGAATTTGCTCATCATATTCAGCTATTTTATCTTTATTTTTTTCTTTGCTGTTTTTGTTGTAGATAAATGAGCCTTTTGTCTACCTAAATTCTGATTAATTACACCAGATTTCTTTAATATCTCATCGGCAATAGTCGGATCTTTTAATGTTTCAATAAAAACATTACCTGGTAGAGGCAAATTAGATTTTTGAATAAATGCTAATTCTTGTTCTGTAAATCCTTTATTCATATCAGATATCATTTTTGGAGATTGTTCGCCGGTAGGGTCAGGCAATGCTAATTTTTGTACTTGTTCAGAATATGGTATGATTTGTTTTTTCTGATATTCCTCTCTCAAATTACTGATTTCATCAATTTCTTTTTCTAATTGCTCAGTAATCGGTTCAAATTCTTCCTTCTTTTTCTCGAAAACATCTTGTTTAGAAGTTTGTGTTTCTTTGATGACATCACGAACAATTTTAATCATTTTCCCAGACTCGATTTTAGGAATAGCGATTTTCTTATAATGATTAATGTCCATTTATATTAATACATTATATAAAGTTATCTAAACTTATCTCAACTTATCTCAACTTATCTTTTAATATAATGTAATAGTATAATGGAAATGCCTAATTATGACTTCAATGAAGATGAAAATACAAATTTCAAACAGCTTTATAGTTATATGCCAAAATCGAATTTCAGGATGCTAATTTGCGGGAATTCAGGCTCGGGTAAAACAAACCTCTTATATCACATGTTGATGCAGCCATTAGTTTACTATGACCAGATCCATTTATATGGTAAAAATCTCGAACAAGAAAAATACAGGCATATGATAGAAACAATGAATGACATAAGTGGCCAGGTGGGATACAACATAATGCATGACAATAATGATGAAATCAAACCTGTTAATAGTCTGGAAAATGATTCACAGAAAATTATAATATTCGACGATTTTATTTGTGATAAAAATCAAAAGCCACTTATTGATTACTTCATTCAAGGACGACATAAAAACTGTTCAGTAATATATCTCAGTCAAAGTTTTTATAAAACTCCAAAAGACATCAGATTAAACTGTTCACATTACTGTATTTATGATTTTCCATCTACTAATGAAAGAAATTTGATATCAAGAGAATTGAATGTCACCAAAGACCAATATCTTAAAGCAACTAAAAAACCATACTCGTTACTATATGTTGACAAACCAATGAAAACAGTTAAAAGAAACTTTTTTGGAAATATCTAATATACTAATATAAATGGGTATTTTTAATGAAGGATCCGAAACTACTGAAAAATCAAATAATATACTAAAAGTAGGCCCTCCGGGAATAGGTTTTAAATTAGATTCCAATAATAATTATGATATGCAAAATAAAAAGCTTACCAATGTTAAAGATGGAAATCAACTACAAGACGTTGTAACTAAGAGACAATATGACCATTTGAAGGCTGATTCATTACAGGTTAATGGTACTTCAAGAATGGTAGGTGATTTAAATTTAAATGGAAATAAAATTATTTTACCCGGTGAAATTAATATGGATCGTAAATTTATTACAAATATGGATACGGATGAAGATAATGATTTATCAGCTGTGAATATGATTACTATGAAAAATGCGATTCAAAAAATACAACCTAGTTCAAGTTTGAATATATCTAAAAATATTGACCTCCAAGAGAAATACAATGTCATCCAATCAAAACAACAGACTTTTAATTATTTAACACAAAATTACAACAATCTAGTTTCTTACAATGACTGTAAAAATATATTTTTGTTGAGACGCGAGGTCAGTCCAATGGAAACTGATATTGATCTCAATAATAATCGAATATATAATCTATCAAAATTACCTACATTCGACCATGAAGTGCCTAACAAAGAATATGTCGACAGGAAAATAACAGAACTTGATGATAAGAAATACGATAAAACCTATATAAACACTACTATGGCCAATTTCACAGGCCTTGCCCAGACATTAAGCCAAACGAAAGCTGATATTACATATGTTGATAAACAGGACCAAAAGACTATCCAAGAATTTAAACAATATGTTGATAAATCACACATTTCTGACACGAATACTAAAAAAGACATTTTTCGATATATTATGGAAGATGAAGATGAATCAAGTTCAGAAGAAAGGATTATTGTGATTGGTTTAGCAAATTACAATTCATCTCCTCATCATTTTAAAAAAAATGCGTACGATTTGAAACTGATAAAAATGAAAGACAATCAATATATATCTCGTATTGCATTTAACATGTATAGAATCCAGATAAATTCTTACACTATTTGTATAGAATTTTTCATGCCTGATATAAGCAAATTTCAATCATTAAATTGCGTCTCAACTGTTTTAGGGATAAGCAAACAAACAACTAAAAAATTCTCAAATTATACCAGATCAATCATCAATTTTAGAAAGGGAGTACAGACAGCTCCAGTATATTTAGATGTTGATCTCCATTTATCAGGCGATATAAATTCACCTAGTCAATTACCATGCTATATGATTATATATGGTATATCAGGAACACATTCAGACGTTTCTCCTGAAGTTTTTGATTCGGTATATTTTATTGAAAATGGAAAAATGGTTATGGAGACCGATATTGATATGAATGGTAGAAACCTAATTGGTTTACCAAAACCGAAAAATAAATTCATATTTTCAGGAAATTATACGAAAAATAAGAACAGTAATAATATCATATTCAACGGTTCATCATCATTTATTGCATTAATTAATTTGAAATTAGTAAAATTATGGTTGATGATATTGGACGATAAACCAACTGAAGGATATGAACAAATGTTTATATTAATTCATAACACTTCGTTCGCTCCGCAGAATTGGGAAAAAACATCAAATAAAATTTTATACACTTTCAATATATCAACATCAGTTATCAATTTCAGGGAAGATGCAGACGTACAAATCAAATTGATATCATTTGATGATGATATTACATTTGCACCTTATAATTGCCATATCAGTGCACTTTTTGAAGAGTTTTAATATAATAACTAAAACAGGCATCTTCAATTTTAATCACATAGGAAAAACATACACCATATTTTTGTATATAAAAGCTACATTTAATATAATCAATAAATATACATGCCGAATTTGGAGCAAGCAATTAATTTTTGTAATAAATTTTTCACAACCCAAAAAAACCTACATCCTAATACTAAAGATGAAATATTAAAATCGGCTTTAATATATCAATTTTTGTATGTAAACTATTTGAATGAGCCAATATCAATGAACCAAATATTAGAAAAACACCCTAACATTGGATTAATAGGACCAGGTTCTTGTACTCTAAATACCAATTATCAATTTTTAATTAAACATGCTATTTTTCATGATGCATTTGGAAGATTTTATAATGACTATGAAAAAGGGCCTGGATACACATATTGCTGCCTTTCATTGCCGAAGAAAATAAAAAGATCTCCAATAATGGGCCAAATAAGTGGTGTATTATATTGTCTTCTTTCAAATCCTAAAATATAATTATCCAAATATATAATATAATGACTAAAACAGATATATTCAATTTCAATCATATTGATAAAAATATCAGCCAAGAAAAATTATCTGAAATCAAAGCATTGTATAAATTTTATCATAAACGATGTTGGTGCTATAAGAATGCTTTCAAATATTTCAAGAGATTGAATTTAGCTATTAATTTAACATCAGTTTCTTTAATATCCATTGGTACAATAGCTGGTTCAATAACATTAAACCCTATTATTTTAGGAGTAATTAGTGGTAGTGGTTTATTGATTAAGACATACAGCGAAATTAAAAACTATAAAAGAAAAATAGAAATGTCTAAATTTGCATACACAACATATGAAAGTATTAGTTGATTTACGGTCTTGTTTAAGAGGAAATCAATTTAACCATACCGCATTTATAAATGAAATGAGGCTGATTGATGAATTAATCATTGATCTTTGTCCTCTTGCCGATAAATTTGAGAAACAGTATGATAAAAAATTCGAGTAAACCTTCAAGTAAACTTTACTAACAAACTTCATTCAATAACTCATTCATAGGGAAACCCCCTTTGCATGACGTATGACTTCCTGTTTTTCTGAGAATCATGCAACAGGTCACCTTTTAATAATTTTGTTAATATCATTCTTTATTAATTTATAAACTTGTTTCCACCATTGTTCATAAAATTTTAATGTCTTCTTTGATTTTGAAAGTGGTATAAATTCATATTCCATTCCCAAAATTTTGAATATCCGCATCAAAACATATTTAATACTAATCATCCGTTTACGGTTCTTATTAACTTCTGGTAACACGTTGTTTATTAATGCAAATATCTTATATATTTTGTCACGGTCTTGAAAACTCAATTGAATTTCTTTATTATATTTATTTATGGTATTTTCGATATGATACTTTCTTACATACACACTCTTCCTTCTTATTCTATACATATTCTCATGAAAGTCAACATATGGACTAACTAAATCCTGACTATGAACGGTACCACAACTTAGACAAACATTCATTCCATTGTCATTAAACATATCTTTTTTATCACATGATTCAACAACTTCCGTATTTCTACCAACATCTGTTAATCGTTGGTCACAAAAGGGACAGGTCAACTCTCCCATATTCTCAAATTCATCACGAATTTCCAAATTACAATTCATTCTATACTATTATATGAGATTATATTTTTATGTGACTGTCACTAAAATCCAAAGTCATTACGTCACGGCACAGCTGTGCCCGTCTCAAAAACGAAGCAAAACTTACTTCAAAGTATAAATGTATGACGTCACGGCACAGCTGTGCCGGCCTACCTAAATAATTCAGTGCTTCAATGTTCACGTTTATTTCTACCGAACGATGTGACGTCACGGCACAGCTGTGCCGGCCTACATACAAGTGCCACAAGCACAGTCTATTTCATGTGTCCAAGGCATTGCTACAGCTGGATGACTTTCAAAATATTTGACAATAGACAACCCATTCTTATCAAACCATATAAATGGCAACTTACAACATAATACCTTTTTATATGGTGAGAAAAGTTTGTAAAATTTCCGCAGTTGTCGCGCCCGCCTTGCTTTCACCTTACATCGTTGGTTAATCCAGTCATCAAAATTGCCAGAAACTCAATTCATTCTCTTTTCTTCTTGAAATCTATCAAACGCTCGACTGAGCCACATTCCATACACGAATGCATTCTGAATAACATAATTATCAATCGTTTTAAAAGAATTTTCACATCGCTTGATAAGGTCTTCATAATGGGCTAAGGAGACTTCGCCCTCTGGAAATACATTTGGAACATCAACGAGAACTCTTTCCCCTCTTATATAATTGTCCTCCATTTCCTTGATAAGTAAAACAGCATCACATTCAATCGAAGCCACTGAACGTTTCTTTCGCTTTGGTTCTGCAGGGATTTCAAATAATAGTTGTGGAATTTTTGGTGCTCCAATCGTACTAGACCAATCTTGAAGAACAGCTTTAGCTTCGTCAGGTTTTTTGTCATTGAGCAATTCCACAGCATAATCTCGCTGAAGGCAACAATTTGAATAAAGCTTCATCCAGTAGTCCGCGAATAATTGCACTTTCTGATTCATGAAAGCCACGTTTTGATGGTAAAAACCATCTATGATTTCCACATCTACATCTTTTTCATAACCGGTGTCACATGTCTCTTCCAAATCCATATCATCGAACAAATCAGATAAACCAGTTTCACTCTCAGCTATTTTAAGATTAAACTAAATCATAAACTTCTAGATCTCTTTAAGACAGCCATATGGCGATCATATGACCTTGAATACAATAGAACAAAAATAGTCAGCAGGGAAAGTCCCATGACATCATCAACTTCCTATTTTTCTAAGAATCAAAGACTTCCTATGTTTCCGAGAATTGTGTCACGCAAAGGATTCTATTATGTGGAATCACGCAATGAAATAAACGCACCATTTGTTTTTATTAACATATAGTTTCATTTGATTTTTTCATTTTTTTTCCATTCCATATTTGCATTCAATATTTCCATATTTTAAATCCAGCAGATAGAAAGTAGTGATGTACTACATTCTCTGAGGCAATTGCCTCAGAGTGTAGTACATTACTACTTAAATCCCTCATTATATTCATAATTTCAATTCATTGGCCCCGCTCTTATCTGCTACTTTATCACTGACCTCCCCCAACTTTCAATTTTAAATCGACTTCATACATGTATGCTATTAAGTGAGCCTACTTCACAGAATGAAATCGTTCCTCTGGATGAACTTAATATCTTAATTTCATACAATATAATAAATCAACTAATTCACAAGAAAAAATATCAAGAAAAATAACAATTAATGCGTTACAGGTCTTCTTTAATTAGCTAGAATTGGAAGTGACAAATGTGAACTTTTGGTTGAGATGATTTTGTTCCGTTCCTCTGCCCATTCAGACCAAGCACGGACTGCCCACGATGTGTTTATTCTTGTATTTGGCGGTATTTGAGATTCCTTCCTCTTTTCATGTTCGCTATCATCTACGATAGAAATCTGCCTGTGTACTTCTGTGCCTTTCGATTGCTCTGATGGTCCCACATTGATGTTGTGCTCAGTTCCTATAGTATTTCATCTATATCTAGTATCCTGTCTAAAACTGAACCAATACTAAATTTTGGGAGAAAACTATCTTGCGAAAAGCTATTTTGCGTAAAAAAATGTCCTCATCGCTTTCCGTACAGTCTTCCATCATTGCAACCAATACATGCAAACGATTATTTTAAACAGAGTGAACTGTTATCAAAACCCATGGGGTAAAGCATTATTACGAATGTTGCATTGCTTTTAGACAGCTTGTCCCAGGGTATCACGTAAAACGGCAGTTTCTTGTGGTCTTGTGAAATTTCGCACATCAAATCTCTTTCATTGTTGGCGGTTCAATCTGACGCAGATGTGAATTGACTAATTTGCCAGCTTTTGTTCTCTTTGAGTCAGGATGTATATGGATTAATACTTCCATTCTCGGTGTTTATCCCTTACTTAATGCTCTTAATGCCCTAAATACGTATTATTATTATTATTATTATTATTATTATAATTATTATTATTATCTTTAATTCGCACAGGTGTTCATCGTCCTGGAAACAACAAATTTTCTACTTTTTTTAATACTTTATTATTATTATTATTATTATTAATATTATTATCATTATTATTAGTATGTCTAATTTGATTGTGGATTTCTGCTATATTTTACAACTACAGAAATTACAAATTACCGTGTATCCTGTTTTGTTTCTCTAAATTTTCTGGTTCTTTCAGATGATACTGAACTCTCGTGGGAAGATCTGTTAAGAAAAACTATCAATTAAACTTTCTTGCCACAATAACAAATTTTATGTTGTTCACTTAACAATGAAGAGGCAAAGCTAATCAACACCAGGTACATTCATAGCAGCCGGTGTTATTACTGTAAGACCAGGTACATTCATAGCACCCAGTGTTATTACTGTAAGACCAGGTACATTCATAACACCCAGTGTTATTACTGTAACACCATGTACATTCATAGCACCCGGTGTTATTACTGTAACACCAGGTACATTCATAGCACCCAGTGTTATTACTGTAGCACCAGGTACATTCATAGCACCCAGTGTTATTACTGTAACACCAGGTACATTCATAGCACCCAGTGTTATTACTGTAGCACCAGGTACATTCATAGCACCCAGTGTTATTACTGTAGCACCAGGTACATTCATAGCACCCGGTGTTATTACTGTAACACTAGGTACATTCATAGCACCCAGTGTTATTACTGTAACACCATGTACATTCATAGCACCCAGTGTTATTACTGTAGCACCAGGTACATTCATAGCACCTGGTGTTATTACTGTAACACCATGTACATTCATAGCACCCAGTGTTATTACTGTAGCACCAGGTACATTCATAGCACCCGGTGTTATTACTGTAGCACCAGATACATTCATAGCACCCGGTGTTATTACTGTAGCACAAGGTACATTCATAGCACCCAGTGTTATTACTGTAGCACCATGTACATTCATAGCACCCAGTGTTATTACTGTAGCACCAGATACATTCATAGCACCCGGTGTTATTACTGTAGCACAAGGTACATTCATAGCACCCAGTGTTATTACTGTAGCACCAGGTACATTCATAGCACCCAGTGTTATTACTGTAGCACCAGGTACATTCATAGCACCCAGGGTTATTACTGTAGCACCAGGTACATTCATAGCACCCAGTGTTATTACTGTAGCACCATGTACATTCATAGCACCCGGTGTTATTACTGTAACACCAGGTACATTCATTGCACCCAGACAAAAACATATTTCGGCATTTTGTTTTTCATTCCAACCAAAGCGGCAAAAAAGCAAAAAGTAGAAAAGGATAAATAGCGTTATATGCATCTCTTTTTTTAGTTTACTTTTTGCTGAGTCCAAATTTAATCCAGATTAATCAAGTTCATACAGTATTTTTTTGTATGAAAGAAAAATTATTTAACTATGGCACATGGCAGCCTAGCTCAATAAATTGTGGCCAATCATTGGCTCAAGCATTAACTCACAGGTGTTAAATAGAAATTTATCACATTATATTAATAATGATATTGAGTAGAAAAAGTGCAATAAACACCAAAGAATTACTCAGGGGTGAGGTCAGACGTGTCCGAGAAATCTTTGAAATGCTTAAAATCCAGGAGCTTCCGCGGACTTTGTTCCCAGTGGGGGCCTAAACACACGGGCCCCAGCTTGAGGACAGGCAACAAAGTTACCTGCTAATTTGGGCTTATTACCTTCTTTTCAAAAACTTAACAAGAACCCTGGGTGCGCGACCAAAAAGCGAAATATTGATAACATTATTCGATGGTATCTTACTGCAATTTAGGTTTCGGGTCTTCAATAGTGTATGACACCTCGGTTTACGCTTGAACCTCAATATTTTTCCGGCCGGTTTCCCTTGGAAAACACACTGACATACAATCCATTGATCTTCTAAAAATGAAGGCGGGCAGTTGGGCCATGGAGAGACCACGAGTACTGTTCATACATTTTCTTCTCTCTCTCCCTCCTTCGACTCACAATGAAGCAACGTGCTCAATGCAAATTTGGCAAAAGCAAAACATGTTTACCGTCTCGCTTCATCATGTGCCATGATCCCAATACGGCCTTGTGGAATCATGCTTTTTTTGCTTTTTTGCATTTGAATTGAACAAAATGTTACTCCGAAAAATTAATAGTTTCTTTGTATTAGAAAACCTCACAAAGTGAAAAATAAGCCCTCGGGTATGCCACGAGGGGAATATATCACATATCCCCGAGGGACAGGTTAATAACCCTTACAAATAGCAGCTAAAAATAAAAGGCATATGTGGCACAATCTATTGCTACAATAACAAAATTAATCTGGGGAAAATTTTCTTACAGATTTATTTCCACTTCATCTCCTGGGTTGGTTTTCTTGAGCATGCTAATGAAGAGTGACGCTTTCCTTCTTCGCTCTAGCTGAAGCTGTTTGTCTCTTGATTCTGATTCCAGATGTTGAGCTGTACAAAGAAAGCAAAATATGCCAAATAGAGCAGTTTTCAACTGTGTTGGAAGTAACTACGCTCTGTGACTGGTTAAAAATTAGGCCCCCTTTGTGAATCACCGTTACCATAAAAATAATACACCTAAGAATTTTCACACAATTGCTGGAAAAAGAGCAATCTACAGTTTGATTGGGACATCTGGTGGGTGAATGACATTGTGTGTAAAATTAGCAGTGTCAGCATAAATCAGGTCTACAAAGTCTCTCAAAGTGCCTAAAAACGTACACTTTAATATTGCTGTATGATGAACTATTGTCACCTTTTCATGTCTATTTAGTTTTCAACAAACACCTGGGGCTTTTCATGCAGTGATTAACTTTGTAATGCACTTTAGGTTAACAATGTGATGATTAGTTTGTCCCTGGATACAACAATTTATCAATAATGACCAATTCCCAGTGAGTATAATGCATTTCATACCAATTCTCTCAGCAGCCTTTATAGAGTCCATTTGCTGTTTTAAGTCTTCTGTTGGTGGCTGGTTACTGTTTAGAGAAGACTCTAGCTCCGATTTTCTGACATCATTTCCTGATCTGCCGTCACTTTCTGATTCCTCCTCATCAGTATCCTCATCACTTTCACCTTGTTCACAGCTCTGTTTATAAATAACGCTTGTCCTGTACTCAATTTTGGGTTTCTTTTTGTCTTTTGCCTTTATCGAGAAACTTATCGGCCCTTTGGACACTTCAGAATTCTTCCCATTTTCTAAAAAAAATTAGAGTAACAATTACAACCTGTAATGTTGGGGGGAGACCTGTCCTTCGTATACCAGTATTCAAGTAATATATCAAACATGAGGAAGAGTGTTTCATCAGGATATCCAAACACGGAGAAGTTGGTTGAAAAACGAGGCGCAGCCAAGTTTCGTTAACCCACTTAAGGTGTTCTTGTCATGAATTATTAATGAGTTTGAGAATAACAGAAACAACTTGGAATCTTAAGGTGGCTCGACTGGGTTTTTGAGCGACGATACCGTTTAGCTTTGAGAAACGTGTGTACCACCACAAACGATCCAACGGAAAATCGATTGCCACAGCTGTACTAGAGAAAGATTAAAGTTTCAGATGAGGTTAGTTTTATGGAAATCGGAGTTGCCAAAGCAACGTTATGACGTCACTTCCGGTTTTACATAATACCGAATTACTTGTCATCAAGAGATAATTTTGGAAAACGCTCTCTGGATCTTCGACCTGACGTACTTGTCCTTAGGTCTACAAAATTTTACAAATTTCTATGGAAGCGTTTTCGAGAAAATTTCGAGTGAATTTTTAAGGTGTTAAAATACAACAAAAACAAAACAATTTTGAAATGTTATTAAAACTTATGTCTACAGGGCTTGATGAAATAATGTTTTGGTCTGACATGAATTTTATACCATCCAAATACATTAGGTGAAAATCTCAAGGAAATCGCTCCGTTTGGATTTCAGAAATATTACCTTGAATATGAACTGGCATGGAGTGTTATTTCGCTTTTACATCAAAAATTGACCCTACACTTATTAAAATTGTCATGAATTGAAAAGCGAATGATGAATTTTTTTAAAACTTAGTCCTCATAAAGATTAATTAATATTCAATACAACTGCCAAGTTTCAAATTCATTGAAACGTTCTAAGGCTGTCAATTTACAGCCTCAACGTAGGAAAATATTGAGCTGATTTTCACGAAAGTGATTTGTTGATCTCATTATGTGTCTCCATTGTCTCGAATCGCCATGCAATTGTAAATTTCAGTACATAATGAATTCATAAACACTTCATTGCTTTGTTTTAAGTGTTACATGAATTCATGATGTACTGAAAGCTACAATTCCATGGCGATTTGAGACAATGGAGATGCATAATGAAACAACAAGCCACAAGCGCGAAAATCAGCTCAATATTTTCCTGAGTTGGCGCTAAAAATATACAGCCTTAGAATGTTTCAATGAATTTGAAACTTGGAGATTGTATTAAACATTAATTAATCTTCATGAGGACTAAGTTTTAAAAAAATTCATCATTCGCTTTTTAATTCATGACAATTTTAATAAATGTAGGGTCAATTTTTGATGTAAAAGCGAAATAACACTCCAGGCCAGTTCATATTCAAGGTAATATTTCTGAAATCCAAACGGAGCGATTTCCTTGAGATTTTCACCTAATGTATTTGGATGGTATAAAATTCATGTAAGACCAAAAAATTTTTTCATCAAGCCCTGTAGACATAAGTTTTAATAACATTTCAAAATTGTTTTGTTTTTGTTGTATTTTAACACCTTAAAACTTCACTCGAAATTTTCTCGAAAACGCTTCCATAGAAATTTGCAAAATTTGAAGACCTAAGGACAAGTACGTCAGGTCGAAGATCCAGAGAGCGTTTTCCAAAATTATCTCTTGATGACAAGTAATTCGGTATTATGTAAAACCGGAAGTGACGTCATAACGTTGCTTTGGCAACTCCGATTTCCATAAAACTAACCTCATCTGAAACTTTAATCTTTCTCTAGTACAGCTGTGGCAATCGATTTTCCGTTGGATCGTTTGTGGTGGTACACACGTTTCTCAAAGCTAAACGGTATCGTCGCTCAAAAACCCAGTCGAGCCACCTTAACAAAGAACAGTGTACATGGAGCAGTATGAGAATAACAGAAACAACTTGGAATCTTAACAAAGAACAGTGTACATGGAGCAGTATGAGAATAACAGAAACAACTTAGAATCTTAACAAAGAACAGTGTACATGGAGCAGTATGAGAATAACAGAAACAACTTAGAATCTTAACAAAGAACAGTGTACATGGAGCAGTATGAGAATAACAGAAACAACTTAGAATCTTAACAAAGAACAGTGTACATGGAGCAGTATGAGAATAACAGAAACAACTTAGAATCTTAACAAAGAACAGTGTACATGGAGCAGTATGACAATAGGCCATTTGCACGATGACGTCATTTGACTACTACTACCAGAATCCTTCAGTTTTTTGTTTTGTAGTGTAAAGTAGGGCTATTGTTATTTAAACCGCACTGGGATTACAAAATTTAAATAAGAAAGGAAAAACGAAATGAATTCTGGTAGTAGTAGTCAAATGACGTCATCGTGCAAATGGCCTATTCAAACATGCAGGAGGTCTCTCGCCCTTTTATTCCCTACAGCATACAAATTTAAAACTAAAATAAAAATATCTTCAAAGATGTAACAATAAAACCCACACAACAAAGTAGAACTGTTAAACAATCTTCAATTGAATGGTCACACTCCATGGACTAAAAAGTTAAAACTACCTTGCACTGCATAATAAACACCACCTAAAAAAAAACCATCTGATCAATTTAGAATGTACTGACCTTCGGTTTTGATTGATTTCTCCAGCTGTAAATTTGCTATTGAATCCTGTTTCTTGAGGTTATAATAACTGTAATGGATGTTCCATGGATTCAAGAAATCAAACCGAGGATCATTCTTGCCTTTAATGATTGATTCAAATTCAGGTCCATTTTTGGCCACATAATTTGCCAACTTGTCCACAATAGGTTGAAGGTCAGGAGGAGGTGGTATAATATGTGGGGTGACTGGAGGCATTGTAGACATCCCAGGGGGAGAAGGGGGATTCAAAGTCGCCGGGATTTCGACAGCATCCGGGAGAAACAAAGACGGAGGTAATGGTGGTGGGGGTGGGGGTGGCAGTGGGGCCATTGATGGTGTAGAACCCAACCATTCCTCTGAAAATAAAAACAAATAAGATACAGTTGGTTATTATAACAATTAAATAGTATTTTTACATCCCATCTCAAGTTCAAACCTCAACTGCTGTTTGCACATGCTTGCACAAATCTTTCCATTGCTTGGCTGAAGTCATAAAAGATGCTAAAATAATGATTTGTAAAAACATGTAATGCACAATTCTGCAGTAAATGTTACAAATATGGCACAGCTGGCTTCATTTTTAGGCTGATTAAAACAGACAGCAGTTACGAGTGTTAAAGCTTATTTATCGTTGCCTGTAGAATGAATGTTTCATAGCATTGACCATTTCCAATTTTGTAATTTGAAAGTGTTTCTTTGTCTGACTAAATTATTATTAACTTTTGTCAGCTAAAAATGGACCCAGTTTTTGGAAGCTGGATAAAACAACTGAGATACTGCCCCTTTAAGCTTTGAAGAAAGTGGCTCCCGAAGGAAAGTAACTGGTCATCAAACAAAGTCTTCCATGCTTGTTGTCTTTGCCAGTCATCTATACTGTACACTGTAGTTGCCGGCCATCATAACCACTTGCCGGCCATCATAACCAGTTACCAGCCATAATAACCGCTTGCCGGCCATCATAACCACTTGCCAGCCATAAGAACCAGTTGCCGGCCATAATAACCACTTGCCGGCCGTAATAGCCATTTGACAGCTACTATTGACAGACAGCCCTGACTTATCAGGGATATATTGGTTTTTAAACACTGTAATTATGATTGATAGAAGCATAAAATGCAATAATTGTGTTTTACACTGCCAGTTTTAATCCTTCAACCCCAAACAAGTTTATTGATAAGATGACATACCTTCTAGTGGTCCCTCACCTGGGGGTGGTGGGGGAGGTGGAATCATATCAGCAACTGATAGAACAGGTGGCACAGGGGGTTGGTATGTGTAGCCAGCAGATGATACATAGTGCCCATACATATCATCTAAAATACAAAATGGCATATAATATATAAATTATGTTAAAAGGTTTTAAAATAGTTTGAAAATTTTAACATATGTTCAACTTTTTAACCTAGGTTGAATTTTTTTAACCTATGGTAGGCTGGAATTTTGCTGAGTTTAGTGATTAGGGTTAAGCACTAATTCGAAATGGTTAGCTTCCAGGGTTATGTTTGGGACAAAACATACCAATTATGTTCAGTAAAGAGCATGATGCATCAAGAATCACTCATCCATGCCACTGAAATAATATTATTGTACATTATTACTGTTAAATCTGGATCTAAGCTTCTTGATTATTTAGCCAATTACCTTTAAAATCTCCTTAGATTTAGTTTTATATTTTAAATTTAGATTACCGGTAGTATTGTTTTGTAAAGTTGGGGTGCATGCAGAAAACAAAGGAGCATGTTTAGTGGAATGAAGAAGTGTGTCAAGTTAACTAGATACAGCAGACTTCTTTAAGGAAAAGTCCTTCACAGTGTCTGGAAAAAAAGGAGCACGTTTACTGGAATGAAGAAGTGTGTCAAGTTAACTAGATACAGCAGACTTCTTTAAGGAAAAGTCCTTCACAGTATGAATCTGCTTTGCATTCAGTGGTTGTAGTATCTTGGGTTATTTAATATCTTGGGTTATTTAATCAAGAAACAGCAGTATCTTTATGAACAGCCTGTTTATGAGGCTTATCCTGGGTTATTTAATAAAGGATGTAAGAAACAGCAGTATCTTTATGAACAGCCTGTTTACGAGGCTTATCTTGGGTTATTTAATCAAGGATGTAAGAAACAGCAGTATCTTTATGAACAGCCTGTTTATGAGGCTTGCTCGCATGATTGAATTGTAGTAAACAGCTTTAAAGTGCACCTAACTTGCAAAGTCGAATAGTGGAATTTTTCTTGTTTTTAACATCGCGTTAGTGAGTTAAGAGGTTTGAATTTACATAAATGTTAATTAGATGATGTAAAATCAAGACTTTACAATTACTCCTATTTCAATTTACAATACGTAGTTCACAGCTTAAGGATAATCAATTCAAGAAACGTGACCTTCCACGGGAAAACGTACATTAACGCTTTTCCATTTAACGGTTTAAAGCGTTCGTTAGCCGTTTGTTTACCATTAAAACGGTTTAGAAAATCGTTAGAAGCGTTAGAACAAGCCGTTTAAAGCGTTAGAAAAGTCGTTTGAAACGTTTCGCAAGCCGTTAAAAGCGTTAGTAAAAAGCGTTCAAATTTCCCTTCAAAGGTGTTTACAAAAGTCGTTTAATCCAAACATTTAACCATTTTACGAGGAAGCAAACAAGTAGACAGCACTTGAGATGTTTTTAGCATTCCAATATGATTTATTTCTGATCAATAATAGTTACAAACATACATTGTTTTTCGGATGTTCGGTGAAACTTCTCGTTCGTGTAAGTGGCGTGTGTACATGTACTTGAGAAGTTTGACAAGAATGAAGATCATTCACGAGACACACAATAGCTACATTTTGAGTCACGTTTTAAGATTCCTTTTAGTGCCTTTAATCCACATTTTGGTAAACAAGCACATTTTTCGTCTCAGCATTGGAGAATTATTTATCAAATCTGGAAATTATATAAATATTGCACAAATGCTCGCATGTTTTCGATCAATTGCAGCGAAACACTCATCCCCAAAGGCAAGCGAAACCTGGGGAGAGTACAGTTGCTATGACAATACCATGCACGGAAGGCCTGGGCACAAATTCAATTGATGAAGCGAATTCACAGTGAATGAATGTTGTTTTTTGAGTTCCGGCAAGACTGTCAGAAGAAAATTGAATTCACAAAATGTTCCTTCAAGTTATTGAATGTAATGCTGATCGAATAGTCTAATTATTGGACAGTAAGTTTGTAACGAGTGAATTTGGCGAGATTTGTCAATTCGGAACCGTAAACACCGCACTTGTTTCAGTACAAATGTACATAGCCGTTTCCTGTGGTTTGTGAATGTGGAAGTCTTGGTAAGTAATAAAACGTTATTTACAACTACATAAAACGTCTTGGTCTCTGTTTTAATGACCTTACCAACCGATACAATTTGACTGTCCTATTTAATTTAGCATAAACTGCTCATTTCCAATTATTATTGACAAGTACAGCATACCTGTAAGCTTATTTACACACTTTCGACCCACTTGTATTATGTCCACTCGTCTGCTTGCTTTTAGAAAGTTTAAGCATTAGGTAATTCGCTTTAACGTTTTCGTAAACCGTCAGATACTCCAGTCAACTGTTACCCGTTTTCAACAAAGTGTTAAACTGCCCGTTAAAAGCGTTCGGAAAAAGCGTTCAGAAAATTCAAGCTACCCATTTAAACGCTTTTGGAGAGCGTTAGAAATTTTCACTTGCCCGTTCAAAGCATTAGCCAAGTCGATCAAACGCTCTGAAAAGTCGTTAGCTATCCGTTAGTTAAGCGTCAATTTTTAGCCGTTAATGGAAAAGCGTTAATGTACGTTTTCCTGTGGAAGGTCACAAATACTAAATAAAAACTGTCAATAGTCAATTGATTTGTAAAAAAATATTACTTGGAGGTGGAAACAAGTAGTTGTATAATAAACAAGTCTTGATTTGATGCCATCTTATTAGCATTTTGTAAATTCAAACCTCTATAATTCACTAACGCAACGTTAAAAACAAGAAATAGTTAACTATATTCAACTTTTCAACCTACATAGAGTTGATTAAGCGAAAAAACATTTCAAGGTGCACTTAAATACAACCACTACTGATCAGGTGTATTGCACTTGTATTGACATGCAGATTATTATAATGGCAAGAAGCAATGAAATATGTTGTGTTGGTCTTCACTTTTCAGGTATGGGTTTCATTTATTATTATGTAGTGAATAGTTTATTGTGATAAATACATCTACATCTACAGCGCAAAGGCTAAAAATTATAATGCGTACTTAATGACTTGTTACAATGTAACTTAACAACATAAGGTCTAAGATGATGGTGGTTACATCTTAGCACTCTCTGAAGGAAGTAAAATATACAAGTTAGATGGCTTACATACCTTGTGGATACCACATACTGTAATTAAATTCCTCATCCATGCCACTGAAATGTGCATTATTACTGTTATTCTGATCATGTGGCAAAACTGTTGATGACAAACCACTTGTCACAGGAGCAAACGTGCGATTGAACTTATCGCCAAGACGTACAGGTGATGATGAAGCAGACGATGATCTTGTTATCTTTTTATGAAGTGATGCTTGTAACAATGGATGTAGTTCGTACTCTCCATCAGATTCCTCCTCACCACTGCTTTCATTTGATTCCTCCTGAGCCTGTGGTGATGGTTGTTTGGGGATTTCTGGGGTATATTTTCCCTCAGTAATGTATGTCAATACGTGTTTGTAGTAAGGATTTAACCAATTGTCCATGAGGAGAAAGTCAAATTGAGGATTTCCTGACTGCTTGGCTTTAACTAAGATTTCCATTTGTTTCCCTTGTTTAGCAACAAACACAGCTGTCCTTTCAATGATGGCTTGCATTTTAGCTGTCTCAGGCTAAAAAAGGAGACAAGAAATAAAGATATAGTAGTTAACCTCAAGTGCAACTATCTCTGTTTATATCCAAGCATCAAATTTGCATTTCCTTCCCATCTATAAAGCACTTATGAAAATGATTTTAGTTCCAGTCTGTGTATGTGAATTGCTTACAAACTGCTAGACGAAGAAAAACGAAATGCAAATCTGAAAAAAAAAAAATCTATGAGGGCTATAATTAAAAACAAAACCCCTTGAGTCCAGGGAATATCTGAGCTCACACAGTACAACACCATCACAGCTACATGTAAATTTTATAAATTAATATTTGAAAAGCTAATATCTGATCATCAACATTTTTTAACATTTGAGCTCTAGATATCCTCCACATAAAGGCAAATCCTCATTTCTAGTGCCAATTTACAAACAAGTGCTGTGTTTGAAAACAGATACTTCACATCAAAAATACAGAGTCTAATTTGGGGCAGTTAAAATTAAAAAAATGGTTTCCAAAGATACATGTTTTCAAATTAAGTGAATTTGCAATTGACAAAGCCCAGCTTGATTATTAATATCACATAAAATATTAAGGCCCTCTCTAGAATAAAGAAACAATGTCTGATCCTACATAGAATAAAACTGACTCGATCACTTGGAAAAGTCATTACAGCTGAAGTCATTACAGCTGAAGCCATGTATATTTTAGTTAAAGACTTTGTTAAAAACCTAGCTAAAACCTTATCATGTTAATAAGAAGGTTGTTTTTCAGGAGACACATGGTATAGCTGTAGATTAACATTGAAATTGAAAGGAACACTTGTCCATGTGATTACATTTGTGTTTGAAGTCCAGTCATGAGCACCTCTTACTGAATGTAGCGTATTCCTACTAAAGAAAGAGACTGTTCTGACAAGTTAGTATAGCAGTTGCTGGGTAATGAAAACAAAAATACCTCAATTTTACTTGCATTTCTTTCAGATTCCTTAAAAATGTTGTTCCAACATAAAATTGCTTGCTGTCACAGTAAGTAGCTGGTAGATTTTGCGTACCACTAACAATTTTTAACTATTGATATGCAAAGCATAAAAAGAGTTAATGGCAATGTGTTGGTGTGTGACAAATTTTCACTCGATCGGTTGTAAACTTTTATTTGTAATTTACGCTGACCAGTGCACAAGGCTTCAAGCTTTGGAAAATTAAAACCAACCTGCAGACTTCAAATGGATATTTCAAGACTTAGGAAAACATTTAGTTTCAATTTGTTTACTCATGCAATGCATGGGACTTTTCCCTGAGTCACAACCAATTTTATGCATTACATCATCCATTTCTCTTGCAGTTCACACACTGCATATTTATGTTATGCCAAGACATGTTCTTTTTGATTCATCATTTGCTTTATTTGAACTTTTTCAAATGACTCCTGGTCTGCCATCTGCTAAGTATAAAAAGAGCGTTTCATCACAAGATGGATCATAGGAGCCTTTGATTGGAAAGCCTGCTCTATTGAATGACTGGAAAGCCTGCTCTATTGAATGACTGGAAAGCCTGCACTATTGAATGATTGAAAAGCCTGCACTATTGAATGATTGGAAAGCCTGCACTATTGAATGATTTGAGTTAACTCCTCACAAACAGAATGCAATGCCAAAGAATGAAGACTGAAAGTTTAATGACACTGGCATCAGCACATCAGTTATGAGGATTTTCCTGAAAGTAAACAAATGTTTTTTGCAGAAAGATTAATTAATAATTATGAAAACAGTGAATTGTAAGTGATCATTATAACAGTATTACATGTAGGTGAATAAGGTTGTTGTTGCTGTTGTCAGTTCTGAAATAAAAGTCATCAAAATATTAGCAAACAAGTTCAATTATTTATAAAAATACAAAATGGAGGGCATTAAATGGCAAGGTCATTGAACTGTGCCAACCCTCAGACTTACAATCTCCATTCCCTGAGGAATCTCCAACACATCGGGGGGGACAAAAGGCTCTAGTTCTTGAAACGGAGTAGGAACAGGAGCAGGAGCAGTATATAGTATTGTCTTTTGGACATCAGCTGTAGGAGCAGAGCTGGCTTGTTGAGTTGGGTAAAAAAATGATCCTAGAAAAGATATAATATCACTTCTTGTAATCCAAAATATACAGTATATGTGATCGAGAAGCAGAAGACATGTACATCGCATTATAAGACAGTTACAAGTACAGTACAGTTTAAATTAAGTTGACAGTTACCCGTGTCTTGATCTTTGTGACTAGAGACTCCCATTGTGTCCTAAATGTGCTTTTCAAATTTGAAAATCCCGTCATGTAGTCAAATGACGAGCTGTCCAGCGTTAACTCAGTGATTGGCTTAGAATACTGTCACACTGCGTTCTAAATTTGGTGGAATAGGGGCAGTAATGCAGTTTTTTACAATTTTCTTTTTGGTGTAGGGACCAGAAAGAGTTTTAAAGCCCCATTCGCTGTTTTCTGAAGATGAATTTCTGTCATTGTGCATTTGAACTAGATTTTAGGTATACTTGCAAACACTACCCAATTTAAGATTTTCATATGGTCTGTGTTTCTTACCACGTTGCATTGTTTTATATTGAGCAGTTTCTGGGGTATCATATTCATAGCTGAATGACACTGAATTGTAAGCTCCATCTTCTTGAAGGGCTTGTTGGAATCGTTTCATTTCCTCTTCTGTTAAAAAAATGATATTTTTAAGTACAGTACTTACAACAGCTATATACCATATAAATATAACTAGAAAAACACAATTTTATTAAAATTCAAAAACATGTTTCGACAGAAACTTCTGTCATCTTCGGTTCTGTGCAATGACCGTTACATATGAATAATTTTAGTAAAGAAGTATTTTTCGTTTGTCTCACGATGTAGTCACTTCCGATGTGGATCGCGACGTTTCGACTGCATACTGCTAGTCTTCTTCATTCCAAAGCGGGTGGTGTCCGGTGTTGTTGGCGTGCTCTGGTCTTGGTAAGTTTCTGCAAGAAAGAAAATTTTCTTTCTTGCAGAAACTTACCAAGACCAGAAAACCCAACACCAGTGCTGAGCCCACGACCGAGTTCAAATCTACTGCGGTTTTACCTTATGTCAAAGGTCTGTCCGAACAACTTCGCCGCTGCCTACAACAACAAGGCGTACGCGCTTTTTTCAAGTCGGAGACTACACTTAGATCACACCTAGTACGCCCTAAAGACGCTGTTGACCCGACTAAACAAGATGGCGTGGTTTACAGAATTCCCTGTGAATGCGGTAAAGTTTATATCGGCGAGACTGGAAGACCTATGCAAGACAGAATAAAAGAGCATGACAGAGACATCCGATTCGCCCGTACCCAGACCTCCGCCGTTTCAGAGCACGCCAACAACACCGGACACCACCCGCTTTGGAATGAAGTAAAGTTTATTGATCGTGATCCTCATTGGTACACACGCAGGGTCAAAGAGGCGATCCACATAAAACTTAACCCTAACAACATCAACAGGGACAGTGGAATAGAAATTCCAGAAGCATGGATGCCCACGATCAAGAAACACAACAACAGGAGAGCCGTACGACTACGGACCGCCGAGGGAACAATTCGCCGAAACAACGAGGATAAAAATGCGCCAGTCACAGCTGTTGAAAACCAACCAATCACAGCAGAGCATCGTGCTTCATAAGGTGACGCGTAACCAGTCGACCCCATCGCCTGAAGAAGACTAGCAGTATGCAGTCGAAACGTCGCGATCCACATCGGAAGTGACTACATCGTGGGATAAACGAAAAATACTTCTTTACTAGTGTGTTCACCACGATGAACAACAACAACCCTTTTTACGATATGAATAATTTTGATGTTACAAAACAATAACTACAAGATTATAGAGATAACATGAATAGAGAAAAGTATAACTAGCATGAGAAAGCAAGAACATACATGTACAAAACATTTACCACACTTGAAAATTACTAAGAATTTGCTGTTACAATGTATTACGACCTTTTGATAACTGGAAAACATTTTGTAAGAGAGGAAACTTCTTTTAACTTTTTCTAAGATTAAAGCATGTCACCATAAATGTCAATTCAAACCCTTACAATATCTGTCCAAAGCAATCAATAATACTGGCAGCTCATCATTTTATAACCTTTACAGTAGTAATCAGAGATTAAAAGAGTGCATTCGATGCTGGGAGTCTGAGCACGAGAACTAAAGCGAGGCCTGGAGTGGGAACCAGTTTCAGCCAAGAGGTGCCGGAGAAAAATGATTAGGGCATATCAAAACAGCTACCCTGGGTACCACAGGTTCTCTTGCGGCACGCTTTCATGGGAGGTTCGGACTCACAGTACAGCAGTTGCTTTACTGCTCTGTTATCGTCCCTGCAACAAACATGCCAGTGTAAAACATTTCTCACGAGCTTCAGTTCTAGGTCTTCAACATCTACACCCCTTATACTGTACTTATGAACTGATCCCATTTGATGTTCAGAATGAGACGAAGATGATGCTGCTGTATTATACGGAGCTGTCTGACTTCATGCTGATATAAAGTCCATGTTTCACTGCCGTACATCAGGCAAGGCATTAAGCATTGGTTGTATACAGCAATCTTGGCGGAGACTGTGAGATTGTGGGAGTCGAATACCCTTTTTCGCAGTCGACCAAATGCACAGAATGTTACTTGAATACGAGATGTAAGTTCCTCTTTCATAGAACAGTCACTGGTGACGTAGCTGCTGAAGTACTTGAAGCCAGTGACAATGGCTAACTTTGTACCTATAAAGAACTCAGTCAATGCACATGGTCTCTGTTTTAACCGTGTTGAACAATATTGTACATATGTACAACAAGTAAACTGGCCAAATAAAGTAAATACAGAAAGAAGAAGATAAAAATGGAACTAGCAGCAGATCCTGTGTGTCACTTAATTTGACAGCACACATGGCATTTAAAATGTACTTGTTTGATATTTAAACATCTGCAAGGGGGTGAGGGGGGGGCGGACTTTTATAGAGATAATTATGTCTTAATGGACATTTGCCCGGCCCAAAACAGGTTGTGTCCAAGCAAAAATAGGTTTCACCAGACAACTTGACCGGCAACAGCCGGGAAATTATTCCAAGCCCTGGAATCCCAATTTTTAGTTGCAAGTAGAATTTCAGTTACATCCGCAGGTCATAAACAGTTTTCAACAAACACCAGGTACAATGTAGGTTCAGAAAAATTTAACACCAAAAGCCGTCCTTCAGACGAATAAAATTCTCGATCCCATCACTTTCATCAAACCCGTTAAATATCTTCACAAATAGTATAGCTGTCCTTACATCATATTTTTCTTCTATGTTTAGAAAAAACCTATTGTTGCTATAAATTTATAAAATGGTAAACATGACATTTTGTAACATATAACTACATTTATAATTCAACACATTAATACACTGCCCAAATATGGTCATAAAGCTGTTGATATACGTTAGGTCTACATGATGTATATCCAGCAATGGAGTTAAATTTCACATTTTGAAGGAAAGTGAAAATGACCACTGCCTGCAATTTCATGTTTTTTGGGAGAAAAAGTGCGTAAACTATTAGATAAACTAGTAGTAAATCATAGATTAAAAGAGTGTGTTTGACATGTTTGTTAACAGCTGAAAGAAGTAGTATTGATGTCAATTTACACCCTGCTAAATGTTTTCGTTCACCCTTAGCAGCCACTTGAGAGTGCAATCAACTTGCAAACATATCATTTTGCTTTAGTATTATTGTTGTGATTTGGAAGAAAAAGCGTGAATGCTGCATTACTTTTTTATAGAGAGATATTCCGGTTCACATTTACTCAGCTATGTGCAAATATATATGAAAAAATGGACTAATAGTGAATAACATTGAATATTTGACATACAGGACAAGCAGCAGCACAGATGTGATTCAAAAATAAGCTCGCTCGATCTTTGATAAATTTGAACAAAATCATAAACAAATCTAATTTTATTTAAATAACATATAAACTTACAGTCATGAGATCCTAGCACAAATAAGGACTGTCTATATTTTAAGGGATGAAAACAGTAACAACAGCGAGCAAAAATTGGAATAGCATAGACATCATCATCGATCCCTTTTTTCCTTGTGGAGAATGGGGCCATTGATCCTCTTCTTCCAAGCCACCCTGTCTTTGGCTGCAACCTCTGCCTCTCTCCAAGTCTTAAATTCGAGATATTCCCTTTATTCACCGTTCTCTGTCACGTCTCTCTCGGCCATCTTCTTGTACGCTTGCCTTCAGGTGCCTATGTTAGTGCAATCTTGGGGTTTTTGTCCAATGACATTCTTAAAACATGGCCTAACCATTTCCATCGCCTGGTTCTTACTTGCTCGTTAATTGTCCTCATACCTGATCTTTCTCTAATCTCATTACTAATCTTCATTGGCCAGTAAACCAAAGAGTAGAACGACAACTACATTGGTTTTGAAGATTGTGACCTTTGTATTTCGACTGAGGCTACTTTTCTATATTTTGTTAAGCTTGTTAAAAGCGGCACTTGCTTTTCGTATTCATACTCTTATATCACCAGCTGCACCACCTTGCTTATCAACCTTTGCACAGAGATATACAAAGCTCTCCACAGCTTCTTCTTCTCTCTCCCTGATTGTTAATGGATCCAGTCGAAAATACAAGGACAAGGAAATTTTCACCAAAAAAGGCAAGTGAAAATTGATCTGGGCAAGTGTAATTTGAAGGTCACTCGCCCAGATGGCGAGTGCTTCAAAATTTTAGTTTCCAACCCTGGTATTAGTGAGATTGTTATTGGCTCAGCGCTATCAAAGAAATCGTGCACCCAGGGTACAATCATGAGATTAGGAAGCATTCTCCTATTGTTGAATGCAATTAAACTATTTGTGTTTTCAAACTGCTCAGTTACTTGAGTGTTCATGGATCAAAGCAGAAGTCTGTTTGAGCTTACCTTGCTGTGACTCATAGTCAGCCATATCTCGGTTGAGATCCATGTACCTCTCTTCATCACACTGCCTCTCCATCTCTTCCTCCTCAGGTGTAAGTGAAGATGCCAGTTCAGATGGCTTGACAGTAAACTGTGCTTTGTCAGTGAAATACAGCCGTGCATCATACCTGTGAAATTAAGTCACAAACTGTCTGTCAGTTTACTGACAGCAACATGAAAGTAAAGTCTACCAGCGCAAAATATAGTAAAAAGTATGGCCGTTCTTCAAATCTTATCAAGACCTTTTACATGTACAGTATGATTAATATTATTTCAGTTTACAGTTTTTTATGATGACAACATGTCTTTAATTAAACTTCCTCTTAATTCCATGCAGGCAGCAGGTAAATATCACATGTGAAAATTAAGACAGATTTCAAAACAGGAAAATATGACCAGCATTGATCAAGAATAAAATGAAGGTAGGTAAATTTGTTATCACTTTATACTTACATATCTTACACATGGTACCTTGTCCAGACGCTAATACCTTACCGTTCAAAGGTCTCTACGGCTGCCAGTGTTCCACGGTGCGGACAAAAAAAAATATTTTCAAAAGCTCTCAATTGCAACCCCTCGACTGAGATCAGAAGTTCCATATATTGGCTTTAAAAAATGTGAGGTTCAAAAGTTCTTATCGTCTTATTCTTTAAGTTCCGTGTTAATATATCAAAACATCAATCTCCTTTTCCCGTCTGTGACGGGCAAATCCGTGTGCGACAATTCTGAAATAAATCACGGAGGAAACCTCCATTCACAACAACAAAACAACATCAACAAAACTTGATTTCAATCAACACAACTTTTATTAAGTTTAATCTACTAAATATAAAACAGACCTGTCGATACGAAGGGATTCATCACCCATCCATGATATCAGGTTCTTTTCTGGATCAAAGGCCGCAGCCTTTTCACCGTCCTCAAACAATTTGCACGCGTAGCCAAACACGAGCAAGTCATCTCCTTTCCGTTTCGTCCTCGACACTTTGTGAGATTTTGTCGATAAACCGACTTCATGTGCGTCAAACAGCACTGACATGTCCAAGTTTCTATCACAGGTGATCGTTACCAGCAGAACCTCTCACACAAATAATAAAATTCCTTTCAAAATCCATAATTCGATTCTAGAGTTCTATGGCGCCCACTTTCACAACATGGCGTTAACGTGACGTTATTGGTGACGTCACTTAACCTCTCCAACCTTCTCACGAGGGTCCAAGACGAGCGGGACCTGAATCGAGAACTAGTCCTTTTGTTTTGATAGAGAAAAAAAATATACTTTTTTACTGTGTGCAGGGCAGGGTTTATGGAGTGAATGTTCTTTCATTTGGAATATAATGCTAGGGAACCAAGAGTCACAGGGAGAGCCACAGGATAAGCCGTCTTCTCACTTAGAACTTGATCAAGAAGTTGAAGCGGTATTAGGAACAGGTGAAAAGAAACATTCACGCAGCTTCACTAGCTACACGTGGTGATCGACAGACAATTGAAATGTGTATGCGAAAACCTGCAGCCGACCATGTACTAATTAACAACCACAACCAGAGACTGTGAAAAATATATTAGGTCCAAATGTGTAAATTACGAGCTTTTTCGAAATATAAACAAGAGAGAGTCGTAGTTATCAAGTTTTATTTACAAAGGCTCAATATCAATTTTGTTTTAAAGCTTATGCTTTAATATTCAAGTAACTTATTGGATACTTTTTCTTTACAGATCCTACATGTAATTTCACCCAGTCTGGCCCTGCATCAGTCAAGAAGGGCTCAAGATCTTCATTAACAAAAGAGTTAACTGTTGGATTAAAGGTGGGCCCTACCCTTCTCAACCGGTTTGTGTATTCCAAAGGATTTTCTGGCACTCTCTTTGTGTTTTCTATACTTATTAATGTGCCTTCCATCAAGTTATCCATGATAATGCACAATGCAACCAGGTATGACCAGGTGTATAAATTAGCACATATTTATTTGCACATCAATACACATATACATGTATATTAATGCACATGACAGTTTGCAAGTATTCTAAATTAACTTCTGAACATCAAATGCAGAATACTTAATATTACTTTGCTCATTCTTTAATTAATCTGATTTGTCTTTTGTCCATGCAGTTGGAGCAAGAGGTCAAGGAGAATACGAGCACTACAATTGATAAAGCTTCTGCACAGTGTAAGCAACAAGGTCTCAGTTCACAATTATTTTGATTCACAAACATAATGTGCGGGGCTCGAAATACAATCTCTTTGTCAAGAAGAGTTTTTGGTATAGGAGTTCTGTCTTATGGAATAGTCTGTTGGACAAGGCTCAGCAGGCTTACTGATCTAAATAATTTTTTGTATTTTATTAATTAGATAGCTTAGATAATTTACTTATTATTTTAACTCATTTTATACCTTAATTAGATGATTTTTATGATTGCTAATTAGTTTTAAATACTATAATGATTTGTGTATATTATAATTATTTATTCTGTAAGTGCACGGCTCCTTGGGAGAGCACTTTTTTACTAGTGATAAAGGATTTCCATGTTGAAATAAAGTTTATCTATCTATCTATCTATCTATCTATCTAAGTCAAAATGTGGCAAAATTCTTTGGGGTGGTGGGAGGGAAAAGCCATTTTTAATGTTGTTTATCAATGTTTTTTCTAGACCCCTCCCTACATTTCCTGGCTGCTCAGGGTGAAATAGCAAAGATTAAGGATGAGATTGACAAAGGTGTGTTCAGCAAATGATGCAGTATAGCTCATGTGTTTTACTCATGTTTTAACTGCCTCAATTACCCAACCCAAGTCGGAAGTTGTAACAAGTTTTTGCCATTTGCAGACCTTCCAACCCCGTCACATGCAAATCTGGAGGTTTTAAAACAAAGTCCTGAAAAACTTGGAGATTGGGACCTCAAACCTGGAGATTTCCAAAATATGCATCAAATTAAAAAAATTAAAACAGATTATTTGTTTGAGTTTGAAACCGTGAGACCGTGAGACCGTGAGATGGCATCCCAAACCATGAGTGTCACCGTCAAACCGTGACAGTTGGAAGGTCTGCATTTGTTTACAAACAATCCAGTTAATGAACACCCTAACAATAATGCAGGGTCATGCTAGTATTAGTATTTCCAAATTTGTGACATTATTTGTTTTAATATCCAGTCAGTGTTGATATGTCAAGAGCTTCACTGGTTATTATCAATTACCAGATGTCTTTTGCATTTACCACACCAAGCTAGCACCATCAGGTCAACTACTCAGCGACTCTAAGATATATTAAAATATGGGCATGTTTGAAAAATTAAAAAATACATCATTTTCTGACACACTATTAATCAATATATATGTACATGTACCCTTTTACAAAAACTTTGCAACTAATAGAAAATATATATAAATAATATTTGTCCTTTGTGTCCACATCACATATGTGATGACAGGCAGCAAGTTAGGTACAGTAGAGTGTGATGATAGGTGGCAAGTTAGGTACAGTAGAGTGTGATGATAGGCGGCAAGTTAGGTACAGTAGAGTGTGATGATAGGCTGCAAGTTAGATACAGTAGAGTGTGATGATAGGCTGCAAGTTAGATACAGTAGAGTGTGATGATAGGTGGCAAGTTAGATACAGTAGAGTGTGATGATAGGCTGCAAGTTAGGTACAGTAGAGTGTGATGATAGGCAGCAAGTTAGGTACAGTAGAGTGTGATGATAGGTGGCAAGTTAGGTACAGTAGAGTGTGATGATAGGTGGCAAGTTAGGTACAGTAGAGTGTGATGATAGGCTGCAAGTAAGGTACAGTAGAATGTGATGATAGGCTGCAAGTTAGGTACAGTAGAATGTGATGATAGGTGGCAAGTTAGGTACAGTAGAGTGTGATAATAGGCGGCAAGTTAGGTACAGTAGAATGTGACGATAGGCTGCAAGTTAGGTACAGTAGAATGTGATGATAGGTGGCAAGTTAGGTACAGTAGAGTGTGATAATAGGCTGCAAGTTAGGTACAGTAGAATGTGATGATAGGCTGCAAGTTAGGTACAGTAGAGTGTGATGATAGGCAGCAAGTTAGGTACAGTAGAGTGTGATGATAGGTGGCAAGTTAGGTACAGTAGAGTGTGATGATAGGCAGCAAGTTAGGTACAGTAGAGTGTGATGATAGGCGGCAAGTTAGGTACAGTGGAGTGTGATGATAGGTGGCAAGTTAGGTACAGTAGAGTGTGATGATAGGTGGCAAGTTAGGTACAGTAGAGTGTGATGATAGGTGGCAAGTTAGGTACAGTAGAGTGTGATGATAGGCAGCAAGTTAGGTACAGTAGAGTGTGATGATAGGTGGCAAGTTAGGTACAGTAGAGTGTGATGATAGGCAGCAAGTTAGGTACAGTAGAGTGTGATGATAGGTGGCAAGTTAGGTACAGTAGAGTGTGATGATAGGTGGCAAGTTAGGTACAGTAGAGTGTGATGATAGGCAGCAAGTTAGGTACAGTAGAGTGTGATGATAGGCGGCAAGTTAGGTACAGTAGAGTGTGATGATAGGCGGCAAGTTAGATACAGTAGAGTGTGATGATAGGCTGCAAGTTAGGTACAGTAGAGTGTGATGATAGGTGGCAAGTTAGGTACAGTAGAGTGTGATGATAGGTGGCAAGTTAGGTACAGTAGAGTGTGATGATAGGCGGCAAGTTAGGTACAGTAGAGTGTGATGATAGGCGGCAAGTTAGGTACTGTAGAGTGTGATGATAGGCTGCAAGTTAGATACAGTAGAGTGTGATGATAGGCTGAAAGTTAGGTATAGTAGAGTGTGATGACAGGCTGCAAGTTAGGTACAGTAGAGTGTGATGATAGGCTGCAAGTTAGGTACAGTAGAGTGTGATGATAGGCTGCAAGTTAGGTACAGTAGAGTGTGATGATAGGCAGCAAGGTAGGTACAGTAGAGTGTGATGATAGGCGGCAAGTTAGGTAAGGTAGAGTTTGACAAATGCTGTTGCACCTACCTATGTTTTTGTAAAAGGATGTGTGTTTATCGTATATATTTCATTTTTCAACCAATAAATTCATTTCCCTTTTAGTTATAGTTAGGCTGTTAAATGAATGGCTCTAAATAAGCGTGACTTTGTTTTTGTTAGGAACAGATGTTAATGCCGTGGATAAAACTGGTCTGACACCCCTTGCTTGGGCAGCAGCTCACAGACAGGTCAGGTCTTTGTGTTGTATGGGCTAATATTAAAATTTTCGAAAAAAATCTCTCATTAAAAGAATTTCACATTTCTATTTTTTCTTTCTTTCTAGATTTACATACAGGAAATTAAAAAAGTTTTATTGTTAAATATTATTAAAAGGTGTACATTGTATCAAATAATAACTACATGTGCATAATAGTATTGTTGATAATTGTTTGCGGTGTTTATTGGCATTCTAGAAAGCAACCATAACTGTGTTGCTCCAGAGTGGTGCGGATGCCACTGCATGTAGCCCAACTGGTGAGACCTCACTATCGTTTGCTGCTTGTCAGGGGCAGCTGGATGCTGTTGAACAGCTTCTGGAGTATGGAGCTGATCCTGATATTGCAAATGTGGTATGTGTATAATTATGTACCTGCCATCCCAGTTGTCATCATACAAATTATCCTGGATCATTAAGCTAGGTGACTAACAATATAATAGCTCTCCATCACACTCTGTCCCGAATTAATGTTCCAGGTGTGCCCAGACTTTTGACATCTTATGTGTGTTATAAAAAGAAACCTGTAAAACAATGCACTATAGCACATTAGAAGTTGTTAACAAAAGCAGGAGTTACTAATCTTGGGTGATACAATATCGGTTATTAAATAATAATATCCTTAATTAACAAAAGCAAGACTTATCAATCTTGGATGATACAATATCGGTTATCCTTAATTAACAAAAGCAAGACTTATCAATCTTGGATGATACAATATCGGTTATCCTTAATTAACAAAAGCAAGAGTTGTCAATCTTGGATGATACAATATCGGTTATCCGTAATTAACAAAAGCAAGAGTTGTCAATCTTAGATGATACAGTATCGGTTATCCTTAATTAACAAAAGCAAGAGTTGTCAATCTTGGATGATACTATATCGGTTATCCTTAATTAACAAAAGCAAGAGTTATCAATCTAGGATGATACAATATCGGTTATATATCCTTCATTAACAAAAGCAAGAGTTATCAATATCGGTTATCCTTAATTAACAAAAGCAAGAGTTATCAATCTTGGATGATACAATATCAGTTATCCTTAATTCACAAAAGCAAGAGTTATCAATCTTGGATGATACAATATCAGTTATCCTTAATTAACAAAAGCAAGAGTTATCAATCTTGGATGATACAATATCGGTTATCCTTAATTAACAAAAGCAAGAGTTATCAATCTTGGATGATACAATATCGGTTATCCTTAATTCACAAAATCAAGAGTTATCAATCTTGGATGATACAATATCGGTTATCCTTAATTAACAAAAGCAAGAGTTATCAATCTAGGATGGTACAATATCGGTTATCCTTAATTAACAAAAGCAAGAGTTATCAATCTTGGATGATACAATATCAGTTATCCTTAATTCACAAAAGCAAGAGTTATCAATCTTGGATGATACAATATCAGTTATCCTTAATTCACAAAAGCAAGAGTTATCAATCTTGGATGATACAATATCAGTTATCCTTAATTAACAAAAGCAAGAGTTATCAATCTTGGATGATACAATATCGGTTATCCTTAATTAACAAAAGCAAGAGTTATCAATCTTGGATGATACAATATCGGTTATCCTTAATTAACAAAATCAAGAGTTATCAATCTTGGATGATACAATATCGGTTATCCTTAATTAACAAAAGCAAGAGTTATCAATCTAGGATGGTACAATATCGGTTATCCTTAATTAACAAAAGCAAGAGTTATCAATCTTGGATGGTACAATATCGGTTATCCTTAATTAACAAAAGCAAGAGTTATCAATCTTGGATGATACAATATCGGTTATCCTTAATTCACAAAAGCAAGAGTTATCAATCTTGGATGATACAATATTGGTTATTCTTAATTAACAAAAGCAAGAGTTATCAATCTTGGATGATACAATATCGGTTATCCTTAATTCACAAAAGCAAGAGTTATCAATCTTGGATGATACAAATCGGTTATCCTTAATTCACAAAAGCAAGAGTTATCAATCTTGGATGATACAATATTGGTTATTCTTAATTAACAAAAGCAAGAGTTATCAATCTTGGATGATACAATATCGGTTATCCTTAATTCACAAAAGCAAGAGTTATCAATCTTGGATGATACAATATCGGTTATCCTTAATTCACAAAAGCAAGAGTTATCAATCTTGGATGATACAATATCGGTTATCCTTAATTAACAACAGCAAGAGTTATCAATCTTGGATGATACAATATCGGTTATCCTTAATTAACAAAAGCAAGAGTTATCAATCTTGGATGATACAATATCGGTTATCCTTAATTAACAAAAGCAAGAGTTATCAATCTTGGATGATACAATATCGGTTATCCTTAATTAACAAAAGCAAGAGTTATCAATCTTGGATGATACAATATCGGTTATTCTTAATTAACAAAAGCAAGAGTTATCAATCTTGGATGATACAATATCGGTTATCCTTAATTAACAAAAGCAAGAGTTATCAATCTTGGATGATACAATATCGGTTATTCTTAATTAACAAAAGCAAGAGTTATCAATCTTGGATGATACAATATCGGTTATCCTTAATTAACAAAAGCAAGAGTTATCAATCTTGGATGATACAATATCGGTTATCCTTAATTCTCATAAGCTCTCTCAAGTTGATTATTAATTGATATCACAAGAAGAAATTTGTGGTGATAGCATATAAATGTTTGTGGTGTTGAAAATTATACTACTGATTAAAAATGAAGAGAAATCATCAAACCAAAATATATAAACCAAACAACAAAGAGTCTGGCCACCAATTTTTGACATTGTATTGTTGCTGATTGATCTTTAAAAGTAAATTTCAGATTTTCCTCTTATTCCCCCCCCCCCCCCCCAAAAAAAAAAAATTGTATGTCATGGCAAAATTTGTGCATGTATACATCCACATTTTAAGTATATAACCACATTGCAATTGTGAGACAACACAGTAATTAAATAAAATGTGAAACCTGTCATGAAAAAAGATTTGCTCATGTGTTGCAGCGGCATAAAACATATATGTTGTTATGATTTGTTAGCGGCATAATACTTTTCTAGTACTAACTTGTAAATTTAAATAATAATAATAATAATAATAATAATAATAATAATAATAATAATACAATACCACAGTGCCTTTTCTCAGCGATTCAAAGGCACTAATTACATACAAAATACACTTGTTGAATTAAATCGTCCAGGTAAAGATCGAGGAGCAAGGTCATAAAGGGCTTTAATTTGTAGGTAATGAGGAGGATCTTGTATTCAATACGTAGATGTATGGGCAACCAGTGCAGTTCAACAAGAATGGGTGTAATATATGCAGATCTTGGTGAGAAAGTGGTTGTTTACCATGCCTGTTTTTGGGTTCATAGGAAGGAGGCACACCATTGATGTATGCAGCTTTTAATGGCTATCCACAAGTCATCAAGCTTCTACTGGGTAAGGAAACAATATTTCAATACACTGCAAAACAGGTCAACTTATATATCCAGTTAAACTCCATCATCATTATATTCATAATAATAGATTTTTTTTATAGTGCCTATACAATGTACCTCTAGGCACTTTATAACAATCAGTTTAAAATAGTGAATATCTTATATACAACATCTAAAGTCTCAAACTTGCTGAAATTATAATAAAACCTCAAGTTACTATAAAAGCAAGCCGAAACAAATACATCTTTAGCTTGTTCTTAAGGCTAGGTACTCCTAACCTTCACAGGTATCCTTCGTAAAAAAATTGTAAACGCGCCAGTTTCAAGAGTAATTTGACAAACTATGTACAGTATTGTTACCCATCATGCTTTAGTGTAAAGCGTTTCACCCATGATCCTTTGTAAAAAGGTCGTTCTCCCATGTGAATCGGCCATGTTGGTGTGAGAAGTGGGATTCCATGCTGCTCCGTAGCCTGGATGACGGCTAAGGACTAAATAGTTGGGAGTTTGTCACTTTCATGAAAGTCGCTGTAATGGTCAACTGTGACTAAATATGCAAAACCATTTAGTTCAAACAAGTCTTGGGAGATAAGCTGCCATGGTAGGGTAGGTACTGGGTAAGGTTGGAGTGGCTCTCAAGGGTGTTGATGCACATGCCGAGCACAAATGACACGGCCAGAACACACTTTGCGAGCATGGGGAAGAATGAACTCAGTGCCACGATGGGCTGCGTGGAGTTTCTGTATTACTAAGAGGCTTTCACGAAGAGGGGATGAAGACGCGATCCTGCTTGAAAAGCAAGCCATCGTGAATGGTGAGTTCATGACGTACAGACCAATGTGCATATGGTCGCGCCAGCTCTGGAAAAGCAGCCTTGTTACTAGGCCACCCTGTACCGGTTGGAGAGCAGAAAGTGATCTGTTCGGGATCTGTAAAGGCCGCAGTTATGATGTCCTGAAGGGTAGCGTCTTAGAAGCCAGAGAGGTCAGGATTGTTGGACTCAAACTCGACTCGGTAGACTAAAGCTCACCATGGACTTGCTTGTGCAATGGTGGGTAAAGGAGCTCGAGAAAAGGTGTCTGCAATGTAGAGTGAGGACCCCTTGCGATACTCAGGTAAGGTGTAACGCTGAAGAGTGAGCATCATGCTCTGTAGGCGGCGCAGAGCTGAAGCTAGAGGACGTTTGAAGATGGTCTCTATAGAGGTCGATGATCCGCGCTGTGGACAGTCACATCTGACTTGCCGAAAAGGAGCTGATCAAATTTGTGGAAGGCATGTACAATAGCAAGAGTTTCTTTCCCAATTTGAGCATAGCGCTGTTCAGTTGGAGAAAGGGAACTGGAGCTGTAGGCCACTGGTTGCCATTGAATGCTGCAAGAGTCAGTGGTGCCTGTAGCAGGTTGGAGCAGTGCAGAACCCAGGCCATACCCAGAAGCATCCACCTGGAGTATTACAGGAGCATTTACATCGAAGTAACGAAGACAAGGTGCTGTGGAGACTTGTTCCTTAGCTTGTGTGAAAGCTTTGCTGGGTTGTTCAGACCAGACAACATTTTGCTTAATGTGGTAAAATCACGGAGAGGACGGACTACATCGCTAAGGTTTGGGCAGAACTTGCATAGATAGGTGATTATCCCCAGAAAGCGGCGTGTGGCTGCCCTGTCTAGAGGTTGAGGCATGTCAAGAACAGCAGTGACTATCTCCGTACTAGGTTTGAGTCCCTCGGGGGTAAGAAGGTAAGAATGTGACCCATGAAAGGTGCGGTGGGCATTTTGAACTTGATTTTGTCCGAATTGAGTTTAAGGTTGTGCCGAGAGAGACGATTCAGCAAGTGAATGACAGTGCGGTCATGGTCCCTGATAGCCTCTGCTAAAGATTCACCCCGATCTACGACAATGATGTGATCAGCAAAGTTCACAACGCCTTCTATTCCGCAGAGGACATCATGGAGGCGGTGTTAAAATTCTTCAGGAGCTGAACTAATGCCAAATGGAAGTCGAGTCCAGCGATAGCGACCCCAAGGAGTACTATAGGAGCATTCACATACTCTCATAACAGACAATGGTTCTCAGTTCACTTCTGATCTATTTAAGACATTTGCCAAGAAGTACCAATTTAATCACATCACATCTTCCCATACTCGGCTCAGTCGAATGGACGAGCTGAAGCTGCTGTGAAATGAGCTAAGGACATCCTTCCCACAGCTGAAAATGTGGATTTAGCCCTCTTGTCCGTCTGTAACACCTCACCTGCTGGACACAACTTCTCTCCTGCTCAGCGCTTGTTTGGGCGTACACTCTGTAGTGATTTTTCTCAGCTTGCATCTGCATTGGAGCCTTTCACTCTCCCACGTGACACTGTGGTGACTGACCATGCTCATCGTAAACTGAAGTAAAAGAATGCGTATGACAAACATGCAAGCGCACCGCTCTCTGCTCTTCCTCCTGGAAGTTATGTATACACAAAGCCACCGCCTACCTCATCCACTAAGGCCTGGGGAAAAATGGTTGTTTCTGCTGGTCCTCGAACTTACCTCATAAATACTGGTAACAGACAAATCAGACGAAACCGCGTCCAAGTCCAGCTTGCCCCACCTCAGTACACGAGTGATGCTCCGCCTCCTAGTCAGGCCGAACCAACTCCTCCTGACAAACTGCTACCTAATTCATTTACAGCCACAACACCACCTTCTCAGACTCTACCAAAGTCTACAGCAGGTTTCTCATCAGCTGATGAAAGTCCACCAGCTGCGTTCCCATCTCCACCCAGTTCTGCTACACCACCACCTACACCGCGATGGGCATCCCCTGTCATTTCATCACCCATTTTGCCTAAACCTCAAACTGTAACTCGTAGTGGTCGAGTTATTCGACGTCCTGTCCGATATTCTCACTAACGTTATGATGTACATCACACTTATTGGACATTACATTTCTTGTCACAGGTGCAGAGTACCCATTGCTGTAGACAAGTGCATATTGACTTCCAACAGTAGTGACAATACTCCAAGATGGGGCCACCGACATTATTAGTTCATGTTCATTTTTACTGAATTATGTGTATTAGCTCTCTTTACATATTCTAGGTGATTTGGTTTTGATTGAAGAAGAAAGCGTGTTACCCATCAGCCATGAGCCAATAAACCGCCAAACGACCAAGGGTTGTTAAATTGAATTTATAGGGTATGTAGATTTAAAGGATTTTCATGAAATTTGGCCAAGACGTTTCTGGGATAATATTGACAAACAAAACCATGTCAGGAAAATTTGATATTTAAAATATTTTTCCTGTGGCGACCATTTATGCAACACGCCTCACATGTTTTTAGCTGCTCCAACTTTAGATGAAGATTTCTCACTAACCACAATCAGAATATCAAAAACGCCTAACACGGTTTTGTTAATTGATCCCTTGTGAAAAACACAGTGCAGCCATTTCGGTCTTGCCATGGTATTCGATACCCGATAAATTCAATTGGACAAACCTCGGTCGTTAAAACAAACAAACAATATATATATATATATATATATTTTTTTTTTTTTCTCCTGGTCTTATATTTTTTAAGCTTTCTATTGATATATAGTTTGTCATATTAGTCTTAAAACTGGCGTGCGTACAACCTTTTTTCCGAAGGACACCTACAAAGGTTAGTTTAATGTAGCTAATCACTAAATGATAGAGAAGATATAACATCAATGGGAAGCTTATTCTATAGAGATGGTGCTGCTATAGAAAAAGCCCTGTCACCATATAATTTTACATTGCCAGTAGGGATACAGCAGGTGATAAAAAGATCTGAGACATCATGACCTTGTGTCCATGCAAGCAGCTTTTCCATTCTTCATATTTTTAATCCTGCATTTGTTTTCTGCCTCAACAAACTCTCAACTGACAATTTGGTGTGTAGGCATTCTAGGTTATTTGTCACATCACTTCACATCCTGGTCAACCCATGCATCTCCAGCTTCTTTTAATTACACTAGATAGCATTTGTATCAAAGAGTTTTGTCCTGTGTATTCTAACATTGCAGTAACTAGCTGTTGGAAGAATTAAGAACTGACTGTTGAACCAGTGCGTTTGTCAATGGCTTGTGTCATATTTTAAAGAAGAAATGTGCAGTAGAATCAGTTCTTTAAAATGGCACATCCAAAAGGCGTTGCGGTCGTTTGCTTTTGTTTTGAAATGCTCCATTGTTCATACACGTGATCTGATTGGTTACACGCATTCAAGCGTGAATTTCGTGTTACACGAAATTCAGCCCAGAAAGTGATCACGGCGCGCACAGCATTATAGTAGTCCAGCAGCAGCAGCAGAAGCAGCAGCAGCAGCAGCAGCAGCAATATACAGCATTCCCCATCCCCAGGAACAGAGCCGGCTCAATCCAGTTGGAACCGCAGCTTAGTTTCAGTTATTGTAAGTGCACCACTAAGTCCAGTGTTTGCTTTTTGTGTAGAGCATGGAGCAGACTTAACAGCAACTAACAACGAAGGGCATACTGCACTGAGTCTGGCTGTAGGGGTAGGCAACAAGAATGGTAAGTGCACAGTTTGCGCAATTAGTTAACAGTGTATAAATAAGTAGCATGCACTAGCTAGAAACAGGAGCAAAGGGAATTTTGTGAGGTGTATGAAACGCGAGCAGCGCGGTATGAAAGACAAGCAGCGGAGAGAGCACGGAGCCTGAAGTGATTGAAGTTTCTTCATTTGTGCTCCGTACTCTCTTCTTCATGTGCTGGAATTCGCCCCTCGATTCCTCCACACAGGCTAAGTTTGAATCTGAATCTGAATACTGAATACCCAAATCTTTTTTTATATTTTTATTCCAGAAGAGTTACCTTTTTTAGGATGAGTACTTCTATCCCTTTATGTGCGAATCTTTATGCGTGCCATTTAATTCGAGATTGTAAAATGGGGTGACAGTTACGTGTTTCTTTGACTTTGACCTTCTACCAGAATAAGACGGATTTTTTATGAAGTGTCACATCTCCGTGAGCTTTACAATCATCCCAGCAACATAGTCTGCGTAGCAGGTGTAAACTAACCACGGAGGCTACGTTGACCTTTTGAACAGCATAATTGATGAGTCTTTTATTTTCTTTCTGCAGTTCAGCGCGTCATGGAAGACTACCTTCGCTCGATCTTGGAAGGCCACTGATGAAAGTCGCACCATCAGTTTGATTGAGACATATTCACTGAATCCACAAGCAACGACACCTTGGACAACTTTCAGAAACATGTGCCGTATATCTGTTGTTTGTTTGGAGTTAGTTCACTTATCAAACTAACATCTTAAAATAGGAAAGGTTAGCTCCATCATAGCAGTTAAAAAACAAAAAAACAAAAACAAGCAAATCATCACTTTGACCAGCACTGTGCATTCTTTGACAGTTTACTGTGTCACAGTTAAAAGTGATGTCATTTCAAGTCACGTGTCATGGTTGTAGTGGTTAGGGTTAGTGTAGTGGTGTAATTACATCGTAACAGCAGAATGGTTTCTCACTTTCAATAGTGTGTGTGTGTATGTGTGTGTGAGACAATAACATATGATTTAAAATATGATGTTATATTCCCAGAATGAATTCAAAAGGACTTAGGGGGGCCTTGTGTTGCCAAACCAAAAAATGGACACGTGAAAGAAGACGTTTCTTACTCTGCATGTCAAATCTGGAACTCCCCCCCCCCCCCCCCGTTCAAACACGCTAATCAGTATACAACTTTGTCTGCTCTGAACAAATCATTTTGTAATCTTCAGCTAATACTGCAAATAGTGTTTATCACTACTTGCATTTCATTTAAACATGTATAACTAAACGTTTTTTATCATTTTTATCTCAACTAACTTGTATTAAATTTTTAGCTATTATTTTATTTATATTCTGTTGTTGTTTTTGTCTAAGTAGTTAAAAGCGAGCATTTAATAGCGAGCTGACGCATTGTTGTACCCAAGGCCCTATTTCCCTCAGAGGGAAAAGGATATGATGATGATGATGATTGTTGTACCCAATTCAAACCTTCTGGGAATAACATCCTTTGTTCACAGCATTTTCAAATAATTTCCATGTCAATGCTTCATTGATATGGAAATATGACGAACAAAGAGTTCTAATCCCAAAAGGTTTGAATTGGGTACAACAATGCGTTAGTCGAATTCGGGGCTATTCACATAATACCGGAATGACTTTCATTCTGGAACGAGTTCATTCCATCTCCATATATTTCTCTGTATCTGCTTACATGATACCGAGACGAAATTTTGTTTCCCGTATAGGTCATTCCGGAATGAGTTCACTCCGGTTTTCAATCCGAATGAAATTCTCGTTCAGGTATGACATATCATTCTGGTATCATGTAAACTGAAAACGAACTTCGTTCCAAGATGAAAACCGCAAACCGTGTAGTCTGGGGCGAGTGACGCATGCGTATCGTTGCGCGAAACTTGCGCCATCTTTGTTTTTTGATCTGGCGCGAAAACCACGCAAGCGAGAATGCCTTAGGCTGAGCCGGTCGATTTTGTCATGTGAATACAGTACTTACTTCATTTTGGAACGAAACTCATTCCGGAATGAAACACATTCCGGTATCATGTGTATAGCCCCTTTGTCTATCGGACTAAGGGCCTGGTCGCACTATAGTCAAAAACAAAATTTAGCCCGTGCAAAATGACATAAAAACAAAAACATTCCACAAAAAGAGTGTCCCACCGGAGCGGTTTCTTTCGTTTTCCTCGATTTTTGTACGGGCTAATTGTTATTTTTGACTGTAGTGCGACCAGGCCTTAAGGCCCAAATCGCACTTGGGACAATTTTGTACATTTTTATGGAATTTCAATTTATTTAAGTGTCTGACTTGGCAAAGACAAGTGCGACCTTCACTTTTCAGAGAAACGAACTGGGCAGACAAATAAAACTTTAAAAACACCGCCACCCGCTGGTTGGTCCACGTTGCACATGCAATTCTAACGAAAAATCATCGCTGAAAGACAAGTGCGACCTACTTTTGCCAAGTCGAAAAAGTTTCGACAAAACAGCCGAAACTTCAAAAGAGCCGAAGTCCTGCCTTCTGGCAGGACAACACGCCTGTCCGGTACATTCCAACGCACCCGCGAATCCAGGTAACAATGCCTTCTTGATTAACCATTGTGCTCTTCCTTGAGAAAAATAAATCAATATGCAGCATGTTTCTTTTTATTCAAATTTATCACGGCAAATGGCAGTGTGCAAAAACAATTTAATCACTAAAAGTAGAAAAACCCTTGAAAAGGCCTTGAAATAAAAAATGCTTTGCGTTATTTTGAAATCGAATCATGTTTAGCGGTGTTCAATGACGGTACTGAGTAATATTGCAAAAAAGCGGGGAAAACAAGCCAGCTTCATATCGCGTAAAATACATAATGAGATTTAAAGTCACATGCGCTTTGAAAAGGCTTGATACTCAGATTGAAAGTCGAAGTGCTCCACACCGTAATGTGCACTTTTCTTATTGTCTTGCAAATTTCAGCTCAGAAATTGACAAGTTATCTCAGACAATTTTGTATGCCAATTTCTGTCCAAATTCTCGCGGACAATAGACCATTTTACAGTTGTCTTCTCAGTGTCCTGGCCTTTGAGTGGAAGCGAGGTTGAAGTTGACCTTGTTATGATACAGACCTTGGAGCTTTTCAGATGTAAATTTACCTAGTTAGCATGAGAACAGCATTTTTAACATATGAAAGGCAGAAAGGTTTGTATCAAAGCAAGGTCACCAAGCACACAACTGTAAAATGGACTATTCAAAAGTTGTCCGCAATTGCGATTCGGGCCTAACCATACATAGAGAAACAAAAGAAAAACAAAGGACGAGGCCATAGAACGAGTGCTGTTGTTGTTTTGAGATATTTGAGTAACCACCCCCGCCCCCCCGCCCCATGAAAACGAACGTCGAGTCTCTTATGGGAGGACTACGATGAAATGGGGGGGGGGGGGGAGAAATTAAAGATGCGGCAATAATAACGGACTACGCATTACCATAGAAGCTAACAAACAAATCATCAACTTCCTAGACGTCACATTTAACCTCAACCAAAGCACCTATCAGCCCTTCACTAAACCGAACACTAAACTTCAATACGTCCACCGCGAGAGCAATCACCCGCCCATCACTGCAAAGAACATTCCCGCCGGCATCAACAAACGCCTTTCATCCCTATCTTCCGACAAAGCATCCTTTGACAAAGCCGTCCCTCCATACCAGAAAGCACTCGACGAAAGCGGCTACCAATACACGCTACAGTATGAACCTCCAACAACAAACAGACGGAAAAACAGACAACGTAACAACATCATCTGGTATAACCCTCCACTTAGCAAAAACACCAGCACCAACATCGGATACAAGTTCCTCGCCCTAATAGACAAGCACTTCCCTAAAGATCACAAGCTCCGAAAAATCTTCAACCGCAACACCATAAAAATAAGTTACAGCTGCATGAATAACGCCAAACAGATAATTGATAACCATAATAAGCAGATTCTAAAGTCATCCACGCAAGCCAACGACGCCGCCACAGCTAACTCTAATACCACTCAAGACAAGAAGACATGCAACTGCCGACAAAAGAACACATGCCCACTCGACGGAAAATGCCTACAATCATCAGTCATCTACCAAGCTACAGTCACGCGCAACGACAACAACACAACAGAAACATACATCGGACTCACGGAAACGACTTCAAAACAAGATACCGAAACCACACCGCATCATTCCGCCACTCTAAACACAGAAACTCAACTGAACTAAGCAAGTACATCTGGACTCTCAAAGACAACAACATCGAACACTATATTTCATGGCGCATCCTGTCTTCGCATTCACCGTACAACAGCTCAAGCAAAAGATGCAACCTCTGCCTAGGAAAAATTTCTAATCATTTGCCGACCGAAACTTTCTACACTTAACAAACGTAATGAACTCGTGTCTTCTTGCCGCCATAGAAACAAAGCCCTTCTACGCAACAGCTGAACTGTTAAACTTCGCGCCGCATAGATTTGTTATTGTTATTATGTAAATTATTTTGTATATAAGAAGCGACGGTAAGGAATATTCTTATTGAATCCCCTGATGAGTGGGCAACCACGAAACAGGCTTGTCGGGATGAAAGCGTAGTTTATTTGTTTCTTTCCTCCATAAACATATATATATATATATATATATATATATATATATATATATATATATATATATATATATATATATATATATATATATATACACCCTTTTGCAAAAATATTGACACCTCAAAATATATATAAATATATATTCGTCCGTTGTGTTTATATCGCATACGTGATGACAGGCGGCAAATAGTTTTTAAGGTGGGTACAGTAGCATTTTACAAACTCTACTGTACCCACCTCGAGAACTGTTTGCCGCCTATCATCACGTATACGATATAAACACAAAGGACGAATATATATTTATATATATTTTGAGGTGTCAATATTTTTGCAGAAGGGTGTATATATATATATATATATATATATATAGATGGGCTGAGCTTAACAGCGTAGCTCTCTGAACAGAAAGCCGATGATAAACTTAACTGAGGTGAAAGGTCGGAAGCACAAGAATTAAGATTGATGACCGGACTATTTTGCAATTTTAGCAATTCTCAAAAACAGAATTACGCGACCGTCTGCACAGTACATTTAGACCGTACAAAAGTTCACAAAAACAACTTTTTCTCCTTGTAGAATAACTAGACATTATTGGCGTTCGTTCCATGGACGGTCCTAAGCCCGGCTGAGAAAGGAGGAAGGTTGGGCGTAGGGTTAGCAACCCTACCCCGTAAAAACCATGTTGCTACAGAAACACCAATGATGAATCAACAAACTCTAAAAGTTCTGGAAGAAGAAGGGCTTTCCTCGCGAAGGTGCATGAAGAGTTGCAGGGAAAGCCGAAAGGAACCTGTAACACCGACTACCCTTCTGACGACCAGAAAAACCTTAAACATCGGAACGTGGAACATCAGAACAATGTTCAAGTCAGGAAAGACAGCCCAGATAGCGAGAGAAATGCACAATTACAACCTTGTGCTGCTGGGACTTTGTGAGAGCAGGTGGAAACAGCGACTGACAACAGGAGATTAAACAAAATGAAATTAAACAAATGAAATTGGTATAATTTGCACATTTCATTTATTTCCCGTGTCTGCCACCAATATCATGATTTTATCAAAGCTTTAAAAAAATCTGTAACTCTACAGATCAGCTTCTGTATTGTTATATTGTCCAACCTTTATTATTTTCAATTACATTACTTTTCCCTGCCTCGAATAGCGTTTTTGCTAATTTGCAGGGTAACTGTATTTAAGTTTATATGCCTAATAAAGTTTTGTTTGTTGTTGTTGTTGTTGTTGTTGTTTGTTGTTGTATTCTGGACATGAAGAGAGCAGTGCTCCTCGCACGGAAGGCGTAGTACTTATGCTGACGAAAGAGGCGCAGAAAGCCTTGATTGGCTGGGAGGCCAGAGGACCAAGATTCATAACAGCATCATTTGGAACAGTGAGGAAGAACATTAGGATGAATATAGTGCAGTGTTATGCCCCAACAAATGATAAGAGTGAGGAGGTGAAGGATGAGTTCTACAATCAGCTGCAGGGCATCCTCAGTAGGCTAAGCGACCAAGACGTCAACATCCTGATGGGCGACTTCAATGCCAAGATTGGACCGGATAATACAGGGTACGATGAAGTAATGGGAAGACATGGGCTCGGTGAGATGAATGAAAATGGTGAACGATTTGCAGATGCATGCGCTTTAAACAACATGGTAACTGGGGGTAGTGTGTTTCCGCACAAGAGGATACACAAGGCAACATGGGTCTCCCCGGACCTTATAACAGAGAACCAGATCGACCACGTCTGTATTGCAACGAAATTTAGAAGATCACTGAAAGATGTCCGGGTCAAGAGAGGAGCAGATGTTGCATCCGATCATCACCTGGTAGTTGCCAAACTAAAGCTTAAGCTGAGAAGGAATGAGACAAGTCAACAAAGAAGAAAAGCACGATATAATGTGGATTTCCTGAGGGATGTAAGTACAGCAGAGAGATTCAGAGTAACACTGTCCAACAGATACCAAGTCCTTGCACGAGGATGACGAGGGTTTGAATATTAATTCGCAATGGATGGACATAAAGGAGGCAATTAACTATGCTTGCGAAGAAGCGGTGGGCCGAAGAAAACCGGAACAGAAGGAATGGCTTTCGGCAGAGACATTCCGGAAGATACAGGAAAGGAAATTTAAGAAAGCAGCAATTAACCATTGCGAACAAGGGCAGCAAAGAAAGAAGCACAGAAACAATATGCTGAAGCGAACAGTGAAGTTAAAAGAAACATCAGAACAGATAAGAGGAACTTTGTGGATAGAATGGCACAGGAAGCAGAGGAGGCGGCAGCAAATGGGAACATGAAACAGCTATATGACTAACCAAGAAGCTTACGGGGAAGTTTGGACGAACAGAACGCCCAGTGAAAGATAAGAACGGAAGTGCGTTGGTAGGTGCGGATAAACAGTTAAGCAGATGGGCAGAGCACTTTGAGGAGCTTCTCAACAGGCCAGCTCCAGCCAATACACCAGACATCCCCGCAGCTGAAGAAGATCTACCAATTGATTGTGGTAAGCCCACCAGGGAAGAAATCAGGAAGGCCATCAAGCAGCTGAAGAATGGCAAAGCAGCAGGGGCAGACGAGATTCCAGCGGAAGCACTCAAGGTAGACCCAGAGATGCTAGCTGAGATACTCTATGGATTGTTTGAGAAAATCTGGGAAGAAGAAGAGATCCCTTTAGAATGGAAGGAAGGACTCCTGATCAAGATCCCCAAGAAAGGAGACCTCGGCCTATGTTCAAATTATAGAGGAATCACACTCCTGTCTGTCCCTGGGAAAGTACTGAACAGAATCATCTTGGAAAGGTTGAAAGGACCAGTAGATCACACCCTCCGGGATCAGCAAGCGGGTTTCAGGCCAGGCAGGTCATGTACCGATCAGATCACAGCACTGCGAATTATAGTGGAACAATCAATTGAATGGAACTCCCCCCTTTTTGTAAATTTTGTTGACTATGAGAAGGCTTTTGACAGCCTAGACAGGGAGACATTATGGAAGCTGCTTCGACATTATGGTGTACCCGTGAAGTTTGTCAACCTGATTCGAAACTCTTATGAGGGTCTGTCTTGCAGAGTGATTGATGAGGGGAAATTGACAGAGAAGTTTGAGGTTAAGACCGGGGTAAGGCAGGGATGCCTTCTGTCACCTTTTCTGTTTATTTTGGCTATAGACTGGATCATGAGACTTGTCACAAACCATAAAAGAAATGGGATCCAGTGGACCTTGTGGACACAGTTGGACGACCTGGACTTTGCGGACGATGTAGCGCTTCTATCGCATAACCACCAGCAGATGCAGGCAAAAACATCTGACCTGTATCACACCTCAGTGCAAATAGGACTGAAGATCAATAAACAGAAGACAAAGATCCTGAGGATCAATGCAGGCACTGATGAACCAGTCACAATTGAAGGGGAGGAACTGGGGGAAGCTGAGTCTTTTACCTATTTGGGCAGTGTAATGGACAAAAGTGGGGGAACAGACGCAGATGTAAAAACTAGGATCGGCAAGGCACGATCAACATGTTAAGAAAGGTATGGCACTCCAGAGAAATCGGCACATCTACCAAGGTACGTTTGTTTAACTCAAACGTAAAGTCAGTATTGTTGTATGGAGCAGAAACATGGCGGACAACCAAAGCATCTATGAAGAAGATCCAGACCTTTATAAATCAATGCTTACGTAGAATCCTAAGAATCCACTGGCCAGAAACCATCAGTAATGAGAACCTATGGGCAAGGACGCAGCAGACTCCAGTGGAAGAGGACATCCGACAAAGGAGATGGAGATGGCTTGGCCATACGCTACGCAAACCACCTAGTAGCATCAGCCGTCAAGCCCTGAACTGGAACCCCCAAGGTCAACGAAAGAGAGGGAGACCACGAAACACCTGGCGGCGAGAGCTTGAAAAGGACATTAAGAGGACTGGACACACATGGAAACAACTTGAAGGGATAGCACAGGACAGAGGAGACTGGCGAGTTATTGTTGGTGGCCTATGCTCCGGGAGGAGCAAAGGGCCAAAGTAAGTAAGTAAGTAAGTATTGGCGTTCGTGCTAGTTTTTCTATCTTTTTGCTGCTACACCGTGCTGACGAGACCCAACCAGGTCGAAACAGCTGTCCACGGTTTCATTTTGGCTTTCAGTTTGGGCTCTATCATGTCGTTGTCGCGTTAAATGTTGTAGTATCAGCCTTGCTCTATACTTTGATTGAATTCATAATTATATAAGATCAAAATAAACGTATTTTTACCTGAAATGTTGTGTGTTGTCGTTCTTGTAGCCGAAAACAGCTAATTTAAGCGATTTGAAGGGTTTTACATCGGACGTTTACCTGAAAGTATGGTAGAGAGACAAGAAAGGATAGCTGGAGTATGCCATTACATTTGAAATCCGTCCAAAACTCGAAGCGCTAGACCCCAAATAATATCGAGAAATCCTCCAGCAATCGAAGCTCGATAGAGCCTCAGCTGGGATTTTGAGTGCACACAGGCACCCCAAGTTCAGTGTGAGAGTTAGTTACGTGTGGTACCGTATTTCGTAATATCAACATGACTGCAAATATAAGGATTTGTATGGGAATCCCGGTAATAGATTCAAGAAGATAATTATACGTAAAATTTCTCAATAAAAAAGCCTTACCTTATTTTCATGGTGTGTTGCTTGCTTCCTGTGTGGTTATTTTCCTGATTTAATGCGATTTAAGCGATTTCTTTGTTCGTGGAAGCAGGGGGAAAAATCTTGATGTTGATATTACGAAATACGGTACCACACGTAACTGACTCTCACACTGAGATTGGGGTGCCTGTAGTGTGCCTGCCTCCAACAGTACAGTCACGCCGTTTGCAAACTTAACAATGCCCTTTCATAAATTCATCCCGTAACTATGATTGAAATGTACTGTGAACATGTTATGCAGATGATGGGATACAGGCCGGTACACAATTCATTCGAACTTCGGAGTAATGTATCACTTCCTCTTTACCAGTCAGGATTACGAAGTGAAGGACTAGTTACGAGATTGACAACACAACAGGAACAGTTATTTCCAGGCAAAATTGCTCGCTCTTGATTGGCCGAACATAATGACAAAAGAAGCAGTGAAAAAATAAACACGATTATCTGCTCTCTCGTATGCGCACTGTGGTTTTCAGTGAAGTCTAAACAAAATGTCTCTGTTTCAGGGAGTTGAGAGTCTGGATGAAGAAAATTTCCCGAACATTTGGATTGATCAACTAAGTTGATAATGTCAGTTGGCCACCGCAAAGATGTTCAAAAGCTGACGTTTCATGATCATTTCAACTGAGCTGATGTTAGCGCTTCATGAGAAAGAACCGCTCTGACGAAGGGGTATGTAAGCGCTCGAAACGTCAGCCGCAGTTTCAATATCTTTACTGTAGCCAATTGACCTTACTTATCAACATAGTTGATTCAACTTCCCCACCGACGCAGCACCACAGTTCTTTAGAAACTAATATCCCATTATTGAACAAAATTTCGCTGAATATCCTTAAAAGTCTGGCAATCTAAAGACCTGACCGTAAGGAGGTCTTTCTCGGCTTTCAAATGGACTCTGAAAAAAGCAGATCACATTATCTTTTATTGATTTAACCCGCGATAAGGCCTTATGTTACCATCACTCATTTCTTCTTATGCTACCATCTTATGTTACCATCACTCATTTCTTCTTATGCTATTATTCGTTTCGCATTTCCCGCTAAACAAAAGTGAAACGAAGTGTAACGCATTTTTCAAAATTCTTCTTAGACTTGAAATTAGAGGCAGAAAGGCAAATTTCATCCGATAGGCATCGGTCAGAAAACTCCATTATGTATCAGGAAAGAGCCCGAAATTAATAATTTTGGGGTTTTTGGAGTGGATTTGTACTTTATACTAACCAGCTATTCATTTGCTTGTAAAACAACAAAATAAAACATGGACTTCAATATACAATCAATGCGTGTCTCCCACACTGAATGTAATTTAGTTTCCTAGCTACGATAACATCTTAATGAAACATCCACTTTTACTAATATGCGACTGCAAGCGTCAATTTGTATTGTCAGCCAAACAACATCTTCGGCAAATTAATGTTCCAAATCTTACAGCAGAACAATCTTTGTAAATGTGACAAAGACACATTCTTTAAACCGAATCTCCGGCTTGATGTTCATGGTTATTAATTGACTTTTTAATTTTCTTTCAAATGTACTGCTGTGTGCTCGAAGTAATTTTAAATTCCCTGCCAAGAAAAACAACAAATTTTCGATCTTTTGTTGTTTAAGATTAAGGTGTAAAACAGAAAACAACTTGTACTTATTACTATTTCTATAACTTCTTGAGGATTGCACAATATATTCGAAAGAATAGTTAGTTTTGGTCAATAGTTAGTTTTTGATCATTCGGTCAATCAATCAATTTCAATCAACACTGCGCCACGTCAATAAGTTACTGAATAGTATATTTTGATAAATACATTTGCAGACCGAAGGCTTGATTCATTTTTCATGACTGTAAGTTAAGACTATCTTTAAGAAAAACTCGTCGATGCAAGGATGCCTTGTAGTAGTACATCTAACTCAAGATTTTATTTTTTGCTTTTGTTTCTTCTTCTTTCTACATCAGTTGCATTATTTTACATGAGTACAAGGCTCCAGATATTTCCTAAGATGTACATTCCACCCACACTCACTCTTCAGTCAATAAGCCAACGGTTGCCAAAGTCTTTCTGGAATCTGATACGAACAACACAATGTTTTCCGCCGGTGTTTTTCGTCGTTCGCAAAATACGCAAGCGATGTCCCACCAAGCCGCTTCTATTGCAACCTCATCTCACCGGCTGATTACAAGAGAAAATCTCGGCCCAAAGTTTACACCAATTAAACCAGTCTATCAACCGACCTATCTACAAGAACACCAACGCACAAGTCTTTTGATCTACGGCGCAGACCGCTCGGGAACAACATTTACGACGAAGATGTTTGCTGAAGATCCACAGTTGTTTACTGTTTATGAGCCACTATGGATTACAAGCCAGTGGAATAAAGAAGACCCAATGCAAGTTGCTCATTGGAAGAGAAACATTCTTGATGTGTTGAGAGGAATATTAAGCTGCAAATTTGCCGACTCCCAAGCAGGAACTAAATTTCTTTCTTATACACAAAAGCAGTGGAGTGGTGCTTTTGTAAAGAATCCTTTTACAAGTGACGCTTTTTGTAAGGGTACATGCCATGATTTGACCAAAATTCCGGACTTCGTAGATAAAGTTTGTCTTTCAAAATTCAAACATAGTGTGACAAAAATTGGTGAACCAAGAGTGCCAGATGCGCTGTTGTCAACAGTGATACCTGACGTGTTTTTAGAAAACCCTGAAACTGATGTGCGAGTCATTCAACTTGTACGTGACCCACGCGCGAGTTTCAACTCAAGAATAAAGTTAAAATGGATGGAAGAATATCATCATTGGCGATTTCCCAACACCGTTGGTAAGCAGTGCTCAAAATTAGCTCAAAATATAAAGTTTGGACGAGATTTGCCTACTAACTTGCAAGTGAAATATCTTGAAGTGCATTACGAAGATCTGGCTAAGCATCCGATTGAAACATCGAGAAATATGTACAGATTCGCAGGATTTGAGATGTCGCCAAGTATCCATAATTGGGTCTTAAGAAACACTTCTCCGAGTGAAGAGGAACTATTAAGAGAAAAGAAAGATGTTTTTTCTTCAGTGAGGAATTCTTCAGCAAATGCTGACCAGTGGCGACAAGAATCCCCTATTGAGAGGACAAGAGTAATAGAGAAATACTGTAAAGAAGCATTTGATCTCCTAGGACTAGAAAATATAACCACATAATTAAATTAAGGCGTTAATGGGGTAATATACTTCAAACGGTATAAACCTACCTGCGTGAAAATTTGTTTCTTCGTCGTTGTATGAATTTGCATCCTTATGTTCGTTATTTCACCGCGGGAACTCTCGATACATCCATATATTTATATACGGGAAGTCTCAGTCCATCCATATTTTTTTTTCTTTTTGTGCAGGTTGGCAAAGCCTCATTTGTAGTTTTTCTTTTTAGGGTTATTCACGACATAACATAACACATGCCAGGTGACACCTAGTAAATAAATTGACTTCAAGCCTTGACAGCCGTGAAAAGATCCTAGATTATTTTCTTACACGTTATTAGAGTGGTTTTACTTAACCCGTGAAACACTATCAAACAATTAGAGTGTGATGGTCAAAATTAATGGAATTATAGTCTAATAGTTCGTACTATTCTACTAACTATTTCACGGGTTAAGTAAAATCACTCTAAAAGTTAGAGTTAAAATTAAGAAAGTCGTAAAGAGAGTAAATTGCAGTGAGTTTGTGTCATTAACACTCAGGTAGTTTAGACACAGTGTAACTGAGCACGCGGATAACTGATTTTTAGCGACGCACGCCAACTCATGACTGCTCCAACGCGTTGATTTAAAAATCCTTTACATGTAGGCAACATCAAAGTTACCCTGAAAATCGTCCACAGCATATTATCAACGTGCGCTAAAAGTTGTTGTTTTAAAAATGTTACGATACGTGCAACATTTAGTGTGACGCAAGCAGGTCCTACTACTTAGCCCTCTTCGTGTTAAACACATATGGCCAGGTCCTACATAGCTAATAATTTTTCTGATGCGCAAGTAGGAAAAAGGACGTGTGGAACTGAACGGAGGACAAGAAGATTGGTCTTACATGAAGGATTGAGCTGGTGATTCACTGGTTCATTTAATCCTACTCACAAAGTTACAAGCTGTAATCAAGCCAATACTGTGCAAATGATATGCAAATTGTGTTAAATTACAACTGAACAATGAATAAAGTGTGTAGTAAAACAATAGAATGGAACTTTAATAAAGGCAAATTATTCACTGTTCGAGGCATATAAGTCACTTGACTTCACAGGCGATGTGATTCAAATATAAAACATCAAGGACCAGTTGTTAACAGGTTATACAACTCTCACAAAATTTCTTTAAAGTAAACAAATCTTTGTTTAACGATTGGCTGATTATTAGGCAAAACAAACATGGAGTCCAGACAAAGGGAACTTGCGAGAGCTCATGGTTTACATACGGCTCTGAAAGTAAAAGACAGCAAAACAGGGCAAACGATTTTGAGAGGCAATGTTTTTGAAGAAGGTAAACTGGAGAACGAGATCAATCAAATTAACCACTGGCAGAAGAAAGAAGCGAGTCGGCTAAAATGGGAGAAAGAATATGCTATTAAAGGCTTAAGGCAAAATTTGCTGAGGCGTGGTAAATCAAACCCTGATGTATTTAGCCTGCCTCCAATTGCAGAGGGATCATCTCGCAGTAAATTAGAGAGGACTCAAAGTAATGTAGAGGAACGCTCTATACGTTTGGCGTGTCTATCAAGCGAAGATTCTTCCCCTGAAAGGAGCCCTTATAGCTCTCTCGAGGACATGTTTGTCAAGCCCAGATTGAAAGAGCGGACTATTAAAACTCGAGGCTACACTGCAGCGACTACCACATTACCTGCTCTGATATCCCCTCATTTGATGAGGAAAACCACAACAAATGATCCTAGATTCACAAATCTTATGCGCCAACTAGTTCTGAAACCTGAAGTTAAAAACAACTGCGAGAATGTTGCGGAGCAGCATACAAGTGAATAACAGCGTGGCAAAACTTGGCACTGGATGTGTTCGAGAACGCCTTTCCAGAAACCCGAAATAAAACCAAATATATCAAGGAAGACTTTCACAGGCTTACATGAGCGAGTGAAAGAACTAAATGAGATAAGTCGTGTGAAGACTAAGAAGACACTCGCCAATAACTCAAGTTATCATAGGGTCACAAAACATAAAAGCATCACAATGGGTGATAATTTCGTAAAAGAATGCAGAGTCAACTCTAACAAAGGACAGTATCATGTCTCGGCTACAGCCGATTCCGGCTCGCCATTCATGGTACTGAGCATATTTATAGTCTGTATATATTAGACTCGTATTAAGGTAATTTTTTAAGAATTTGAACAACAGAGGTTCAAATAAAGTAGCCTGCGTAGCTGGGTAACCCCCCTCCACGTCTCCAATTTTTCTTGAGGGGAGTAGGGAGGGGGTGGATGTACAATGTCTCAAAAACTGTAATTACGGCAAAACAACAGCGAACACAGGGAGACCACACAATCTGTTTGTGTAAAACATAACCGTTTGTAATTTTATAGGAAATGTATGGGATTTACCTAAATTTTAAATTTTAGCGACGTATTGCCAAATGCATATACGACATAAATGTAAAATAACACGGCAAACTGATCCGTACGGCGGAGAAAAGATTGGCCGTTTTCACACTAGAGACGGACAAATCGTCTGGACGGACAAGTCGTCTCAGACGGACAAGTCGTCTTAGTGTGAAAACGGGACGAACAAAATTTTGGACGTAAAAGTCGTCTGATTTTGTCCGTCGATTTGGCCGTCTATTTAGACGATTTTTCGAGGACGATTTGTTCGTCTAGACGGATAAGTCGTCCAAAGTCCGACTTAAATTCACACCAGACGGACCAATGGTTGTATCTCGGTCCCAGTACTTGCTAAGGGGAATGGAACTAGTAAATGGAGTGATGGTTTATGGAAAAATCAAAATGGCGGATAGAAAGACGTCCGTACAGAGAAAGAGAATCAAAGGCTCCTTAGAGCCAAACCATGAATTTGAAATGCTAGCGTAACGCAATATTGCGGTAAGCTTATGTTTTCACTCTGTCACTGTTCAATTTTTTTTTAAATTAAACGTAAGGATTTTTGACAGACGCAAAAAATAAAAATACAGTACATCACTTTCATAATGTTCAGTCCGAAGAAGAAAGAAAACAAAGAACGGCCTGAGCGAGATTCGAACAGGGGCCTTTCGGCTGTAAGTCTGCGCCTTACACCACTCGACCAACGTGACCACTGACTTCAGGTGGGATAAATTTTATCACTTGAAGCCTGAGATAACCATCAAAACGCGTGTCTCAGTTGAAAATTCCTTTTAGATTGATTTTAACGTTGCATTAAAGACTCCAAAATGCGAAACATCTTTAAGCTTATTGTTGTTTATATTCGTTTACACCAATTTAGTTATTGTTATCGCTGGATTCACGCTGTTCTTGTTCCAAAACGCATTCGTAACAAAGCATTGCGTCACTAAGTTTACAGCTGATGGAAGGAGTGAGCGAGTGAGTGACTCATTTGCATATCTGTCGCCGTTACCGATAACCCGTTCATTACGCATGCGCGTATTTTCACGGGTTAAAAATAAACGCAAAGCGTAAAAACAAGGTCTGGTCCGAGCAGGAATTGCACTCCTTGTCTTGTCGTCACCTTTGGCTACACAAACAGCGGCGTTGGCAGCTAAAACTGGTGTTACTGAATTACTTAGGTCTAAGAGTAGGTACTTTGATGTCAGCGGTCTCTGGAACGAAACGAAATCTTCGCTGAGTTGACGTTTTCTTCCGTTTAACAAAAGCCTTCTCCATATGAACTTGATACCAAGCCTGTTAGTGCCACGCTCCTTGCTATCAAAATCGTCTGTTTATTCGTTCAGATATGAATTTACGATGACCAATACAAGGTGAGTTGTCCGTCTAGAATTCACATTACACGAACAAATCGTCGGACGACTTGTCCGTCCAGACGATTTGTCCGTCTTCTAGTGTGAAATGGGCCATTGAGTCAAGAAAAGTAAAGTAAAATAAAAGATATATATTTTGTGTCCGATATTTCGGTTTGAAACACAAACCGTCGACGGGGGCTAAAATAAAAATGAGTATATACGTTAATATCGTTACAATTTAAAAAGTTTAAAATATGGAACCAAGAAACATGATAGGTTACTACATTGACAGGTAAATAAAAAAGCGTCCTATGATAAACTGACAAATATAATAGTTGACTTAATAATGTCAGGCAATTTTGCTAAGATAACATAATTAGTGCAGTTCATCGCGTTTATTAATACCCGAAGGTTCTAGTGTTTTTGCTTTGTCGATGAGATGAGCTTCACGCGCCTTTCTGACAGAGTCTCTTATGTTTTTCATGAGCTCGATGGGAATGAACGGTATGATATCATTGAGTGAGTGGCCTGGCTGGTTGAAGTGTTGTGAGATTGGAGTAGGCGTCTGTAGTAAATGAGGTTTATTCACTGAGCGGCGATGTTCTCCGAAGCGTTCGTTGAGTCTGCGTTTAGTCTCACCGATGTATTGTTTTTGACATTTTCTACATTCGAACATATAAATAAGGTTTTTAGAGTTGCAGGTAATGCGTTCCTTGATATGTCTTTCTTCACTAGTTGCGGAAAATGTATATTTATCTTGGTTTTCTTTTAAGAAAGGGCAGGTTAGACAGCGCGGATGATTGCATCTGTGGATACCCGGCGAAGGTGGTGACTTGCGTTTCTTCTGTATGCTAGGACAGGAGGATTAAGAAACGTTTCTTTAAAGCGGGTAGAGGAGTTGAGAATGTTAAGATGTTTTTTCACAATTTTCGAGGTGTTGGGAAGAGCTGGATTGAAGGTAACGACAAAAGGTGTACGATCAGTTGTTTTGTTTTGCTGTTTAGGTTTGAGGGTATCACAACGGGGTATAGACCGCACGCGGTTGACTTCATGTTTAAGGAAGTTTCGGTTGTAACCTCGCTTTGTCAAGTGGTCGATAAGTTCATTAGAGCGTTTGTCAAATTAAGTGTCAGTAGAACAAATGCGTCGTAATCGTAAGGCGAGACTGAAAGGAATAGCACGCTTCGTGTGTTCCGGGTGACTTGAAGATCTGAGGAGATATTGATGTTTGTCCGTGGGCTTAGTATGCAGGTCCGTCTGGATGTGATTGTCGATTAACTGGACTTGTACGTCAAGAAACGGGAGTAGCTGGATAGAAGACTTCGAATATTCGTGTGTGAATTTGATGGTTGGGTGAACAGAATTGAGATATTTAATAAAGGTTTCTAGATTTTCTTCACCTTACGTCCACACCATGAAAATGTCGTCGATGAATCTCCACCAGACGAAAGGCTTAAAGGGGGCGTTAGCTATAGCTTTTTCTTCAAATTTTCCCATAAATAGGTTAGCATAGGATGGAGCCATGCGAGTACCCATAGCAGTTCCATGTATTTGTAGGAAGTGCTGACCATCGAAGACAAGGTTATTCATTCCGAGAATCATATGAATTAGGTCGCAAAGGCTTTCAGTTGGAAAGGATTTGTGATGTCTGGCGTTAAGGTAGTGACTACATGCGTCGATTCCTTCCTTATGGGGAATGTTTGTATAGAGAGATGAAACATCAAGAGAGACGAGAATAGCGTTGTCAGGTAGAGATCCCAGTTCTTGTAGTTTGAAAAGAAAATGAGTTGTGTCCTTGATGTGAGATGGTAGCGTTTTAACTAAAGGTTGTTGGTGGAAATCGACGAATTCAGATATGTGCTCAGTAGGGTAACCATTACTAGATATTATAGGACGACCAGGATTCCCCTGCTTGTGAATTTTAGGCAAGATGTAGAAACGACCAGGTTGGGGATTGGGATTACAAGTAAGGTACTTAAAGGTGTCTTCGTCGATTAATTTTTCGTTATGCATGCGGCTTGTGTAATTACTCATGCGCGAAGCGGCATGAGGTAAGGTTTCGGCTCCGTTTTTCTTGTTTTTATTTTTTGTGTCACGATTTTGCATGCAAATTTATGCGCACATATTTTAAATTGTGCACTTCCGGTTCATGTCTTTGCCTTTTACACTTCCTGTTTAGTGACTTCCGGCTACTCTCACTTCCGGTAAAAGAGCGTTACTTAAGTGTCACCACAGCATATCCTACAACCCTACATACATTACTATGTTCACGTTTGGTATATATAAGACTTAAAAGAATCACTGGCTTCATTGTGTTACAGTCTTCATTTACAAAACATTCAATAGTTAACAACATGGTTTGCAGGGACGATGACTGAATGAAAGGAGTAACTGTTCTCCATATCGGACATCTTCTTGTCATGTTTAAAATATATCACAAAACGTTCTTACGCATGCGCATGAGTAAAGGTTGCTTGGAGCCTCTTGTTTCGTATGCGTTCCTGTATTTTGCTGGTAAGATCTTTAGACTGTTTTTGATAGAAATTGCAGTCATTAAGTTGTCTCATACATTCATTAACGTACCACGTGCGATCCATAACTACTGTACCAGAGCCTTTATCAGCGGGTTTAATGACTATGTCTGTGCGTCTTTGAAGTTGTTTAATAGCTTTATATTCCTGTTTTGTAAGGTTGTCGTGTATGCGCGTTGGTTTTGCGGACATAAGGTCTTGTTCAATCGCGTTGATGAAAGTATCGAGGGCTGCTTCTTTTCCGCTGGGAGGGGTCCATGTGCTTTTGCATTTAAATGGATGTGCCATGTTTGTAAGTGTGTTTGTGATATCGTCGGGGTTGTAAAAATATTCCTTAAGGCGAAGACGTCTAGCAAATTCGTTGAGATCGGCCTGTATTTCTGACCACGTAATTCGTCGAGGTGTTGGCACAAAGGTTAGACCACGAGAGAGGAGTTTAATTTCAGCGTTGGAGAGTGTGACATTAGAAAGATTGATAACAGTGTCTGCATCCTGTGGGTTTAGATCAGATTTGTATTTTTTGGACGGTTTTCTACGTTTTCTTGTTGTTTGTAATGAAGACGTAGCTACATGTGGTTCACTGGAGGTTGTTTGGGTATTAGATAGATGTTGTTGATCATTATTAACATAATTAATGTTTGTAACTGCTGAAGTATCACTTTCACTTTGTGGTTCCTGATTAATGGCGGTGGTCAGTTGATTGAGTTCCTGCGTGACAAGGGATTTTTGTGGGGCTGCCGTGGAGGATGCGTTGTGTTGAGTTTGAAGAGGATGAATCTCGTTATGATAAGAGAAAAGTAACTTCCGGAGTTTTTTAGTTCGACGGTCATTTAAGTTATTGTGAAGATTGAGGGCCATATTCTCTATTTGTGTAGATAGTTTCTTGAAAGCTATGTTGTTATGTAAGTAAGTACAAAGTTTCTGTCTTTGGTCGAGAAAAATGCCTTGCAGCTACATCTACATCTACATCTACTTTATTAACTAACAACGCTCTTGCATCAAGTCAGTATGTAAATAAAAAGCTGTATAATGTTATTGCTTGTTTCTTCGATAAGAAGATTTAACTGAAATTTGGCGAGGTTGTCGAGGTTCGTTTTCCATCGTTGCCAGAAACGTGGATTGTTGGAGTTAATCGCTGGGCTACATTTAGGGAGGAGGCCTTTGGGAATTAAGTTGTAGCTTTTGTAAATTAGAAAGTTGTCTAGGTAGCTCTGGTAACGTATAATTTTTGGTATCATTGAAGAGTTGCTTCGTGGTGGTTGGAAGGTCAGAGATATTTATAGTTTCAGGGCCAGGGTTAGGTTCTACATCCATGCACATTAGTAAGTGGAAGGCTGGTGGAAACATATTTACAGTAACTGGCGTGACAGACTTGGTCTTGAAGGCGTGACGCATATGAGAGGTCTTGTTTTGATCTAAGGTCCCCTTATTATGTTGTAGTTTGCAGAAATGAAGAGATGACAGAATAACGATCCATGTAATACTCATTAAAATCATATAGAAGAAGATGTAATGGCATTGGAGATAGTCCCTTCCTTTGGTTGGATAGCACGTTGATTTGCTAGAATTGTTGTTCTTTCTCTTCTGGTGATGTCTAGGAAGAAATAAACCAATCCGCTGTCGCCAAAGACAAAGATCTATCCCCATTGTGCAGCGAATATAACTCAAAGATTTGGATCCGTTAGTATTTAAGGATCGGTGGTCAAAATAGAAAACCGAAGTTAAGACAATGAACAGTAGAAACCACAACTACAAACCAATGAGAGGTGCCGGATCTGTGACAAAGATCTGGATCAGTAGAAAAACTTGAATAAATGTAAAATAACACGGCAAACTGATCCGTACGGCGGAGAAAAGATTGACTCAAGAAAAGTAAAGTAATATAAAAGATATATATTTTGTGCGCGATATTTCGGTTTGAGGGGCTTTGAGGAACGCACGCCTGGGGATGAACAGGAGGGTCGTGTCTCTCGTACCCAGATCCCGCTCTTCCTTAGAGAAGACCGGTTTCAAAATGGCGGCCAAGACACCTTGCTGAACACGTGTGTGTTAAAAAGATACATTTTAGACGTTGTGGTTGGAAGAGGCAGTAAAACTAAACGAAAGCTGTAACTATGGACCCAGTAAAGGCTCAGATGGTCGCCGAACTGGAAATTGAAATGATGACAGACTTGTACAACCGGTGAGTCCCCTTCTCTGCACTCTTAAGGTTAAGTGAAGATCACTCCTTAATGAATGTTGGCTAATGTATCCATAATGGACAGGTTTCTGTATTATTGAGGTGGAGTTTGTATGAATGTTGGTCTCTAGCGTGCTTTATGATACTGCTCATTGTGGGTTTACCTCGGTGTAAAAACCTGTGACTTTTTTCTTTGTTTTCTACCTTTGTTGTCTTGCACTCTATTGTTTCAGTACCTTTTGTTCTCTTTCTTTTACGTCACTCGTGAGTTGACAGGTTTTTACACCGAGGATGAGCCCTCATTGTGAAAGTGTTTGTACCATGGAGTACTGGTGTGTGTGTGTGTGTGTGTGTGTGTGTGTGTGTGTGTGTGTGTGTGTGTACCACTGGTTTAGCATTTATAGTGGTCTTGTCAATACATTAATATCAAAATATGACTGAATAGCATGTATAGTTACTGGGATTGTTTGTGCAAGAGCAAAGGCTTGGATTTTAAGCCACAAATACAAGCAGCAAATCCAAAAGAACATACATAATCATCCTGCCAGCTTTAATGCAGCCTACTACTGACTGAAATACCTATACATACATGTTATGGGCCATTTTTTTGTTTGAGGGAGAGCATCACTGTGCGTGGTTCAGCTGTTAATCTTCTGATAGAGTGCAGCATTTATTTCCTTTCAGATTAACAGTGGCATGCCAGAAAAAGTGTATATCTCCCAAGTACAAAGAAGGTGATCTAACTAAAGGAGAGTCAGTGTGTTTGGATCGGTGTGTTGCCAAGTATTTGGAGATTCATGATAGAATCGGCAAGAAACTAACAGCAATGTCCATGCAGGATGAAAAACTGATGAGTCAGCTCCAAGGACAGGGACAGCCTGGCAAATAACATAACCTACACTGAAGAAACAAACCAACTGGAAATCATGCAACAACTCTATGTTTTGATGAATTACCACTCAAGCTGTGCATAAGCTTACCTTTGGGATAATACTGTATTTATGCACTGTGAAATGTCAGTGGGATTCAAGGACAGTAACCTCTATTTTATTAACTTAATCATGGATCTAGCAGTCACTCCAAAATTATTAAAATAATTTTGGAGTGACTTCATCTTAAAGTTTAGATTAAACTTCCCAGCTTACCGGTAAGTTGAAGGGGGACTGAAGACACGAAACTTTAGCTATTGAACTTAGCTGGGAGTGAGTGTTTCCTGGCTTTCTAATGACTGCAAAAAATGGACTTTCTTGTAATAACCTCTCAAAGTACTGTGGGTTAATAGTATACTTGTACAGGAGCCACAAAGCTCTTTAAAACCTCCAATTTTATTGGCCCTGGATATCACGAAGCTCTATTGTTTCGGGGCTGGGGTCCATCCTTCTGTTGTTTGTGCTATTGTTTTCTCAGCCAGTCCTGTTAGGTGTCCCGAGAGCTTCGTGTCCAACCTACTTGTAAGCAGTTAATCCATAATTTCAAGTGTGGCACATGGGAAAGACATTCAATAGTATTTCCGACGATATGAAAAATTAAAATTCATGCATGTATTTACAAATGAGATGCGGTTAACTTTTCTCATTTGCATTACAATAACAATCAACATGGTTGCGAGGCAATTTCGGGCAATTTTGTAGTTTCAGCTGTTTCATAATTTGCTTAACATGTCCATGTACAAACTGATCATTTTGGCTTAAATTCTTACTTTTAAGCACCGTTTGCAACAACCCTTTCAATGATTTCTTGTTTTTTTTTTCTTTTTGTGTCATTCATTTTTGTTTGTTTTCATAATATCGGCTGTAATGTGATCTGTGACATGTTCTGTCAAACTTTGCATTTAATCTCTGAATTCAACTTTAGCCACTGCCAGCTAAGATTTAGTCTTGTATCAATTGATCAAGTCTTGCATACTACTGGCGATATTATATGTCAAGTGTCACCAGCAGTATCAAACATGATAAAATTTGATTCTGCTGCAACCACAATATAATAATTTTGTTATGAAGTGTGTTACCAATCAACACCACACTGGTGGCACAATTTTGACTGAATATTTCCAGAAACATGGAACATTTTGGGTAGCTGAATAAAACCCACAATATTGTACTATACAATAATTATTGTAAATGTTTGACATGGCTTTATGAATTAGAGACATTTGTGATAAATTAACAAAATAAAGGGGATTATTTTTACCTACAATAAAAATTTCATGTTTAGAGCACAACTTGCTGTTGTTCACACCGATTCATACATTGTACTTAGTGTAAAGGTGTGCATTTCTCGAAAAAACCCAGGAGACATTTTGGGTCCCCAAGTTATTTTTAAAATTCAGTTTCTATTGAAAGGTGATGAACTTCAACCTTCAAACCAGCACAACTTGCTTTATCAACTCAGGATTGTACTGTTAAGCGTTTAAAATCAACACCAAATCTTTGTTGGTAAACATCCTGGGCAGACCATTGCTTTGGGCCCAAAAGGTTTTCAGGACTTTTGAGAAATGCATTCTCTTTTGTTTGGATTTATTTATTTTTTACAATTTTCTCAATGAAATTTAGCCATTTCAACATTTTCTGAGTTAATTGAGTTTCAATTTAAACATCTGTTGACATCTGTATCTGGATCACAAACAGAAGGACACTTTCAAGTTAACATCTATACTGTTGACCTGCCACATATATATGTCTTCAGATTTCAAACACAATTTATTATTCCCACTGCAGCCCTTCCCCTCAAGAAATTGATGGGATGGCAGTACACAGGCTGCTCCTACTGCAATAAATTATGGAATGCAAAATTTATAGAAGTACGCCATTTTATAATTGAAATTGCTTTTACTTTCCTATGAGTAAAATCTGGTTGCTAACACATTCCATTCTTTGGAGATGGTACTACAAGATTTAGTAAAAAAAAATTGTGTGAACAGGCTTTCTCAGCAAACCAAGCAAGCCAGCATTTGCCTTACTAACTCACTTCACTCATCAGCTCATAGCAGCTTGCACATGGCACTCTGCAGTCAAATCCATATAGGAAGACTGTTTTATAAATAACTGGTAGTTTCTTGTGCTTTGTCCTTTCTAGCTATTTAATATTTTATTTACAAAAATAGAGCAAGAAATACTGGACATAAACTGACACTGTAAAAACAAGCATCACGGAACACAAAATGGCAGAAATAAGCTACAATTGGCGACAAAAATACTTGACACACTGTGCATGCCAAACGGTTTGTGTGCCAATTTCATCACTTTCTCTTTGCATTCGCTATAATTTCCTGCAACCCCCCCCCCCCTTCCTGGGGGGTGGGGGTGGGGAATAAGCAGGGTGGGGTCAAAATGTCTTGTCTTGAAGAAAATGGGGTTCAAAATGATGATGTGTCAACAATTTTGTCGCCTATTGTAGCTAGTATCACCCTGGGTACCAGAGGGTCTCTCGCAGCATGCATTCGTGAGACGTCAGGGCCAGTCGAAGGCCAAACGACGGCAACAAGCAGCAATGCCGCAATGAAAGACATGAGACATAAGAGGCATGTAATAAAATTATGAGAGAGACGAGAGTGTGAGAAAGGCCTCTGGCACCCAGGGTAGGCTAGAGAAGGCCTTAATGTTTCACAATCACTGATTCATCAAAAACAAACATTCATAATTCACAAGAAATCTGCTCAGTAAGTGAGCGGGGTAGTTTCTGAGTTTATTCTTGTCCTGCAAAATCTGCATGTCCATGTTACATCTCAAACACAATTAAGTATGAAAATTTATTTGCAGCTATTTTCTATTATAACTTTCAGTTGGAAGCAATTAACACAAAAACACCAAAAAGGAAATGATGACAACACTTGGGATTTGTTGTTGTGGGTCGAAGATGATAAGTGGAACTGCATTAAAAGCTTAATTTCCTTTATAAGACCAAAATACAATTAATAATACCAATCAAGAGGCACTCTTATTTTCTGGATGCACCAAATTCATCGAAATTGTCTCCAATAAATTATTCTATGAACATTCAAAGAAAAGATAATTTCTGGATTACCACAAATGCACAAGAACCTACAAAAAAATCCTATAAACCCATTGTTACTTATACCTGGTGTAAAAATGGATGGAAATCATCAGTGGAGTTTTTCCACTGCTCTACCGGCTCAACTGCTCTGAATGATGTTATGTCTTTGACGTCTTCAATCAACTTTTCTCCAAATTTGGCTCTTCAATTAGAAGCCCCCCTTAATTTCTCAAAGAGCAGCCAGTAGCGACTACAAAAACTCTACCAATAATTTCTATCCAATTTTGGGACATGTGGTTTGCTCCACTGACCCCTCCAACCCCTGCATCCAACTGCCCACCCACCACAAAATCTCCATGGATAAGGCTGGTGACCATCATAAATTGCAGGCTCAATGTTAACTGCTGATCGAGCGATTGATCAACTGACATTTCTACCCAAATACTTCACAACACTCCTCCCCCCCCCCCCAACATGGAAGGTCAAAGTTTTAAACAATGAAGCTAAATTGGAATATCAAGATGGTAGGGGTGGTATGGATGTTTGTTTGGAACAACACAATATTGTTCCTAGTTGGTTAAAAACGTTTTGTTTGGAGTTGCTCCTTCGTTGTTTCTTTTTAATTTTATTTTTTTGCAGGGGAACACTACATTTGCAAGAACACTTCTGTTATACTAAGACTATTTAATAGTTCTTTAAATGGACTAAGGACCAAAGCGATCCTACCACAGAAATTTATGGGTGAGAATTCTGTCACTTTTTGTCAGAAAAAAACAAATGTAATTGCCTCTTTACAATTTTTACTGCTTCATATTTAAAATTGTCCTACATCAGATAATGTCACTCTTCAAACTGTACATAGCATAGTCTGTATTTTTCATGTCTTCAGTGTATGAATGTTGCTTGTCAAGGGAGAGTGAACAGATGATAATAAGTGACGTACTGGGCCCGGTTGTTCAAAGTGTGGTTAAGCTAACCCAGGGTTAGCATCAATTTTGAAAATGGTGGCTTTGTGCTCACACAACCTGATCTAACACTCTATAGAGTTTGAAATTTTGAATTCTACCAAACTCCCTGTCATGTTCGCATGATGCTATTTGAAAAGTGCATCCTACTTTCTATTTCTTAAATAATTGGTGTAACTAGAGACTGCTCATTTCAGTTATCCAAGTTTTAAAATTTTCTGTACACTCATCATCCTGCTAAACTTATTGCTGCTTCCTTGTCAACTGTTTCAAGTCAACCTTGATTGTACCATAAGCCTATCTTCTCTCTGTATCAAGTCAACCTTGATTGTACCATAAGCCTATCTTCTCTCTGTACTGCTGGTCACGTTTTATCTTGGTTGGATGAGAAGCATTTCACAGCAGCATTGATGTTCATTTGCTTGATTTCACACTTTCACTTGTCTGGTAACACAACCATGGCTAAATGTGAAGAGACTTGGCAAATTTGACTTTGTGATGTAAAAGTTCCGAGATCTCTTTTACGGACTGCTTGTAACTGGTCTGCAACTTCTCCCAAATCTCTGACACAATGGAAGACTTAGTCTAAAGAATAAACAAATAAAAGCTTGAAATAACAATTAAAACCTCAGGTTACAGCCAATTTCAGGTGCACAGCTGGGTTTTTCAAACTTGATTTGTCTGTCATGACTAGCCCAAGATGAGACAATGATCACGGTGGGCACAGATTCACTCAAAGTCGCTCGCCATTCACATGCTAACAAAATGGCAGAAATTCCAACTTCGAAATGTCATATCTTTGGATCACATCAACATATTTACGAACTTTCAGAAGCTGTCATCAGATATCCCATAATACTAATTTAAATTTTTTTGCGCCATCTTTGTGATGTCATTTTCCTGCCAAAATACTTAAATTTAAAAAACAAAAAACAGGATTTTTGCGAATGATAACTTCTATATAATTGTTGTAAAATTTCAGCTTCCTAGGTTCAAAACTGTTAAAGTTGAATGAAGTGCAAGTTTTTCAGTCAATTTGATTCTAAATGACCTTTGACCCCAGCAGAAAATGGGCGGGGAATTCAAATTTTGAAATGTCATATCTTTTGATCAGAGCAACATATTTACAAGATTTTTTCAGTTTTGAGATGCTTGTGGCAAGTACTTTCAGAAATTGTCATTAGATATCTCATAATACTAAGTTATTTGTTGGCGCCAACTTAATGACGTCATTTTCCTGCCAAAAATTGCAAAAATGGAAAAACAAAAAAGATTCAATTTGTGAAAATGATGAGTTCTGTGCTGTTGTGAAATTTCACATTAACATCAAAAGGAAAAAGTTATTATTATATCGCGAAATGTCGAGTGATTTTGAGTGAATCTATGCCCACTGTGGATATTGATATTGATATCATGTGCGGTAATGTCAACTAGTATCAGAGTTAAGGAAGAAAAAGCTACAAATATATACCGTAAGTTTATATGTGATGGGTTCATTGTACTGACTGCATCTGTAGCTTAACTTAGCATCATTGTAGGTACATTACTATGACTGTCCAAATAAACAATGAGGATTATTGAGCATACTGATAAGTGATACCTTGTAAAATGAAACTTTACCTCATTGTCCAACTCACATAGATTTAGTTCCAAAAGATCATCAGATAACTGTGCAACATTCACTTCCATAAGTGCAGCATGAAGAGAAGAGATGGAAGACTGCAGAGAGGATAGAAAATCCTTCAATGGGGCAGTTTCTTCATTCTGATAAAAGAATAACATAACATACTTTATTTAACATGGATATACACTTAGCTTGAGAGCTAGTTTACAGGTATTCCACCTAATAACTAATTAAAACCTAACAACTAAACAACTTATCACAATACATCAGGTAAAACCATGGATTAAATACTAATTAAAACTATTATTACAATTTTATTACTGCCGCAGTCAAAATACCAATTACAACTAATATTACAAATTTACTAATCCCCGAAATTTAACGATCTAATTCTGTTTACTATTTCATTGGTGCCCACTTTTATTCTAATGTCATAAAATAGTTGTCTTAATATATCAAAACTTGTGGTCAAGGAAACACTGAGAAAATATGTTACAAAGATTACGTTGGTAAAGGTTTTTACAGTTGGTGGGCTGTTGACTACAATGCCGTACCTGTAGCCATAGATGTGCCATGCTGATGAGTCCTAACATGGACATCACAGCTGTCTGGGGCTAACATTTAACAGGTACATGTAATGTGGCTGTGCACATGCATAAAATACTGGCCATACTACAGGGGATGGGCAAGTGTGCCGCTTGCTCTCTAAAGTTTCTCTTGTCGATATGTCAGTAAAAACAGTCCTTTAAAAAAAACATTTAAAAAACTTTATAGGTGTTTTTTACTTACCATCTGTGCAGGGACAGGTTTCTTTTTCTTGGCTTTTTTGCTACCTGTAAGCCTTTGCAGAAATTTACAGCTCACAGCTGCTAACAAAACAACACAACTATAGCTCTGAAAAATAAATAAATAAAGATGCAATTGTTAGTATCAACATACAACAGAATAAGAAAAAAGCTTAAAGGCCCACTATCACCCATTCGGCTTTGTGGTCATTTGTTTTTGTTTTCGCTCGTGATTGGCTCTTAAATTCGCAATGCATCTTGCGTGACAGTGGACCTTTCATAACACACTAGCTTCAAGGACTGACCCCAAGAATGCTAAAAAAAATAAAAATAAAATTAATATAAAAAGAATTTTCCCAGCAGTTATTGGCATACACCTTTTATGTCAGGCATAGACAGACATTTATTTTTATACAAAAACGTGTCACAAACTAAACTGCCAGGAACATGAGTAACAAGAGATACCCCAAGAGTTTTACAATGGTTATTAACCATAAGAAACAGTTGAGCACTTTTTAACTAGTCATTTCAGCTTGATATCATGTGCTTAGTCAAGTTCCTTTAATCTATGATTCTGACTGATATGCACTTGTTTTTCCAGTTAAGTACACCTTACCTCCAGTAAAAGAACCAAAGGTTCTAAGACATATCCATTGAACATTGCTTTCTCTTCATTGCCTGTTGTGAGATTACCTAAACAATCTGCAGTACAGTCTGAAATAAAGATACAAAAACATGATGAGTATCAAGGACAAACAGCAGCAGCAGCAGTGGAAACACATAAAGTTAATGGTACATATTACATGTATTTTTAATGTTGCATACATGTATTTTTAATGTTACATATTACATGTATTTTTAATGTTACATATTACACGTATTTTTAATGTTACATATTACATGTATTTTTAATGTTACATATTACACGTATTTTTAATGTTACATATTACATGTATTTTTAATGTTACATATTACATGTATTTTTAATGTTACATACATGTATTTTTAATGTTACATATAACATGTATTTTCAATGTTTCATATTACATGTATTTTTAATGTTACATATTACATGTATTTTTAATGTTACATAATGTATTTTCAGTGTTCTTTCCTCAGTAACTTATTATTTCTGCATAAAAAAATTGGAGATGGATTGAAATCATCATTGGAAAGAGAACACACATAATACTAGTTTGAACAGAATCGATGAATATTTACTTTTAGTAAAAGACATACCTTTCAACATTCTTGACACTACTTCTAAGTTCTCTTGAATGTTATTCCAGTGATCCTTTGAACTGGAATCTGCTGGTTTGATCCATAATAAACAAAATAAAACAACAAGCGTAAAATCTAACAACTTCACACACTTAGAAATACTACAATGGAGGAAGTTCTGTGAAGATCGAGACATAATAATAGTTACAGGAAATATGCAAGAGGCTGAATTCGGAGATTTTTTTTTCTGTAAGCTTTTGATATAATCTGGAACATGACTTCTTATATCTTCACCATTGTACACACAAAGTAATCAAAACAGTAACCAAACAATGCTCAATAAAGGCCCCTTGTTAATCAATCTATCTACTATAAAACCTTTCTGTAACAAAGTACTGTGGATATTGTACAACTTGTGTTTTGTTTCAAAGCAACTAGCTTCCTCAGTTCTGAGTTAACTTTTCCTCACTAATAACATAGGAGATGGATTAAAAACATCATTGGAATCTGTTGCACCAGTTTGCTGCACTGTACAAATCAGGGTGTTCATTAGGCATCGGAAATTGGATAATTCTCCGCCTACTACGCAGAATTCTCCGGCTTAATTTCAATGGCAACATGTAGCTACACGCTCTTTCATGATATTCTCCTGTTACTTTACACTATTCTCCTGCTACTACAATTCTTAATGAAAACCCTGACAAATCCAAAAGTTTTATGAGATGCACATTAAGTGTTTTTCGATACAACTTCTGCAAATATTTAGTGATATGAAAACTGATATAAAATAGGCTTTTTGCTATTCCTCAAGGCTGGCTGAGCAATGTTTGAACAGCAGATTTATGTTAAGGACCTTAAAATAACATATTTATTGGATTTTACTTCCAAAACATTGAAACTTGACACTAACCCTAAAAATGCACAAAGGTCTTTTTGACACTCAGCCCTTCAATTATTTTGAAAAGTCTCTTCCAAAGAGGTTGGAAGATTATTCGAGAGGTGATGGCAGTACCTTGCGCTGCACAATGAAGATGATGAGCCTCATGACACACTCTGAGCATGGCTACTATAACAGTTCCATGTTGTTTATCCACAAATCCTGGAAGCCTTGAGCATGGCGGACCCAGCAAAGGAAGCTATATATTAAGCACATTACAGAAGGTAGTTTACAAACTCTGATCATAAACAAGATCAATAATCAAAACCTCCCTTGTACAGGAAATTTTCCAGACAAAAAATTTTTGTATTTTTCACAATTTTTTGAAATCACAAATTGAAAATTGATTATGTAAAAAAAGAAATTCACCAACAATAAGAGGACAGATGTATAAAATGTTAATTTCAGTTGTCATTTTAGAGAAAAAAACGTATATAAATCAAAGGCTCCTTAGAGCCAACCCGTGAATTTGAAATGCTAACGCGCAACGCAATATTGCGTAAGCTATTTTTTCACTCTGTCACGGTTCAATACATATTTTTTTAAATTAAACGTAAGGCTTTTTGACAAACGCAAAAAATAAAAATACAGTACATCACTTTCATAATATTCCGTCCGAAAAAGAAAGAAAAAAAAAAAAGAAAAGAACGGCCCGAGCGAGATTCAAACAGGGGCCTTTCGGTTGTAAGTCCGCGCTTTAGACCACTTGACCACCGTGACCACTGACTTGAAGTAGGATAAATCTTATTACTCGAAGGTAGATAACCATCAAAACGCGTGTCTCAGTTGAAAATTCCTTTCAGATCGATTTTAACGTTGCATTAATGACTCCAAATGCGAAACATCTTTAAGCTTATTGTTGTTGATATTCGTTTACACCAATTTAGTTATTGTTATCGCTGGATTCACGCTGTTCTTGTTACAAAACGCATTCGTAACAAAGCATTACGTCACTAAGTTTACAGCTGATGGAAGGAGTGAGCGAGTGAGTGACTCATTTGCATATCTGTCGCCGTTACCGATAACCCGTTCATTACGCATGCGCGTATATTCACGGGTTAAAAATGAAATTAACTAAACCAAACTACATGAAGAAAGATGAGTTCTGGCTCTCTGGTGATTTGGCCGTACATCGGAGCATAGTTCCTTCCAAAACTGTATGAAACGAACTCCAAAACGACGCCATTAAAAGCAGATTGGCCGTGAGACTATGCGATCGCAATACTCAGCTTGACCAGTGCCAACAACCTGAGCAAAAATACCGCTATTTACGTGCGCCTGGCTAACACATTGTCCGTAACGTGTGTATAAGCCAACATGTTTGAAGCCTGTCCAGTGATGGAAGGACATCATTGAGTCCGGAAATCCTTAAGTCTCTAGCACCTCTCAAAGAAAAGAGTCATGTTTCTTGTCCCACCTTGTGTCTAAATTGCTATTTTGCGCTCAAGGTGAAAATAGACGTTGGTGGACAAGACTCAAGCCGGCTGGAAAGTCTGGAATCACTTCGGATCAGAAAAGGGGCAGCGTTGTGAGTTGTGGGCCATTTCCCATCCCGTGCCGTAGTCAAAATGCCCAATATCCAAAGTGCTTCACGACTTCTAATATTTTCCGTATTTATTTATTTATTTATTTATTTATTTATTTTTATTTTGCCACACACAATGAATTACAGGGACATTCCGTGCTCGATGACGCCATTGATATACCGACATGCTTTGCGACACTTTTGCTGACTATTGGTGATAAAAATGAAGCGATTTTGAGGGAATGAACTTTGGGATAAATGTTTCTTGAGTGGGATTTAGTGGTACGGACCCAAACTTGGCCATCTGAAGTGAAAAAACTCGGCATAAAATCGAGAAATTCGGATAAACTTTGGGATTCATTTTCTCGAGCGGGATTCAACCGAAAGACAGGGAGTTTAGTTAATTTTTGTTTTTTGCATACGTTTTTTATCTAAAACGACAGAAAAAAACAGCATAAAAAAATTCTGAACAATGTTTTGCAATTAATTTGTAGGTCACATACCAAAAATGAGGCAAAATGAGAGCAAAAAAAAGGTCTCAAGTTCGACATAGGTTGGATATGCTCTGATGTCTTCAATTATAAACACAATAACTTCAAAAATTGCTGTAAAGTGCTTATCTAAAAAATATTAACAACATACCACGAAATATTTTCATCCAGATCTACCCGAGGATACTTTTTTTTTCTTTAGCTTTCTTTCTAATTTTCTATATTTTTGTCTGTGTATTTATTGTTATTAGCAACACTTACATTCTCTTCTTGTATTATAAATTCAAATTTGAATGATGACTTTGAAATTGACAATGACAGAAGGTTGTCAGAACATGCTTACAGAATTAAAACTGTTTCTCTTCTTACAGGTTACAACACAGTAAATACTGCTGACTACTACATTTGAAATTCTATGAACAATGTCAGGTTAAAAACTTTCATGGCTTGGATACTGGTACAAGCTGTTCATACCTTTTCTCGTGTTCCTGGATGCTTATCAACCTCCTGCAAGACCTGTGACAGTTCACTGATGACTTGTTCCAAAGGAAACACAGGTTCAGCTGCACCATTGTTTATGGCTTGCATGTTCTGTGGAGGCTTGGGTACCAAGGACACAGCTAGTGCCAGGCCCCTCAAGATAACAAGTCTGAGTCTTAACCACAAAACCTGTGACAAAATATCACAACAGTCAATCAGACATTCAGACTATCTTCAACTCTCTGATCAGTTCCAATAAAAAACTCAACTCCAATTCTTCATCAATGAAAGCTTCTTTGGTGAGTTGAACAAGACAGGCTATACCATTATAGAGTTGAACAAGACAGGCTATACCATTATAGAGTTGAATAAGACAGGCTCTTCCATTAAAGAGTTGAACAAGACAGGCTATACCATTATAGAGTTGAACAAGACAGGCTTTTCCATTATAGAGTTGAACAAGACAGGCTTTTCCATTATAGAGTTGAACAAGACAGGCTATACCATTATAGAGCTCCCAAAGAAGCAGGTGCCGTTACTTTTGGAATTAGCAGGCCTAAGGCTGGGGTCGTAATTTTTGGGCAGCTGCTACCTTTGGGTAGCTTTTACCTTCAGGTAGCTAAAATAAATTATGTGAGTAAATGAAGAAAAAACTGTTTGTCAAAATTAATATAAGCATTGCCCTCCCAATGTCTGGGGATCAGGGTAATGAAATTAACATAAGGGGGCCAGACAACTATTCCAATGAGGACTTTTTGATGATCCCAGTAACAAAACAATGAACTCTTTCTTAATGCTGGACATTGAAACTTCCTGTAATTGAAAGCCCCCATTCAAATCACTGAAGTCAAGACTTGTGAATAAATATTCCAGTTCGCGTCACTGTATAGAAAGCTTTCATGAATTAAATGCTTGTTCCAGTTCCAGTCACTTCCTTTTACCTTGTTTTGGAGATTTTATAGCAATGGTATTTGGACTGTTACATTCTGGAATTACTAGAAAGATCCAAACTTTAATGTTAACTTCGGGCAGTCGTTACTTTCGAAACTCTGCAGTATTTTTAACCTTCCGTGGCTTATAGCATATCCACATCCCACACACAAGTGTTACATTTACGTACATCACTTGTTATCTTCATGTGGGACACCTGAACCTAAGTATTAGCTATACAGTGGAACCTGAATTTAATGAAGTGCAAATGGACTGGGGAAATTGGTTTGTTATATCGAGGGTTCGTTATATTGAAAACCTTGTTATAATAAATTTGCGGAAAAACAACCAAAATGTTCATTATATTGAGGTATAGTTAATAATTGTTTTGTAACAGTGTTACATATTTCTAGATCTGAACAAATAGCATTTGCACTTTAATGCCTGTATGAAGCTACAGTACACTATAACTATGGCACTGGAAAACTGTACAGGTTATACCTTTGCCCTACAGCACACACACTGTTGGTCTGTTCCGCAGTCATCTTTTGTCCCGAGTTGACATTTATTTGTTATATTGGGTAAATTTTATGTTTGGGCTGTCGGATTGTGTTCGTTGTTATGAGGATTTCATTATGTCGAGGTTAGTTATATTGAGGTTCTGTTCCATACATTTCACTTGTAATTTTGCCGGGCTGAAGAATATCGTTCGTTATACCAAGGACTTCGTTATATAGAGGTTCGTTAAATCAAGGTTCCACTGTACCATGCTGATGACAGCTATCCATGGCTGCTAATGCTTGGGCTCTGACACCTTATATTATTTTTTTGGTAGATAAAGGGGTAATGCCGGATACCATTGTGGCCTCTGTGCCCATTCCTAACTTATAGCATACCAATGCACATCTGTGTTGGTATCTGACTTTATCAATCAATTTTTAAACTCACTTGTTGCTCCATACATCTCAACTCTTGATCCTTTGTAAGCTGCCTGGGAAACAAAGTTAACATAAATTATGTACTTCAGGATTGTTGTCTATGTAATTCCATGTTCCTCCACAAACAAAACCAACAGTTAAACTAGCAGTAATATGCAGATAGTATTACTTTTTAAAATCATGCAGATCAGGTACGTTTTCCATTGGTGATCACAATTTTTTTAATTTGACAAGCTGTACAGTAAAGCTTCAATTATGGGAGTCTATCTGATTAATGGCGAAGAGGTCAGGAAATTACAAAATGCTGCGTCAGTAACTGAAAGTTAAAATAAAGTTGTGGTAAGAACATACCTCTCTGGGTGATCCCACGTCTGAAGTATTCTCAGATCTCTGTTGTCCTTCAGATCCTTCATCCAGTCTTCTGTCATTACAAAGCATATATAGATTCACAATTATATTAAATGCAATGTTACACCTTCCACATTGAATCACTGTATAGTAATAGGAAATATGAATAACAATAATGATAAATCAATTATTTAGTCTCAAGTCTCAAGAAGGTTGAACTGCCAATAAGACACACAGTGGATGTGTTTGTGATTTGATTTGTTCAAGAGGACACCAATTATTTGTAATTTTGTGGCATTCATTCTAATCAGAACAATCATATTAGACTAAATAAATAACACTAATTTATAACATTACTTGCTACAGAGCACTTGTCCAAGAGGTAGCTTTCAGTGAAATGGCCTTGAGCATCTGAAAGACTGACAATGAAGACAGTTACTTTTTTGTTTATAATCAGTAAAATACTGGAGTTGAAGTGCTAACAGTGCCAAACAAAATTTAAAACATAAACATGAACAGCTAGCCCTCAAATTGTTTTAAAATTAATGCTAATATCACAGATAATGTAATAACCCTATAGTTACACAATAAGATTGCTCTAATGTACACTGTAGCATAGATTTAGTGCAGATTCTAAACAGTAAAAATAGCTGCATTTTGACTGCAGCTTTGCAACTGATTTGATTTTTTCCCTAAAAATATTGTTCTGTTGTTGTTGCACTGCTCAAACCACATTAGCTTTATTTGCCCCTTCAATCTCAAAAGAGCAGGTGCTTTCGTCCTTGGGTTTTTCATAGAGAGCCCATTTACAGATATCTACAGGAAAGTAATTTGTCTGTAGCTTCCTTTGAATGGATAGAATTGTTGTTTTGTGTACAGCAAAAGTTACAACAATAATTATGCTGGGTTTAAAGGGGTAATGTCACAGGGATTTTGCTCTTTTTGGTAAAAAGGTTTAAGGTAAATACTTGGCTTTAAGAACCTTTGGTCTTACACAAACTGATCTTAGAGCAACAAGTGAGTCCTCATATTGATAACGAATCATCATCAGATTAAGCGATTTTTTCAAGACACTAAGGAAGAACTTGAAAAACTTGGCCAATTTTTCAGTAAACTATTTTAGTAAATCTTAACAAAACTGGAACATTATTTTTAGGTTTTCACGCATACAAGTATGTGTTTTCACTTTTTAAAATGATACTGGAAAAAGGAAAAAAAGAAAAGACTTAAAACAAAGTCCAGTTGCAGCTGCAGTACCTGTTAGCTTTGAGAAACACATCTAGCAGCATGTTCTCATAATTGACACTAGCAAAATGAAGAGAGCAGTCAAGTCGCTTCTTGAGATCAATGAATTCAGGGATCTGTTTGAAAGAAGACCATTACATTATAAGACATCAAATAACTATGTTCAACTGAAATTATTGCTTCGACATTCAACAATAACCAACAGATAATCATCCCATTTTCATTTTATAACTATTTTCACTAACACAGTAAAATACATAATTTCTGATAATCCAAATAAAGATAAACGAACATTTAAATGCATGAAAATGGCCTGACCTAAACAATCCTTACATAAAAAGCAACAAAAGATAGAAAAGAAAGATAGAAAAGTGATAATGCTAACACTGCAGTTTAATAACAATTTTATGGTGACTGCATTTTGAGGATACTATTATGTGAATTGCCTGGTTAATGACAAAAATTAATTGGTCAACTGGTTAACTGGGAACAAGATAATGTCTGAAATCATTTAATTATGATCTATAAACCACTTGAAAAGACATTTGCCAGGTTATGAATTAACCAGATCATAAAAAAAAATGAAAGCCTTTCCTCAGTAAAGCTCTTTTCCTCCTCAACTGTAAAGTATAGGAGTTGGATTTTGTTCATCATTGGAAAGAAATAACATTTAGAATGTTTAATTATAACTCCCTGTCAAGACTGCTAACTTGGATGTTGGACCTCCCATTCTTTCACTATTGGAGTTCTCTTTAACTGTTTTTAACAAAGCAGTGTAACAGTTAAGTGTCGCACAACACAGGAACCTGGCTAGAATTACAGTACCGGTAAGTTCCCTTTATGTTTTGAAACTCTACTGACCTTTTCAAATGATCCATATTTGTATGCAGCTATGATATGCTCTGGGGTCTAAAAGCAAATTAGTGACCATTAAAATGTTGTACTGCATAATGTTTAACAAAGACTTGCACTTCGATGAATGGGGACTGTGAGCACAGTGGTAGTGATACAAGCAACAACTCCATTTGAATTGTCTTGTGGTCATGTGAGATGCCTGTCAAAACGGGAGAGACTGTACCTTTCCAAACAAGCTCAGTGACTGGTTAACGAAACAATAAGTTAAACAACAGAAACAATAGCCCTAGACCTAAACACAATAGAAGCTACAGTACTACGGGGCCAATAAAAATAGAGGTCTGGAAGAGCTACAGTACTACTCGTCAAAACAGGCCAGGGGACCCTTATTTTCTTTATTTTGGTTTACATGTATTTCGTTTAGTTTGGGTGAATCATTTAATTATTTTTGTCATGAAAAATTATTATGGATGCTTTAATGTTATTGGTCTGTTTATGAAAAAGTTCACCATCCTTCATTCTCTATATATGTTGTAATTGGTCAATTTTCTTCCAAGTAGCCTGGTTCAAATAGTCACACTATACAGTACACATTATGTGTACAATAAATTTGGGCAGATTACCACCCCAAGGAAGCCTTCTTAGCTAGAAATTTCCATGCTGTCATATTATTTGCTGTCTTAAAAAGATCTTTAGGTTCTTCTTCGCTCAAAGAAAACATAAATTATTTTAGGTTTGAGAAAATGCTTGTTCACCAGTTGTATAAAACAGCTTACAAGGAAAGCGACTTAGAACTTTTAACATGCACTTGTAATTTACAAGTTGGACTATTATAGAAAAAAAACAAGTCAGTTTTATTGAACTGTATAACTACCAACTTCTACAGGTGTAGCACAGCACTTGAATTACAAGTTAGAGGTTTGTAAAAAGGACTTTTAGCAATGTTTATTGAACTGATTAAATTATCTTGTGCTCGTGAAAACAAGGGTCCAGGGGTCAATTTAATAAAACTTTACAAGTGTAATTTACAAGTGTAATTTACAAGTGTAGCTATTGTTTTCAGCCTACACTTGTAAATTACAAGTGTAAAACTAAAAGTTTTTTAATTGAATTGAACCTTTGTTTGAACTACAGCATAATACAAAAATTGCTATTAACACTAACAGTAACTTACATTTTTTTGATTTCCATAAAAGAATTTTAATGTGTTTAAGTAGGCAGAAGAAGCTGTTTCAAAATGGCCAAGAGCTTCAACATACCGTGTAACAGTGTACCTGGTGGAAAGTAAGTTTAACAACAAATCAGATCTCTGGTGAAATTAGCTTTATTTTCTACTAACTGAGTGGAATGAAACATGTGAAAAATATTTCTCTATCAAAGCACTGGAACTGAAGTAAAGGTCATGTGACCTGAAACGTGGGCATGCAGCCTTCACATCCAACATCTTACATTTTCAGCTTTCATTTAAATTGCGTCACATATGGACATCTTGTAATTTTTGGTAGCTTTTTCACAGTGATAATTTTTTGTTTCACTCACAGCCAGCTGCACTGGTCAGCTTGTCATGGTTCCCAGTGGTGTGTGAGAATTTATTTGCTTACCCAAGAATATCTCGCTCAATGTGTTTGACCTCTAATCCATCAAAAAGCACTGAACAAGGACCAAAGGCACCTAAATACATGGGAAGTCAATTGTTGAATAGTGACAATAGGTTAAGCAGCACTGTCATAAAAGATTTAATTTACACCTTAATTAAAACTTTCCTCAGTAAAGCTCTGTTTCTCCTCATCTTTACAAGATCGGAGTTGGATTTGACTCATCATTGGAAAGGAACTATGTACTGCAAGTATTGTGTAATAAACAGACTAGACTCACACCATCTTCTATGGACATAAAAAAATGGCCTTGAGCCTCCCTGAGGCAACTAAAATTGAATATATTTAAATGACCACTCTAGTAAGTGAAAGTCTCCATTAAGTGACCATCTTTATGATAAGTGACCATCTTTATGGTACGTGACCATTAAGCCAAGTTGCTTGCCTATTACAAGAGTTTTAACAAGTTTGATATTTTATGTTTGTTTGCTCTATTCAGGGAGTACTCACCCATTGAACAGTACACCCTCATTAACAACAGCTTGAGGTGGTGGTTACAAGGACTAGCTTTTAATGCACTCTCCAACATGATCAGAAGATGCCAGTTCATTTCTGTGCTTCCTGAAAACAATGACTGTATTATTTCATGTGTACATAAAAAAAGGCAGGAATGCTGTTTAAGAATCAGAACTTTCCAATGCATTATTTTGCTTTACAGGAATTATGTGTATTTATAATACAAATCTAATACCTTTGTCACTGTTTACATCTAACATAAGATGAGCAGCAAGTTGGGCAAACCCATCGCTATACTGGCGTTCTGTTGGCAAAAGATTCTGACCTGCAATAAAATAATGCATAGCTTTAGTTGAAGAACGTTTCAAAATGGAACCTGATAGAAGTATCTAATTTCATGGCAATGGAGCCATTTTTTACAGAACAGTATGTTATTATTCTTATTGATGCATTATATAATGCTTTGCTCTTATTATTGAATTAATCACAAGCAAGTGCCTTAACAAGCTGCTGGTGCAGTTTCAATTAAAAGGAAAACCCTGCCTTCAGAACACCACAGAAATAACATCATAAATAACAATAATTCAGGAAAAAGCTGAACACCCTGTTTATCTAATCACCACCTTAATGCATTGTGAAAACTCACATGTAGTCATCACAGCAGAGGAACACCTCTCACAACTTACACAGATGTGTTGGAAAAGAACATCAGCATGGATGCAGGGGTAGAGAAGCTAAAGTCAGTAATGAGAGAATAAAAAACTTGGACATTTTAATGTAGCCTTAATACAACAAAGACCACCTGGAGGAATGAATGTTGTATACCTACCATAAACCAGGCCATCTCTGTGGTGCTTCATGTATTCCTTCGAAAGGGCAATCTTTTCATCACAAGTAAGAGAGCAATGAAATCCTAAATGTCTAGAAAACTGCTCAATAGTTAGCCTCCTCTGCATGATTTTTATCTGTAAAAATAGAAACAATAAGTATATATGACAATGAAAATAATGACATAAATATAAGGAGAAATGGAAATGAAGATATCTACACACTGTCTGTTTATATTTACAGAGGGTGAACTCTGATATCCTGAATTGAAAATTTGTTCAAAAGTCCTGTACTATTTCTAAAAACCCTACACAATTTTCAGAAAATTCTTAAATGTTATTTATAATTTAAAAGTTAAGTTAAATGTAAATCAATTAATATGTGATATCTACATGTAATTTTGGTCAAATTCTACATCAAGAAAATTTAAGGCAAAGTCACATGTAAATTGAATTGTGTTGTACATACATGAGATGACTCAGAATCTTCATCGTTATCACATGGAAGAGTTGACTTTAACACTTCAATAAACTAAGAAAAGAAATTCAAATAAACACACAAGAAAAATGTTCATGTTTTTGTATTATTACAAACTACTGAGCAGTTTTGATAGCAAAATAAAAATTCAGGGTCATCATCCACATAAAACGCTGTTATTTTCAGAGTAAATCAAAATGAATGTAGCACAAACTACATGTACATGCACCTGTAATCATTCTTTCAAAACAATTTTGGCAAAACAACATCAACTCTCCAAGTTAATTTTTTCCTTTGGTGGCCATTTGGCGACTAACGTTTTGTCTGCCAGGTTAGCAATGTTTTTTATACACGTCGCCAGTGCCAAAATTTTAGTCGCCATAGCACCTAAAATGGTCGCAACTTGGAGGACTGAACATCTACGCTTTTAAACTGATTCCAGACAGGACTCGAGACTAACAGTAACCAACAGTCTAGTAAAGCTTCAGCTTAATGGCTTATGGGTTTATATTTCTACCAGCCACTTTGGCTGCTGAATAACATTTCAAAACATTAGAAATCAAACCATAAATGTTTTTATCAGTATTGTTTTATGCTTCATCTGGTGTGACGATCAGTTTGTGCACAGCATTAATTACTGCTGTGACATTGCATGGTAAAAATAAATTTACCGGCCAGTGAAAATAAATTTTGGCTAGTAAAATTTGACATTTGACTAACCTATGGGCTAGTATGTTAAAAAATGTAGTCTCAAGCCTCCCCAGAGGAGTTTGCCAGAGCTTCAAAGTCTATTGTACATGTAACTACTGAACAGTCATTGTTGACTTGCACTGGAAACTCAACTTGAACCTGATAACAAACTACACCTGATAACAAACTACATAAATTGAAGGACATTACCCATATCAGAAACTGTTGTTTAATTGAAAGTGAGATTCACCCTGATATGAGGTTAATATTTGAAATATTGCCCTGCAACAGCCAAAGCCTAATCACTTGCAGATGTAGGTTGTACCTTCTCCCTCTCTGACATTTCTTGAAGATTCAGGTGCAAATAAGGTGCAAGGTCCCAAAAACAAGAGGATTTGTCTCCAAACCGCTTAAAATATTCTACTAATAAATCTACAATGGAATTGGAACCTGAAAAATAGAAATAATAGAAAATCACAAACAAAAAATATTAGGAATGTCTGGTGAAACAACAAATACATGTAAGAGTACTTCCAAAGTAAAAAAAACTTTTATGAGCCAGATGTGTCAAGTTAATCAATCTGAACATTCGTCATTGAAATCACGATAAAAAGAGTTCCTCTCTAATTTATACATCAGGTGCACTTTAAAATTTTGTTATACCACTAAATTGATTAAAATCAGTGACATAATCAGTAATAATGCACTATGTGACCTCCTCCACCATACAAGAGGAAGGGAATAACGAGATCATGGCCATGACTTTGTACTCCCAAAGGTGTACAATGAATGATTTAAGCATAAGGTGAATAGTCTGGTACGGAATCACATGCTTCATTGCTTAACTGAGTTACAGGATTCCTATTCAAACCAGATTTTTTAAATGTTTGCTTTCCAATTTAGTTGACACAAAATTATTTTCTAAAAGAATAATAAATGTGATAGCTTTGTTTATCATTTGTCTCAGGAGGTAGTCACTTTAGTGGATCATGACATTTTGACAGCCGATGTACAATGTACACACTGGATGTGTAACACTCAGTATATCACAGCTTATGTACAATGTACACAATGGATGTGTAGCTTTGTTATCATTGTGTTGAATTATAAAACTATTATTGCGCTCAATCTTGCGTGACATACACGCACGCTTTCATGCTATAATAGTTTATTATGTACACAATGGATGTGTAACACTCGGTATATCACAGCTTATGTACAGTGTACACAATGGATGTGTAACACTCCATATATCACAGCTTATGTACAATGTACACAATGGATGTGTAACACTCCGTATATCACAGCTTATATACAGTGTACACAATGGATGTGAAACACTCTGTATATCACAGCTTATGTACAATGTACATAATGGATGTGTAACATTCTGTATATCACAGCTTATGTACAATGTACACAATGGATGTGTAACACTCCATATATCACAGCTTATGTACAATGTACACAATGGATGTGTAACATTCCATATATCACAGCTTATGTACAATGTACACAATGGATGTGTAACACTGTATATCACAGCTTATGTACAATGTACACAATGGATGTGTAACACTCCGTATATCACAGCTCATGTACAATTGTACACAATGGATGTGTAACACTAGGTATATCACAGCTTATGTACAATGTACACAATGGATGTGTAACATTCCGTATATCACAGCTTATGTACAATGTACACAATGGATGTGTAACACTCCTTGCATCACTACAGTGGTAGTTTGTGTTTGGTGGATCTTCATTATTTTGGTGAGAAACTCTTCCCTCCAGGTCCATCATGACATTGACCAGCTGTTTCCACGCTTCAGGAATTTCAATTCTGTTGTACGTATTGATGTGAATCCTGATGTGAATGGCCTACCGGTGGGGGTTGCAGTCAATAAGCTTAATTTTTGTTCCAAAGTTTGTCCGACCTCATTAAAATGTTCCAAAATGGTAAAGGTTGGAATTTGAGCAAGCAGTATGTCTCTATTGTTTTCCTTAATCAATTCATGCATACACATATATATCTCCCTGTCCCACCAATGCACACCCAGCCCTAAGTGGTGAAAATGTTGCAATCCACATTTAAGGTGACTATATCATGACACACAGTGTAAACGACAAAGAAAGCTGCCATTTCAAACCACCATAATGAATAACTATATTTCTGTGACAATAATAAAAATACTTTACTGTTTAGTACTTAAACAACACTTACTAAGTCTATCAGAGTATATACATTCTTCTTTACAAAGCTTCCCCAGTTCTAATTGTGCTAAAAACGGTCCTCTACAGGCTCGCTTCTCCTTAGATTTTTCACTTTCAACGACAGATGCCAGGAAATCATGGATTGTTTCTGAGGTATGATCTGGAACATCCCTAAAATGATGGCGTAAATGATAGAAAATAATGGTCAATAATATAAATTATAATAAAAACATTTTTAACTATACAATTCATTAATAATTCGTAAGGAAAATTCAAAAGAAATACAAAGTTAAGGACGGTTTTTAATTCCTGATACAAAAGAGCAAAATGTATGCTGTATCACTGATACAGAATTTGCAGAAGAACTGTATGAATTTCCATACAGTTCTGCTGCTCATATTTTATCTATTACTTAAATCATTTGTCAAAAATGAACCATTGTCAGCACAAAATATGTTATTGATTCAAACCAGAAGTAAGCAGACCTGTGTTGGTTATCATCCTTTGGGCCAGAGCCACTAAACAGTTTTATTTACCACAAGGGGTACCCTGTAGTAGGGTTTTCATTTAAGGCTGGCAACTGTACTTTCACATTGGGAATGAAGATGGCGTGCAATGTCCAGCATGATCGCTTGTTGTCATTGCAAACAAGCTCTGCTACATGTACATTGCATAATACATCTTCATAGTACTCTGTAGCAAAACACTGCTGTAGCAGGGCTCGCAAAAAGTCCCGTCCAGTCATCCAGGACGACTAGATTTTTGTGTTGGGCAAGTAACTTTCGCCACTCACTTGCCTGATGAGCAACGATATGGACAAGCTGCTCGTGAATTAAGCTTAAGTAACAATTTATAAAATCTTGTCCGGGCAAGTAAAACTTAAGACTTGCTTGCCTAAAGGGCAAGTTTAAATTTCATTTTTTTTTAGAGTCCTGTGTAGTCTGCCAATACTTTGTACCCTTGGTTAAAAGGAACAATGAGGGGTAAAGTGTCTTGTCCAAAGCCAGAGACATGTTACATACAGTAGGTATTTTTATATCTAGTTATTTACTGCAACATTATTAAGTGTGCTAACAGTACATACTCTGACATATCCACTGGTTTCCAGTTGTCTTTCATCAAAGAAAATGCTGAGGTGAAGTAGGATTGATAGTACGACCACTGGTCAGGCCTGATGGCAAAAACATCCACATGCAAAACTTTAATTTTAACATAAGGAGGAAAAGTCTTAACCAATCATGGGTAATGCTCAATACCGTTCCTTATTGCCAGTTTTTGTATCATGAGAAGGCTTTAATCAGTGCCTCAAATAGCAGGTTAGCTTCATTCCACCTACACAGCTTAAACAAATAAGTGGCCAGCCTCTTCTGTATTAATTTAATAACAGCAGCACATTTGATCACAGAATAGAAGGTCTGACTATTTTGTTATTGTACATGTACTTTAAACAGCTTACTGTACCTCTTGACAATCAGCTTCTTAAATAACAGGTTAGCTTCATTCCACCTGCACAGCTTAATCAAATAAGTGGCCTCCTTTTCTTCCTTCTCATCCATGTAACTAATTAATTTAACTGTGGAGGTACAACAACAATAACTCACACAGCTGCCATACAAATAAAAGTCAAACATGACTGTCAAGAGATTACCGATTCTGTTAGGAGCTGGTAATACTACTTTTGTACACTCTACTGGAACAGTAATTTAATTAGTTCTTAACATGTCTAAACAAAGAAAATCACAGGTTTTTTTGCAGTGCATTCCATGTGACTGATACAAATGTTTGTGTTCAATATTGAGTGAGGCTGGGTCAAGACTCTTCCCAACTCCATTTGTAATTTTGGTTTTCCTCAAACTTGCCATCTCATAATCACCACAAGCAAAAACAATAAAGTAATGGCAGGCCATTAAGGTAACATTGGCCACTATCTTCAGATTCTATACCTGAGTATTATTGTTACTCCCCCTTTGAACAGTTATCCTTCAACATTATTTATACACTTGGATGAAGTGGAACAATGTAGCTGAGTAACACAACACAGCAACAAGTTCAAACCCTTCAGATGAAAAATCTGATGTGCCAATTACTGATAACTGTTCACTTCACACTTTCCACTGACTGGCTGACTATTTTGCTCTCATGTGTTTTATGTACTACAGCTGTACTCACCAGCTAAATTACTTCTAAGAACACCCAGAGCCTTCTCATAGAGCTCCAGCTTTTCTAAAATCATTAAATAAAGGCGTACCTCTGCAATGCAACAATAAAAATAGCCCTAAGAATATCTCCACTGATATCAACATAAAGCAACCTATTCGTGGATATATTATGCTGTAATTCAAATGTTTTTTTTTTTGGTTTGAAAGTTTGATTTTGGTTTCCTTTCTCACAGATTATGTTAATAGACTCTGAGACAAAAAAAGTTAAAACCCAGCAACATACAAAGTCTCAAATGTGCAACCAATCTTAACAACTATGGTTTTTGTTTTACCCTGACTGCCAGTCTTTCAGTTTAATGCTCTTAAAATGGCCACCCCCCCACTCCCCTCCTCCCTATAAACCATCCCAAAAGTACTGAACCAAAACCAAAGCTAGATGTATAGACAGTTATTAATGTACCACCCCCTAGCAGCCACACCAAAAGTACCAAACCAACCAAAATAGTTAGTGATACTACAATACAGTTTGAATATGTATAGGTAGTAGGAATAAATATTTCAAAGTAAAGGTCTCTAATCAGGGAGGCCATGTCACATCAGACATGACTTCCATGATTTCAGTTCCTGCCCTTAGAGTTGCTCAATTTGTAACAGACAGTTGTTGACCACAACAACATTGTTGTAGGATGTGTTTCCCTTCTATTGCTATAGAATAACATTCATTGATTTTAATTCAAGCAGTTACTTGTTTATAAAGCAAATGTGTTTCACATAATCAATACTGTTGATAATCAATACTGTTGATAATCAATACTGTTGATAATCAATACTGTTGATAATCAATACTGTTGATAATCAATACTGTTGATAACCAATACTGTTGATAACCAATACTGTTGATAATCAATACTGTTGATAATCAATACTTTTGATAATCAATACTGTTGATAATCAATACTGTTGTTTGGGCGATCAGTGCTCATAATGATAATAAATAAAAGTTTTGAAACTGACCTGTTAAAAATTTTATAAAAAGTTTAAAAGTTTTTCTAAATTTTTTGGTCGCTCGACGCGGCCTTCAGTCATTCTCTGATGAAGAACATTCATTCTCTGATGAAGGCCGCAGTGAGCGACCGAAAATTTAGAAAAACTTTTAAACTTTTTATAAAATTTTTAACAGGTCAGTTTCAAAACTTTTATTTATTATCATAATCAATACTGTTGATAATCAATACTGTTGATAATCAACACTGTTGATAATCAATACTGTTGATAATCAATACTGTTGATAATCAATACTATTGATAATCAATACTGTTGATAATCAATACTGTTGATAATCAATACTGTTGTTAATCAATACTGTTCAATGGCGGTACCTGCTTCTGCATCAATTTTGCTTTCATTAACAAACTTTACAACCATTCTTTCTGCCAAAGGGAACAACATAGTTTTCCCTAGCTTCTCATCACTGGCCATCAATCCCTGAAATAAATCATGGTCAGCTGCAACTACTGCTCAGAAAATGCACATCAGAAAGGCTGCTTATTGTACTGTTATCAACTACTGCTCGGATAGTGCACATCAGAAAGGCTGCTTATTGTGCTGTTATCAACTACTGCTCGGATAGTGCACATCAGAAAGGCTGCTTATTGTGCTGTTATCAACTACTGCTCGGATAGTGCACATCAGAAAGGCTGCTTATTGTGCTGTTATCAACTACTGCTCGGATAGTGCACATCAGAAAGGCTGCTTATTGTGCTGTTATCAAGTGTATATATAATTAGCATTGGCATTATACATCTTTACATGAAGATATATCTTATACAAATATTTCGATAAACAGTAATTAATCTTCACAAATTTGACCTGTGAAAATCTACATTTTATTTGATAGAGATATGAGATACGAGATATTGAGATATGACAATGATATTAATATTTATACATGTATAGTGCAAATTACATGTGAATATGATTCATTTGATACACTGAAAATGTAGTGAATAATGTTCAGTCATAGAATCATTTATCATTAGTTCATCATTAATGTTTCTGGTTGTCTTTTTAAAATAGAGAAATTCCAGTATAATTCTATTCATGACTTCTAAAACTCATTGTTTAATAATTCATGACAAGAACACAAAGGAAATCATTACCGTGAGGAGGTTTGTATACCTGGTCTTCATTTGCAAAGATTTTGGCGATTTTATTTCTTCATTTGTTTTCTCTGCATTCAATGATCAGTTTGAGAAGCTACAACTGTATATCAAACACTCAAAAGATTGTTTAATATCAAAGTGCAGGGGTGGAAATAACGGCCGGTCAACGGACAATGACCGGCCTGATTGGGGCTTTGACCGATCAAACGTTCGTCTTGCCGGTCTTGTTGACCGGTCACATCCATAGTGATCCTTTCAAAACTTTAGAAATACAATAAAATAGCTGTTGTTTACTATGCACTATGACTTTAATAAATATCGCAAAGCTATCCTAGAGTTATCTTAAAGTTACCCGTAAATCGGTTACCCGTAAAGCGGCTACCATAACGTTGGATTAACCGTAATTTCCCCTCGAAACTACCGTAAAGTTATAGCAAAGGTACCGTAACGTTATTGTTAAGTTCCCGTAAAACTACCGTATAGTTATGAAAGCTACTGTAAAGTTATCGTAAACGGTTACGGTCACTGTAACGTTATAGTTATGAAAAGCTACCGTATAGTTATCGCAAAGCTACCAAGCCATTATCGTAAAGTTTCCGTAACGTTATCCAACTTTTCTGGACTCATACAGACCAGAGGGAAAGGCACGAACGGGACTCAGGTCCCATGCGAGGTGCCATCCCTTCCAATCCCACAACCCGCAAGATTGACCACACCACCGGGGTCTACGGCCCCTACTCTTTATATCACAAAGTTGCCGTAAACTACTGTAAAGTTATCGCAAAGCCATCGTAACGTTATCGTAAAGTGCTGGTAAAACTACCTTAAAGCTACGGTAAATGGCTATAGCAAAGCTACCACAAACGTTTACCACTGAGTCAGCCATTGGTTGGGGGGGCGGGGGGGGGGGGGGGGGGGGGGGTCGTATTGTGTACTTGTGGAAAATTAAATTCGTTATACTTGACCGGCCAGAAATGAAGTATGACCGAGCTAAAATTTATTTGGCCGGTCATCTTGACCGGTGGACGTCCTAAAATTATTTCCAGCCCTGAAGTGGGTTAAAAAAACTCGGCTGCGCCTCGTTTTTTCAACCCACTTCTCGGTGTTTTTGAATATCCTGACGAAACACTCTTCCTTGTGTTTGATATATTACATGCGACACTCTTCATTGTTAACCCGTGAATACGAGCATGCGTAATGAACGGGTTATTGGTAACAGAGACAGATATGCAAATGAGCACTCACTCAATCGCTCCTTCCATCAGCTGTAAACTTAGTGACATAATGCTTTGTTACGAATGCGTTTCGTAACAAGAACAGCATGAATCCAGCGATAACAATGACTAATTTGTTGTAAATGAATATAAACAACCAGTTTGTAAATGAACATTACCTGCATCATAATACTCATCACTGCCCAAAAGTAATAAGGATTCTTAGAAAACAGTTTGTAAAGATTCATAGCAGCCTGAAAAGCAAGCAAAAAATAAAATTAAGAAAACTACCGGTAAGAAGCACAATCAAGGGCAGTGTGTATCAGTGGTGTGGAATTTCCAGTTTATCCCAGTCTCCAGAGACCACTCCAAGACTACTGAACCACCTCGTGAACCACTCCAACACTACTGAACCACTCCAACACTACTGAACCACTCCAAGACTACTGAACCACTCCAACACTACTGAACCACTCCAACACTACTGAACCACTCCAACACTACTGAACCACTCCAACACTACTGAACCACTCCAAGACAACTGAACCACTCCAACACTACTGAACCACTTGACATAACTGAACCACTCCAACACTACTGAACCACTCCAAGACTACTGAACCACTCGAACACCAGTGAACCACTCCAACACTAGTCAAACACGCCAAGACTACTGAACCACTCCAACACTACTGAACCACTCCAACACTACCGAACCACTCCAACACTACCGAACCACTCCAACACTACCGAACCACTCCAACACTACCGAACCACTCCAACACTACTAAACCACTCCAACACTACTGAACCACTCCAACACGACTGAACCACTCCAACACGACTGAACCACTCCAACACTACTGAACCACTCCAACACTACTGAACTAATCCAACACTACTGAACTAATCCAACACTACTGAACTAATCCAACACTACTGAACTAATCCAACACTACTGAACTAATCCAACACTACTGAACTAATCCAACACTACTGAACTAATCCAACACTACTGAACTAATCCAACACTACTGAACCACTCCAACACTACTGAACCACTCCAACACTACTGAACTAATCCAACACTACTGAACTAATCCAACACTACTGAACTAATCCAACACTACTGAACTAATCCAAGACTACTGAACCACTCCAACACTACTGAACCACTCCAACACTACTGAATCACTCCAAGACTACTGAACCACTCCAACACTACTGAACCACTCCAAGACAACTGAACCACTCCAAGACAACTGAACCACTCCAACACTACTGAACCACTCAACATAACTGAACCACTCCAACACTACTGAACCACTCCAAGACTTCTGAACCACTCCAACACTACTGAACCACTCCAACACTACTGAATCACTCCAACACTACTGAACCACTCCAACACTACTGAACCACTCCAAGACTTCTGAACCACTCCAACACTACTGAACCACTCCAACACTACTGAATCACTCCAACACTACTGAACCACTCCAAGACAACTGAACCACTCCAAGACTACTGAACCAATCCAACACTACTGAACCACTCCAACACTACTGAACCACTTCAAGACTACTGAACCAATCCAACACTACTGAACCACTCCAACACTACTGAACCACTCCAACACTACTGAACCACTCCAACACTACTGAACTACTCCAACACTACTGAACCACTCCAACACTACTGAACCACTCCAACACTACTGAACCACTCCAACACTACTGAACCTCTCCAACACTACTGAACCTCTCTAACACTACTGAACCACTCCAACACTACTGAACCACTCCCAGACTACTGAACCAATCCAACACTACTGAACCACTCCAACACTACTGAACCACTCCAACACTACTGAACCACTCCAACACTACTGAACTAATCCAACACTACTGAACTAATCCAAGACTACTGAACCACTCCAACAATACTGAACCACTCCAAGACTACTGGACCACTCCAACACTACTGAACCACTCCAAGACAACTGAACCACTCCAACACTACTGAACCACTCCAAGACAACTGAACCACTCCAACACTACTGAACCACTCCAACACAACTGAACTACTCCAATACTACTGAATCACTCCGACACCACTGAACCACTCCAACACTACTGACCAACAAAGTGCAAGAAACAAATTCATTTTGGGTTTGCAAACAAACAAGAGAAGGTTTGGGATAAAATTTTGGGAGATAATACCATAATTTTAGTCTCCTTGATGTTCCATCCAATGGCAAATATGAGCAACACCCTTTTGAGCCTCTTTATGGGTCCCTACAGATGTCCCTTTCAGTCCCTTGTTTTATACAAATCGTCAGGATTTCAATGTTTTTAGGGGGAATTATTTACAATATTTGCCATGGTTCAGACATGATTGCAAAGTCATTGCTCCAGTACCTAAGATCATTGATTTTTCAATGACAATCTACACATCTTCACATTTGTCAGAAACACAATGACTATTGGATACAGGGACTCACTTTTATACATGCTTACAAATACAGTGCAATACATGTAACTTGGTTTTCAAAATTGATGAAGTATGGTGTCATCTGCATACATGTGACACCTACAGTGTAAGGTTGTTATTCTTAATGATAGACTAGTATTGCAGCAAACGACTGATAGAAAACAGGACCCAGATCTGATCCTTGAGGTAAAACAATCTCCCAATCTCAATTAGATGGAAATGAACCATTTATATTCAGAAACTGATTATATAGTACAGGTCAGAGATATACGACCACAAATGGACATGTTAAATGCATTGGCAAAAAACGGGTTTACACGTTTGCGTTTTCCAAACGGATTTGGAAAACGGACTGTCAGTGCAGCTTATTAGTATGTATGAGGTAGCTTTTTGTTTCCTCTTGTTTATGTTTTATTGTTTACTTCGAATGGCCTTTAGGTTATTATCACAAAAGAAAACTGAAATAAAGGTGCCCAACTTTCTGTCGTCCAACGCCAACTGGCAAATTTCTCCGATTTTCTAAATTTTACTTATCTGAGAATGCAGACAGCATAAATACCCACAGATTCTGGGCTCAAATGATGGCCGGTTGCGATCGTCTGACTGGGAACTTATTCGAACTTATCAGTCAACAAACTCTCGTCTTGAGCGTCATAATTTTATATGTTTGCAGCTTACACCTCAAGTATTAGCTTAAGTATTGCAATAAAATAAGAATAAACATTTTTTGATTTGTATAACTTATATTATATTAAGCAAAAACTTTGTTTTATGTAGTAAAGTTGTACAAAACCCTTTCATTTATCTGTACCAGTTTTGTGGTATACATGTACCATGATAGTTACAAAGCACAGTTTTAAGTACACTTCATTTATCTGTACCAGTTTTGTGGTATACATGTACCATGATAGTTACAAGGCACAGTTATACATAGTACACTTTATTCAGAGTTAGTACCTGCTGCTGTTTCTTGTAGTCCCCTATTCTAACGTATGCCATGAAAAGATGAGAATACAACTCTTCATTCTGTGGATTCTGTTTTAAAGCCATCTCATAAATATGAGGAATCATCTCGGCTACAAAAAAAAAAAAAACACCAAAAACAACAATCTATCGTCACTTCATTATACATTACACACTAGAAATGTACTCTGCCTGGAAAGGAACTCCATCTCAAAAAATTTACAAACATATCCTATAAAAAAAAGCCTTTCCCATATAAGGTACATGTAATTCTTAGGGACAGCAAGTTTATTTCTAGTACAACAAACACTAAGAAAACAACAACAAACAACTAAGCAATCGACCATTTTTATGATGGCATCATTTACTACAACTACCAGAATCCTTCAGTTTTTGTTTTGTTTTCTGGTATTAATTATCGCTATTGTTATCAAGCTCCACCGGGATAATTACAAAATTTAAATAGAGCAGACAATTAAAACCAGGTTTGTTTGCACATTTTGTGATATATAGCTGCAAACCTGTTGCTACAAACTTTATATCTCAATAATAATATTAATATTCAAATACACCAGACTGCTGTACCTCCACCCAAAAGGTAGTAAAAAAATCTAATTTGTTTTAGCCAAGTTCAAATAATTTAAACAAGATAACAATGAAACAGGTAAGTAAAGATGCATCTTACTTTGAGCAAACAATAGTTTATATTTGTAGTTTGAGAGTTCTTACGTTTTTGCATCTCCCTATAGCAGATTGTCATTGCTTGTAGGGTGGGATCATCAGCTGGTTTAGCTTTAATTATTTCATCCATCAATGCCTCGCTCTCTGCAGTCTTGCCTGATCGCAGTAAAGCTAGTCCTTTTAAAGCCTGTAAGTCAGATTTTTTTATTTATTTAAATCACTATTTATACAGATGCATCCAGTTTTGCATAGCTTGATGCTCCTACAGGGTAGGTGTGACCATTCAAGGAAACCCTGCAGAGCATTTCTTTCCTGATGGCCTGTCCATAGCACTCATGTGGGGCAGTTGGGGGATTCAGGGGACAGCTTACTACATGTACAATCATTACAAGGAAACAAAGTCGTGCATGACTTGAAAGCTTAGTAGCCTGGTCCAAAGCATGGCAAATGTCCTTCAATTATGACAAGTGTAAAGTTCTCAGGGTTCATCGATCAGAAATCCCATTGTGCATCATTCAGTACATAATGAACAGAATTCCTTTGGACTCAGTATCTCACCACCCTTACTTAGGAATCAAATCATCTTCTAATTTAAACTGGAACTATCACATCGATAACATCATAGGGAAGGCCAACTGTTCCCTTGGTTTCATTAGACGTAATCTGTCTACCTATCCCAAAAGCATTAAAAGTCAAGCCCATGTCTCTCTTGATGGTCCCTGTCTCGAGTACACCTCCAGCGTTTGGGACCCACATACGCAAAAGCACATTCATGATATTGAAGGAGTTCAGGGGAGAGCTGCCAGATTCGTAAAAAACTGCTATGCGCGGGAACCCGGATTAATTACAAACCACTTGAACGATGTGAACTGGCATTCTTTAGAACTGCGATGTAAACTTGCATGGCTTACCAACATGTACAAAACAGTGAACGGTAATATCGCGGTTGATATTCCTGAGTACATTGTGGGCCCCAACCGTGTTACACGCTCCTTTCATCACACAATTAACATTGGTAGTTATAGCAACACTTACAAACACAACTTCCTTACTAGAACTTTAAGAGAATGGGACGCTTTACCTTCTTCCATGTTAAATCAGCCCAGCCTGGACGCTTTTAAATCGGTACTTTCTGTTTATCTTTGTACTAATCACTGATTTTGTATATATGGCTATGCTTTTTTTGTATTTTTTTTCTCTTACACAGTGATGGGAAACTGTTGTGAATTATAGTAAGCTTATTAGATTAGATTAGATTAGATTAGACACTTTCCCCTAATTATTGCGCATTGTCAATCAAACTTATACTTTAATAAGGTTTCATCATCTTCCTGCTATAAAAAGAAGTCTGTTGTAGTTATTAAAGTTTGATATTTGACGTTACAGTGCTTTTACTTAACCCGTGAAACACAATCTAACAATTAGTGTGTGATAGTCCAAATTAAACAAAAGAAAACAATGGAATTATTGTCTAATAGTGTGTACTATTCTACTAACTATTTCACGGTCAAAGTAAAATCACTCTAACAAATGGATAGTTAAAATCGAAGTTACCTTGGCACAATGCAAGTCTTTCTGTTTCTTCAGAATTTTGTCAGCAAGTTGTATGGCCTGCTTGTTGTTCATGCTATCCAAAGCATCTAAGAAAACAATACATAAAGTCAAGTCATTATCCCTCTTGAAGATTCACAAATTTCAGGTCAAGGAAGTTAAAACAATACCGTAAACAGGCCGAAGCCGACGTTCATTCACATCGACATGGCGGGAAGCCATGTTGAATTTTCGGCTCACATGCTTTCCGATCATGAGCCCTAACAAAAATCGACCAGCGGATGTTGTCATTGTTCACAATGCCGTTGTGTATTCTACATTAATAAGATTAGCCATAATTTGTTGGGAATTTATGCAAGGAAAAGCAAGTCTTACTTTATAAAAACAGTCTTACCTTATAAAATGAGTTGCGAGGAGGATCAAGAAGAAGAGAGGGAAGTTCTCCGTTCTATTTACGAATCGGATGAAAATTTCATTGAAATTAACCCCACGACGTTTCAATACAAGTTTGGCGAAGACGGACACTACAAGTCGTTTTTGTTAGACATTTCTTGGCCCCAAGATTATCCTACGTGTCTTCCAAACATCGGCTTAGATGCGTTTTATAACAAGCATATCAGCTGCAAAGTAAAGGAGAGCATTACGTGCCGTATCAAGGAACACTGCGAAATGTGTCTTGGTACTGCTATGACTTTTTCAATATTTGATTGGACCAAAGAACACGAGGAAGAGTTAATGGCAGAGCAACAAGAGCAGGTGTGCAGTAAAGGTGTAAATAAGTAAGCTTAAATATAAAGAGTTAATGAGTCGTTAATGGTAGAGCAACGATGACAAGTGAGAGGGGAGGGGTGGGGAGGGAAAGGTGTAAATAAGTAAATATAAAGAGTTAAAAGCAGAGCAATGATGGCAGGTTTAGAGGGGAGGGGTGGGGAGGAGAAGATGTAAATAAGTAAATATAAAGAGTTAATGGCAGAGCAACGATGACAAGTGAGAGGGGAGGGGTGGGGAGGGAAAGGTGTAAATAAGTAAATATAAAGAGTTAAAAGCAGAGCAATGATGGCAGGTTTAGAGGGGAGGGGTGGGGAGGAGAAGATGTAAATAAGTAAATATAAAGAGTTAATGGCAGAGCAACGATGGCAAGTGAGAGGGGAGGGGTGGGGAGGAGAAGATGTAAATAAGTAAATATAAAGAGTTAATGGCAGAGCAACGGAGAGAAGATGTAAATAAGTAAATATAAAGAGTTAATAGCAGAGCAATGATGGCAGGTTTAGAGGTGAGGGGTGGGGAGGAGAAGATGTAAATAAGTAAATATAAAGAGTTAATAGCAGAGCAATGATGGCAGGTTTAGAGGGGAGGGGTGGGGAGGAGAAGATGTAAATAAGTAAATATAAAGAGTTAATGGCAGAGCAACGGTGGCAAGTGAGAGGGGAGGGGTGGGTAGGAGAAGATGTAAATAAGTAAATATAAAGAGTTAATAGCAGAGCAATGATGGCAGGTTTAGAGGTGAGGGGTGGGGAGGAGAAGATGTAAATAAGTAAATATAAAGAGTTAATGGCAGAGCAACGGTGGCAAGTGAGAGGGGAGGGGTGGGTAGGAGAAGATGTAAATAAGTAAATATAAAGAGTCAATGGCAGAGCAATGATGGCAGGTTTAGTGGGGAGGGGTGGGGAGGAGAAGATGTAAATAAGTAAATATAAAGAGTTAATAGCAGAGCAATGATGGCAGATTTAGAGGGGAGGGGTGGGGAGGAGAAGGTGTAAATAAGTAAATATAAAGAGTTAATGGCAGAGCAATGATGGCTGGTTTAGAAGGGAGGGGTGGGGAGGATAAGGTGTAAATAAGTACATATTTAACTATTATAACGCAAAAGCGCACATGATATCGCCTAATTCTTATAACATATATTGTTGGATATATGTCATGTAGACATAGCGTATATTGATAACCTTTTTACCATATTTGGGCAGTGTATCAATGTGTTGAATTGCAAAAAGAGTTAATGGTAGAGCAACGATGGCAAGTGAGAGGGGAAGGGTGGGGAGGTGTAGGTGTAAATAAGTAAATATAAAGAGTTAATGGCAGAGCAATGATGGCAAGTGAGAGGGGAGGGGTGGGGAGGAGAAGGTGTGAATAAGTAAATATAAAGAGTTAATAGCAGAAATAGAGAGCTATTGCTGGTGATAAGTTGGAGGGGCGTTTGGGGAGGTGAAGGTGTAAATACGTAAATATAAAAACTTAATGGCAGAGCGATGGTGGCAGGTTGGAGAGAGGGTGGGGAGGGTAAGGCATGGAGAGTTTTAACTCTTCATAAGTACTACTTTTAAACATCACTCTTCCATTAAAATGGAAGAGTGAAAAATGGAAGAGTAATGGGACAGGTTGGAGGGGAGGGGTTTGGTGCGGTGGGGTGGGGTGGGGTGGGTTGGGTAGGGTGTGAATAAGTACTTATGACAAGTAATGGCAGAACAACAGGAGCAGGTATGTGGTGACCGGGGAGGGTCTTGAGCAGGCTCAAGTGGGGCAAGGGGTGGGATTAGAGTGACGCTCACTCTCACCAGCTTGTTTTCATGGCTTCACCACTCATGTGTGAGATCCCAGATTATAGAGGTAATGGCAGACAGGGGTGTTGCTAAGAAAAAACTTGACAGGCTCATTAACAAGCCCAGCCAGTTTTTCTGGCTTTAGCCCTTCAAAATCAGCCCAAGTGTTTGTTTTCTAGCGAAATTTCAGCTGGTGATAAGTTCTCTTTCAGCTGGTGAAATTAGCCGCTAGCCAGGTTTTAGCTACATGTACATGCCTGGGCAGAGTAACAGAAGCAGGCATGTAGAGATGGGTCTTAATTAGTAATGATGCAATCAAACTGAGTGATAAACCTACCAATACACCTAAACAATTTGTTTTGCCATTTTTCACCTTTCAAAATTTGAAGAAATAAATATGTGCTGCATTACAACCACCTTGCAGTTTTATGTCAGGTTAAACCCTGGAAAGGCTTTGGGTGTATATGTAAAGGAATCTAGTAAGCTTCTCAAAGCCATCTCATCTAAGTTGATTGAGGGGAAGAGGCTGAGGGGCTGTATAGAGATCTTAGGAGGGTTAGAGCAGGGTTAGAGCCCTCTTATGAAAATCATCCATGGACTACATAAACAGCAGCTTGTTTTCTGCATGTTTAACACAGGAACAGGAAGTTAAAGAAGAGCAAAGCCCTGATCAGGAAACAGAGGCTCAACCAGCAAAGAAGAAAGAGAAAAAAGAAATTTTGACAAAAAGTCAAAAGCGACGACTTGCTGACAGAACAAACTACAAAGGAGAAAGGGAAAGGGGTTGGAACTGGGTTGATGTTGTAAAACATTTAAGTAAAACTGGTAAAACAGATTAAATAGAATATTTTTACAGCAAGAAATGTTACAATTGTGATTTCTACTGGTTGAGAAGTGGTCCTTCTGTATTGTTTCAAAGGATTTTGATAAGCTCCCAACAGCTTAATATCAAACACAGTGGATCCCTGCCACTTTGAATATCGGACAATTTCAAACTGAATCATGTTTCCCTAATATTTTCTTACTATTATTCTATTTTTTAACCATGTACTGTGAGCAATATACTCAAGCCTTGCTCTCTTGAATCCTCAGTTATATTGAAGAGAGTTGGATTTCCCATTATTAATTAAACTGAATGGCAACAGGAACCAATGTACAGTATTTTCTCAATGAAACACCGGGCCCCAAATATTTGGAAATCAAATAGTTATTAATTATGTAATTGCTTGTGATTGGCTTTCCGAAACCAATTCGCGGGAAAGGCTTATCTAAAAATAAACCTACTTGTAATAATGCTGTTGCACGAATTTATGGTAGTTGCATGCTCCAGGTAATAAGCTCCTGATCGGAGTCAGGATGGTTTATATGAAAACACAGGGGCGGATCTAGGGGTGCACGGGGTGCACACCCCCCCCCCCCCCTGAGATGACCTGCATCTTTCTAATATAACTGGTATTGTGCGAAGAAAAGGAAAAAAAAAACGTGGTTACGTCATTCCTTAGAGGCACACCCCATCCAAAGAAAAATCCTGGATCCGCCCCTGAAACACAGGTAAAAGTTTCAAGATTTCAAAGATGAGAACAGTGATCATCAAAAATGATGAAAAATTGCGCCTGTTTAATAATCGCCGGGCCTCGAAATATACGCCAGATCCATGGGGCCGAGTTTTAAATTAATGCCCCCGGCATTTAATCAAGAAAATATGGTAATAAAGTGTACATGTAGTGTCATTCATCTCACGATGTAGTCATTTTAGATGTAGATTATGGCGTTTCGACTGCTTACTGCTAATCTTTATCAGGTGATTACGCATCACCATTGGTATCATGATGGTCGGCTGTGAACTCCATCATTCTGGTGAGAAGCTGTTCTCTCTCCTGCCTGATAAGAGGTGCTTTTGCAGCCTATTCTGTCATCAACCCAGTTGTCTCCAACTTTTTTTTTCTTGAGAGTTTGAGATGTAATTTATCAAACATGAGACACAGTGTTTCATCAGATTTCCAATCACCGCGCAGTGGGTTGGAAAACGAGGCGCAGCCGAGTTTTTTTTTTTTTTGACCCACTTCAAGGTGTTTGGAAATCTGATGAAATACTGTGTCGAATGTTTGATATTTCATCTCAAACAAAATAATTTTAGAAGGAGAAATTAAGGATGCAAAAATGAGGAGTGTTTCAACTGATTTCCAAACACTCATTACACATTTATCTCCTATGTGTTTCCGTCATGAATTATTAATGAGTTTTTATCAAGTTCGTAGTTTTGTGGACGGGTCATTGTGCAATCTATTTATGACTGCATTCTTGTAGTCGTTCTTAGTTTGCCACAAGCGACCACAAGCTACACCGCGCTGACGAGCACCAACAGGGCGAAACAGCTGTCCGCGGTTGCTACCCAGCTTTATCGGTTTCTGTCGTATTGGTGTCTCGCAGAATCTACTTTTTTACGTAGTCAGATCAGCCTTGCAGTTTGTCGGTTATGTTTGTTCATTTTTTGGCTGATTAGGTCTTCTGTAGATCCTACGTATCGTTTACAGCATTATCATTTGCGGTCTTTTGCAGTTTTGAGTACTACATGACAAAGAACACTCGGGCGCAGTCCCTGATGACCTCCTTAGTCGCTTTAGAGTGTTAAAAAATGTAGGAACAAATTTGATTGTTTAGTTAACGAAATGTTATACATCAAGCAATTAAGACCGTGTTTGAATGTACAATCTGATTCCATCCGTGCTAAAGTCATTGTTTAGCTTAAATTAACTTCCTTTATGTAAATTTATCTGACTTGAACAATTTTCGAACTCGCATTGCATTCATTTACTCTTTCCTTGATAATGACGTCATGAAGTCGCCGAAATTTTGGAACATTATCTCGCTAGTTTTTACATGCTTTAATAGTCAATAGGTTTTTGACCAATCAGAACGCGCCTAGTATCTCAGTTATTTTATAAAAGCTTTTAGGCAACATGAAATAACCAAATTTTTGTCTTTCTAGGTCTCAAACCTGATGTTTGTTATCAAAAAAGAACATCAGTATCTCGCTAGTTTTTGTATGCTTTTGTATCTCTTAATCATTATTAATAAGACTATTGACTATTGTGCAGGCCAGAAACAACTTTCCACCAGTATTGCCAAGGTCATAAACAGTGAGCACCCACCACTACCAGAGGAAATCAGACGGATGGCGCAGGATCCGGATAGGAAACAGTGGAGAAGGATCGTGGCCGACTGCCTTGCAGCCGGCTGAGTAGTAGTAGTAGTAGTAGTAGTAGTAGTAGTACTATTGTGCCGGTAAACTCATAGAAAACTGCGCAAGAGAAACTGTTAAGGCAAAGAATTTCACAACTCGAGTTTACTTAATTTAGTGTCTTGTTGCATATTGTGGTCAGTCGGAATATGAGAAACAGGATGAGAACAGAAGATCTGTCTTGTAAACAATAAGTTGCTGCTCAAACCTCAGACAAAAATTTTCCACGAGTAATAATCTTAAGCTTCTTCAACCAAAAACACGCAAGCTAAAAATGGCTTATCAACGAAAGAACACTAAGCTTATTTTAAAACTGATATCAGCAACAGGAAACGTTGGCTTGGAAATCCTTACATGCAGCGATAAAAGGCAATCAAAACAACCTCCAAATGTACTTTGTGATACTTACCGCTGTGCATAGTAAAGTGCGCGGAGACCTTCGTGCGTGGGTATGACTGTGTATGGTGGCTCGGTTACTGCTAAAGACCATCGCTGGTTATGTGTACGGGGACTTGGTTACTGTGCATAGTGCGCCATCCCCTGCACTGCGCCATCCCTGCTCCCAAATAGATCACTAGATACTTTATTCCGGGGGGGGGGAGGAGGGAGGTACTCTGAAAATTTTTGGACGGGGGTGTGTCGCTGGGACTCTGAGACCCTTAACCTATACTAGACCATTAGCTGCATTTTACAACCCTATTCTAGACTAAGAATCGAAAAACCCTACCCTATCCTAGACCTATTCCAGACTCGCTATTTTCCAGAAACTCGTTTACTATCAGTTATTAGTTAACAGTGGTCAGTAAAAATGCCGTACTGCCCGCCGTACTGATTTTCAAATGCCATTTGCCAGTAAACCTTGTCTAGACTAAATTCTTCACGCTACTGATCAGTTTCGCGGAAAATGATACTCTATTCTGGACCAAAAATCTCTGATTACTATACCCTATCCCAGACTAAACTGCCTGAAAACCATACCCTTCACAGCGGCACTTGCCTATATAGCTCATATATGGGAGTAACCCCCCCCCCCCGGGACTTTATTAGGCACATTAGTGATCGTATTGCAGAAAATGTACAGTGAACTTGCAGCTAATAAGCTAATAAACGATTGTTCTGCCTCAGGGAATGTCGTGAACAAAGCACCGATGTTGGATTTATTTGTTATCAACCAAGGCCTTTGCTTGGGTTCTTTGCTTGAGTTCTCATTCAGCAGACAAGAAGCCTAAGGATCCAAGCCGGCCTCTCCCGGGACATTTTACCATAGCATGGGTCCAACTCCACAACCTTAATTAGAGGCATAAAGGGCCGCCTCCTGCTAGTCTTAGGCACTACTGGCGACTCCAAATGTGTCTTTATTGTAAATATTTTATACGGTATTGTTATCCTTAGATATTTTTATCCTGATACAGCTTTTTTATAAATTTATGCTATTATCGTGTCATACCTACTGTAAGTCCATTGTATTTTAAACTCAAGATGCCGGGATAATTCAATTTAATTAATTATTCCAGAAACAGACAGAGCATGTCGAAAACTAGTCTTTTCCTTGCCATCTTGAAACGTACTAAAAGGTGGCTCCATATTGTTCAGCCCTCTTGTCTTTTGCATTCCATTACAGCTAGCCCGATCGATGGTGTGGCTAAAAATCTTTTACTTGAAACTAGTAAATATTTTATCAGTCAACAAAATGGTATCCAAACAAAGTCATCATTCGTTGCCATGGCAACACGAAAAGAGGTAAAAAATACGTTATTTTGGACCATTTGAGGCTAATAACTTATAAACTACACGGTGGAAGTTTTTGTTTTCGATATATTTTTGTTTAATTGGCAAGAGAAACATTTTAACAATTTTTTTAAAAATTCTGTACATAGAGTTCAGAGCTACCTTAAATTTATGTAAAAATGACATATCTCTGAATCCTGTGTACAGACTTTTTTCAAAATTGGCACAAATGTTTTTTTATGTTTATAATACGAAAATAAATAAAAATCAAAAAATTTCACCGAGCAGTTTTGAAGTTGTTAGCCTCAAAAGGTTGAAAATGGGGTCTTTTTGGCCTCGTTTTACGTTCCCATGGTAACAAATGTTGATGTCATAGCCACCTAAATTTGTTCATTGGTTAAGTGTTTACAAACCTGTACTAAACGTTTTCTCTTAACTTTACTGGTGTAGCTGTGATTGAACATCATAGATGTATCATGATAGGAATGTTTAAACTATTACGAGCCACCTTAAATAAATGAAATGCCCTCGCGCTTACATCTAGTCCAAAACAGCCTTTCTTCTCAGTCAGAATGGCAAAAGTGTGCTGTGACAGACTGTGATGGAGTTATAGACAATTCATATGATATCGTAACAAGATTCTACACAAGAGATTCTTGCCCTCTAGCTAAAGCATTTATACCTGCACGTATGCAGTAACTTAAGATCCTATACTGCATTGACTCACTAAAATAACCTGAATGGAATTGATTTAGCACGTGCTACAGATAAAAAGATCAGACTTGAAGTCCTCAGTTTAAGGAGATTAATCAATATAAATTGATCCAGATTAAGGACTGATTAAATGAATCTCTCGTTATTAGACTAGCGGATTAAAAAACTTACAAAACAGTACAAGTCAATCAATCCAGAAATATATCTGTGATACAATCAATCACTGGTCAGTATTTGCCCAATGGCAGAAGTCCATATGTTCTTTTTCTCAATAATAAACAAAAGAATTAACACTCAAAATACAAAACTTCAGGCAGTTTTTAGCCTTATTACTTTTATTTTTGTTGAATAGAAATATGAACACGTCGTCTAATTTTTCTGTGAAGCAGGTGGTGTGGTTATAATGAGAACTTATAGCTTATTGCTATGCGAGATGTCATGACAGCAGTCGAAAACTTTGTCTGTTAAAAGAATAAACATGGTTATATACGTACGCGTACAATTTTTACCGTTTCGAAAACATTAGCAGGCATAACCCATGCTTCATACTGACTGACTATGACCTGATCTTTCGAAAACATGGTTCATGAAAATTGCAGCATTTTCACTACAACTACGCTCACACAAGGGTTTATGACCTCAATCAGCCTGAAAATCACTCAAAAAGACAACGAAAAGGGAAAGACTGAAGAGTGCGGAGGAAAACAAAGCGGACTGGTGATACCCATGTTTTTGTATTGCCAACTTTGGTTTGTTATGCAGCACTATACATTCACTCGCTTTCGCCTGTCGTGATTGTAAAGATATATATACACCTCATAAGCAGAAACGTTGTCATAGAAAATGCCAAATACGAATTAATTACCTTAATAACATTCGCAGACGTATGTTTTCGCATTAACAGATATTTCTTCCAAAAAATTTCTATCAAATAAATGAACTGATGTATATCTTAGGAATGAATAGTTTTTTTTTTTTATTTCTTATCAATTACTCTTGTTTTTTCCTTTGTGAGTATCATTAAGGTAATTAATTCCTATTTGGTATTTGGTATTTTCTATGACGTTTCTGCAATTATGTGCGTGTATATACGGTATGAGCAAAAGGAGGTCTGAAGAATTAGTTCCCACTGAGAATGCCGATAAGTTAATTTAACTGTCCACTACCAGCTAGCAATATTTAAAATAATCGCCCTCTCGGTTAATCGCCTTTTGAATAATCGCCTCCTATTGGAATGAAAAAATCAATAAGCACCCACGGTTATTATCTAGTAATAAATATTCTAGATTAAAATTAATATTAGAATTACTTGCAAGAGTTATAATATTTATTAATACAGTATGTGTGAAAAAAGCATGGTTTAAAATGTCAGACTACGAGTGCCCATGTGTTGTGCTGCGTCTAACGGTAATCAGATAAACCATTTAAAATGCAAGGCTCGTACAACGGAAATCAAGGGCAGGTTTAATGGCCAATATTTCGGCTCATACAATGTTACCAAACACAACCGGTTTCCGCCTGCCTGTCGCAGGCTGGTGGGTTTTGGTGAATTCAGACGAAACATAAAGACCAACTCCTCGGAAGGTTTTGATATTCTTATGCTTATGCTTATGCTTATGTCGCGGTGATTCCTAGTGAGGACAACATAAGAAAAACAAGTGGTTTGTTCTTCTTATGCTTATGCTTATGTTGCTGCTGTCCTCACTAGCGTTATGTTTATGCTTATGCGCTAGTGAGAACCGGCCTTTTACCGGAATTCCCATACAAATCTTTATATTTGCAGCCATGTTGATATTACAAAATACGGTACCACACGTAACTGACTATCACACTGAGCTTGGGGTGCCTGTGGTTACGGTGATCTTTGCAAATACAGTTACTTGTCAATTCTTGTGACGGATGCTAATCAAGCACTGCACAAGTGTAGCTTTATTTGAATACAAGCATAAGCATAAGCATAACGCTAGAGAGGACAGCAGCAACATAAGCATAAGCATAAGAAGAACAAAACACCTTTTTTTCTTATGTTGTCCTCACTAGGAATCACCGCGACATAAGCATAAGCATAAGAATATCAAAACCTTCCGTTCTTCTTATGCTTATGCTTATGCTAATGTCGCGGTGATTCCTAGTGAGGACAACATAAGAAAAACAAGTGGTTTGTTCTTCTTATGCTTATGTTGCTGCTGTCCTCACTAGCGTTATGCTTATGCTTATGCGCTAGTGAGAACCGGCCTTAAAGCGCCATCTTGAAATTAAATCATGCTGTATGAAACAAAACGCAAAAATAAAGAGTAAACTAAATGGTAAACAACTACTTAAGGGATGGTAAAACAAACGCAAAAGTAATGTAACAAAATAATCAAAAACGGAAAAGTTTAAGGCTTAAAAGAAGGGCATCGAAATCTGAAAAGGGTGAAAAATATAGGAATTGGAACTAGGAAGAGCGACAACTGAAATTGTAGAACATTCCTATTGAAGGATCTAGAAGTAGTTCAGGTCGAGGTCGCATGGACTGCGTGCTTTGTGTGAGAAAACAAATTCTCATTAGGCGCTATGTCTATCAGTTGAATACGATAAGCTGGATTTTTGCTTTGAATATTGAAGCCTATCATCTACTTTTTATATTTGATTGATTTATTTATTTAAGGTTGGCCACTCTCAACGAAATTGGTCAACGAAATTGGTAAAGACATTCATTCAGTGAAAAAAAAATTGATAAATTTGTGACCTGTTCAACAGAGTAACAGATTGAAAGAAAATCGAGATTGTTCTGTAATAAAGCATAAGATCAGCGACACGTGTAAACCACCTTACCTATCTAAAGGTGAGAACATGACCTGAAGAGCGCCAATTAGAAACATAAAATTTAGAAATATTGCACCTAGTGAAAAATATGAAAAACAAGCAACATAACAGTAGAAGTACTTACTTGTCAATCTATCTCGTATGTCCCTTTATCCCCACAGAAAAAACAAACTAAGAAACAGACTAACAACAAAATTGGATTATGAAGGCTGGTAAATTTATGATAAGACTGAAATTCTTCTGTCAGTTAATAACTTTCATATTTCACTGACGTTACCTTCTTTTCTTTTATGAGTTATTCAGTAAAAAAGACCATAATCACGCGAGTTTATTGCTATTTTTACAAACAATAGCAAATAAATGGAGATAATGATCTTCTCTTTGATTCACACGTACACTTAAAAAGCAAGAATAATAGGAGTAATTTTTGTTTCGCACAGTTCATGGATTGAGGAAACACATGAGGTTACATATTGTTATACAATGACAGGAAAACCCTTAAGCTATTTACATCTTTTAACTTGTGGAATGGGGGAATGATACAAACTGCTTTCTCGGTAGTAATTATTTATCAGGGCAAGTTCACGAACAGGCCAAAGAAAAAAGATAAAGAAAGAATCATTCCAAAAATAAGTAGTAGTTCCTGGGAAATTCAGTGGCTTATATAGTGTTGTCCTTATTCAATACTATTACTACTGTTTTTTTTTTTAATTTTAACTTCTTGATCAAAACATCATAACCTCATACTTCTTCTTCTGTAAGTCGACGTGATTGCCCTCTAGATAGAGAGCCATTTTGATTCTTTTTCTCAGAGGTATCTTGGATTGATGTGCAGATCCTTCTAAACGCTGTGGCATAGCGCTGGTCCATGGCGCCATAACACATTGGATTTAAGGCATTTGGCAGCCACGTTAAAAAATAAACTATGTTTACAGTAATACGGAAGTATGGCCATTTGATACCGTAGTTAAACTCTATGAGCAAAAAAACAACCTGGAAAGGCAAATAGCAAACGAAAAATATGATAACTATAACAACAGCCATGAAGATAAAGCGCCTTTCAAGATAAGTGGTGTTCTTCGGTTCACTACGACTGCTTTCACTAATCTTCCGTCCTGATTTTTTTCGCTTTAGTTCAGTTTTCTTTAAGTGATAAACGATCTTACTATGAAGTGCCGTCGACACAGAAATAGGAAGCAAGTAGTTAATAAAGAAAAGGAAGACGGAGTAAACATGACGCCATCCGTATTTTAAATCCCCCATTGGTGGGAACCTCTCTCTGCAAAACTCCATTTCTTCGCCTGACTTGGAAATGACAGTGATAAGTTCTCTAAAGGTGTAAGCGGGAAGAGAACATACAACTGCCAGTATCCAAACAAGTGAAACCACTACAAATCCTCTATAGGATCGACAACGAGAGGCCGAGTGAAATGTTCGAACGATGGAAAAATATCGATCAATTGCTATAGCAACGTGCACGTTCGTGGTCACCAAGCCAAGAGCAACCTGTGTTGGGTTGATAAACTTGCAGAGAAATGTGCCATAAATCCAAGTCGGTTGAAGCTGTTGGTTTACAATCAGAAATGGAACCCCAAGAATACTTGCAAAGTCACTTATTGCAAGGTTCATAATAAGACAATAGCTGAAGGTACGAAGTCGACGATTTCTAAACGAAGCAGTGAACACAAAAAAGTTACCAATCACAGCGGCGAGGAATACCACGCAAAAAATACCAAGTCTTACAACAGTCATGGCGTATGGTTCAGGGACATATCTGATTGTTTTACTTGCACTGGTGGTCGCTGTTATGTTGTAGGTGCCGTTCATTGTTTTCGTTATTGGAGTCTCCTGTTCCATGCCTCTTCAGTGATTACAAGATAACCACACAAAATCTTGTTTCGTTTAAAACAAACACGATTTAAGACCAACTGCTGATTCAAATCAATCCAACCAGTTAACCCCAGTTAATGATGGTTCGTTTGTACGGCATCGCCTACTCAATTATTTCGTTTCTTCACTGAACACGACTACAGTCGTGCCCTCAGCAGACCTGCTGTTTCTGTTTGAATGATTTATCAGATATAATTTTTTTTTAAAGTGTCTAGAATAAGTTATTTATCAGCTTGCATTTGCTTTTTACGTCCAACGTCGAAAGATGGATGATATCGACCCCCCACCCGAAGCCCATTCATTTCTCAATTTCTGTTGTTTCATTACCGTAGGTTAGATAATACGACAGATGAAATGCAAACCGAGCATTGATGAACGTTTAATTAATAAATAAGCCTTTTGTGGCAAAAATGGGTTTGGTCAGGTGACAAAAGTCAACAAGTGAATAAATCGGAATGCTTGTATATCACGGCAGAGGTCAGATAGTCATGCATGGTGCGCATTTTATTATTTTTTAACAACACCCACTCGTGCGTTACGGTTGTTCACACAACACTGAATGTAAATTCTGTTAGAGAAAACAATATCAAAACACTGGCTCTTTTATTTTGGTTCTATTCTGTGTACATAAAAAATATTTGGGGGGGTATTTGATAAATAAAAACGACATTCTGTCATTAGATGCATACTTTCTTGATGAACAGATGTTCGGAGACCTGGAGATAAATCATGAGCTTCAGTTATTTTTGTACTAATCTTGTTTTGACTTTGGTTTCATTTTGTGGCAATCTAATCTGATTAAACATATCAATGAACAATGATATGTGCCATTTTCGTCAGTTTTCTTATTCGAAAAAAACTGTGGCAGCCTTTCCAGTGTTAATGTGTGGTATTAAATTCTTGGGTGCAGGATGTAACTGGCTTGTTACAGGCGAAGCCACCCGACATTTTTCCACACACATAAGTGAACACCCAATTGTCCCACTTTCCGTTTTCCTAATTGTAATCAATTCACATTCGCATAAAAGCCACTCTATGCCTTATGAAGGATAAGACGTGGGTAAAAAAAATGCGTAAGGCATAGGGTGTTTAAAAACACCAATTTTCCAGCGCCGCTGAAGGGGAGGAGGGTGGAGAAACTTGTAGAAACGGTCCAGTCGAGATTTTGCATGCAAGGGCGTATAAAAGGTCTTGAAAATCACTCTAGGGACTTCTCTGGCCAATAGTATGTCTGCCACGAGAGCACGTTGTGTTGTTATCTGATCATTGGAAACGTCACGCGGCGGCTTTTACGCGACCAGTGTTCAGGGTGTGTGCCAATTACGTCACAAACTAACCGGCGGGCATGTTGGAGGAGGTAGAGTCTTGATTCCATAACTCAAAAGGAGGTCGCGGTGCCCAGCGGTTTTAGTGAAAACAAGGTTTGGGTGGGGGTGCTCAGTCTCGCCGGCTAAAAAACCTCCTATCTAGCAATTTCCGTTGGAGGACGACGTAATCAAAAACATAACTTGAGCCTCCGATACTGTCAAATATGCTAAACTCTCGAAGGCCTCATTCAGAAACATCCTGTGAGTATTCTATCTTTGTTTGGAAATGCCAAGCACTTAAAAAATTATTTTGGTTTTGTAGTTGACGAATTCTCCGAGCTTGTGCATACTATAAAGTCGCTTTGTTCTCGACACTTACGAAATCTGAGTGTCGAGAACATAGCGATTTTATAGTATGCACAAGCTCGGATAATTCCCCAAATTCAAAACCAAAGAGACGCTAATCTAAGATAAGAGCTACCTGTGATAAGATAAATAAAATAAATGACAAAAAGTACTGGCTGTGTCACAAATTGTTTATTTGCAGTTGACATACCTTCTGAGGTATCCAAGCAGAAGTAGTAGTAGTAGTAGTAGTAGTAGTAGTAGTAGCAGTAGCAGTAGCAGTAGCAGTAGCAGTAGCCGGCAGTAGCAGTAGCAGTAGCAGTAGTAGTAGTAGTAGTAGCAGTAGCAGTAGCAGTAGCAGTAGCAGTAGCAGTAGCAGTAGCAGTAGCAGTAGCAGTAGCAGTAGCAGTAGCAGTAGCAGTAGCAGTAGTAGTAGTAGTAGTAGTAGTAGTAGTAGTAGTAGTAGTAGTAGTAGTAGTAGTAGTAGTAGTAGTGGTAGTGGTAGTGGTAGTGGTAGTAGTAGTAGTAGTAGTAGTAGTAGTAGTAGTAGTAGTAGTGGTGGTAGTCGTAGCAGTAGTAGTAGTATAGTAGTAGTAGTAGTAGTAGTAGTAGTAGTAGTAGTAGTAGTAGTAGTAGTAGTAGTAGTAGTAGTAGTAGTAGTGGTGGTGGTGGTGGTGGTGGTGGTGGTGGTGGTGGTGGTAGTAGTAGTAGTAGTGGTGGTGGTGGTGGTGGTGGTGGTGGTGGTGGTGGTAGTAGTAGTAGTAGTAGTAGTGGTGGTGGTGGTGGTGGTGGTGGTGGTGGCAGTAGTAGTAGTAGTGGTAGTGGTGGTGGTGGTGGTGGTGGTGGTGGTGGTGGTGGTAGTAGTAGTAGTAGTAGTAGTGGAGTCTTTATTTAGCGAGAGTAAAACATAATAGTGCATAACACCAGCTCCTGATAACACTAAAACCTTTTAGCCCTCAAAACTAAAATCAATACAAATAGACATCTTGCTAAACATAAAGGCCTCTACATAGTCTGATGAATGAACACTTTGGAAATATCTTGATCTTTTGGAAATATAAAAGCGACAATGCAAAAGCGTCGGATCCTGGTGGATCTAGTCAGCAAATTTGATATAAATATGAAGGAACTAATAAAGCAAGGCTAACTGTACAACTGGGATTATAGGTGTATTCTTTCCAATATTTCGTCAGGCACGGCCTGACTTCTTCAGGAAAAGAATAAAAGAAAGTATTGGAAAGAATATACCGTTATAATCCCAGTTGTACAGTCAGCCTTGCTTTATTAGTTCCTTCGTATCTACATAGTCAAGCGCCAAAGAGACAGGGAAAATGGTTGACTGAAGATAACTTGAAATGTTAATGTTAATTGGCTGAAAACACATATTCTTTAGCATTTCTTTTTCCATGTTGGAGTATCTAATTTTCGCGGGTCGCGGGTCGCGGGTAAATTGTCGCGGGTCGCGGGTAAGTTGTCGCGGGTTATGGGTGAAAAACTAATTATCACTAAGCGCTGCTCATGAAGAATTCCTTACACAAGTGTTTCGTCTAGACAGGTAACTCACTCTCTAACGTACGTACGGTTAATATGAATATATCCCTTCTCGATGCAGCTCACGCTGATGCCCGAGACAACGTGCAACTGGAAGTAGAATACAAGGCATTTTCAAATTGCACCAGCAAGGGAGGCAGTGGTCCTTCCCTGGAACAAAGGCGTGACGAAGCGACAAGAAGTCAACTGAAAAGGGCGAAAAGCCTCGGAGAGGACCTTATTCGAGAAGATCTAAGAGACGAGGATAGGGCTGGTGACTTTACCAATCCGATGTTTAGTCCTAACCCGTACGATCGGCACAACGCCAGTGTTGAGTCTAGGAGGTCTGACGAGGCAAGAGGTGGTCGTTACAGGCCAGTACGAAGCAGACTATTTTTACAGAGGCTTCAGAAGGCAAAACAAGAGAAGGAGACAATTAAAACTAAATCAAGTTTTTCACAGTCGTCTCTCAAACGAACTTTTATTGTAGTGAATTCTAAGAGTGAAAATTCCGGTTACAAAGTGCAAATTGGAAATACTCCCTCGTGTGAATGTGAAGATTTTTCAAAAAATTCTGGTAAAGAACTATGTAAACACATCATATGGGTAATGCTAAATGTTTGTAAAGTGCCAGAGAATAGTCATCTTCTACAACAGCTCTCCCTAACCAACGGCGAAGTCTTGTTAGTGTTGGGTAACACACCAACGGTTATCCCGGAGCATCTCCTTTATAAAAATACAACCCCGCCCAGATCCAGGAAAGAAATAGTAGAAGATCTCTTAAGAAAAGACACCAGAAACCAGCACGCCAAAATTTGGACTCGCATAAAAAAGGAAAAGAAAAAGGGAATTGTCCCAAGATGTCGAGCCTGCAGAAATTTGCAAAATATGGGAGAGTTAACAATTAGTGTTAAAGGGTTGTACGTCCCATACGGTCAAAATGTTGTCACCGAAACTATGTTTTACTTTTGCCCGAGGGTGACTTGTGTCAACAGCATACCATCTTGGACTAATTTACAACCCCCCAGTAGCATTGTGGTTGACAAATTGTCAGTAACTGAATCCACGATAAATACCGGTAAGTTAAAAGAGGATGGCTTACCAACAGAGTAGCCCGATAACTCGAACTTGTTAACCGAAAACTTGGCTGGAATCTGTACTGTTTTTAAAACGTTATTCGGGCAAACACCAACCCTGCTCTCGAATCCACAACAGTTCCATTTCGTTGGGTTTTCAGTTTTGTATCTTGTAAGTGGGCATACGTTGTGTTCAAAGGTGCTTTCTTAAATACATTCAACGTTGACTTTTAACACGGCGCGTGTAATAAAAACGGTCATCTAAACCAAGGTAATTAGTGTTAGGTTTCTAAATTATTTTGTACATCATTTTGTACATTTTTATCATTGGAGTATCGTAAAGTAATCAATACTTTGATTGATTGCCACCCACTTTAGTCTGATGAATAGTTCAGCCGATGGGACATCCTGGGAACGCTTAGCCTGCATGCGTAGCAGTGGTTTCCTGGGGCGAGAGGGCATAAAGGGCTACGTTCGCTAGGGACCGCTTAGACGAAAACACCTAGACGAAATACCTGTGTAAGGAATTCTTCGTAAGCAGCGCATAGTGATAATTTAGTTTTTCACCTACAACCCGCGACAATTTACCCACGACCCGCGACCTGTTTTTAGAAGGGAAACAAAGATGAGAGAGCTTCACGGTTTCAACAACTTTATATACGAATCGCGACCAACGATTTTCTTTACAAAAAGTGGCATAAAACTAGAGTGATTCAGTCTTGTTCTTTCACAGACTTACCATCCTGTGTTTGTGTGGTGTGCTGTGCATCTGTAATGGCCATATCGGTTTATAACACTAGCCTCACACCACAGGCTTACCATCCTGTGTTTGTGTGGTGTGCTGTGCATCTGTAATGGCCATATCGGTTTATAAAACTAGCCTCACACCACAGGCTTACCATCCCCTGTTTGTGTGGTGTGCTGTGCATCTGTAATGGCCATATCGGTTTATAAAACTAGCTTCACACCACAGGCTTACCATCCCCTGTTTGTGTGGTGTGCTGTGCATCTGTAATGGCCATATCGGTTTATAACACTAGCCTCACACCACAGGCTTACCATCCTGTGTTTGTGTGGTGTGCTGTGCATCTGTAATGGCCATATCGGTTTATAACACTAGCCTCAAATCGAAACTCTGTTTTTTTCTGTGTTGATCAGTTTGGCGACTTGTGTCTCGCGAAAGCGGTATTTTCAAAATAGCGGTTCGACTCGCTGAATATGGCAGTGGTTTTAAGAGCTTTTATTTTATTTTCATCAGTTTTAATAGCCCTAAATTTTGCCTTTATTGAGGGAGTAGTTTTAAGCTGACAAACGACAAACTATAACTGCAAGGATCGGAAGCAGACTGCACTCGCATCCCCTCGGTATGGCCATTACCTTACCTTATGTACCAATCAAATGGAAACTTCAACATCCCCCCCCCGGGCATTTGAACTTTTGAATTTTGGGTTGTTCAAATTCCTATCCCCTGGGTCAAAACGGGTGTTCAAATGCCCCACCTTAGGGTCATATTAGGCGATCAAATGCCCCTCCCCCCGGGACAAGCATGGCAAAAATGAGCGATGGAACAGAAATGTATTTGTTTTCGTCAAAAATCATCTTTATGTCCTTTGAAACAGGAAATATTGAAGTAGTCTTATACAACCTATTAAAGAATGTACAATGTACTTTGATCATGAAACCTTCATACACATGGCAAATTCAATATTTCAAACACCAACAAAACGATCAATGGGAAACAAAATTTTTTAATTTTTTAAGATTGAACTAGTGAGCAGCACGTCTGCGAACTCTTAGAGTTGTAAAACGATTTATTTTCTCCTACGCGTTTCGTGTGACTAACGCACACTTCTTCAGGGAGTTTTACAATACAACATAAGTGGCCTGTATATATACCTACATAAGAGACTAAAATAAATTTTACATTACATAAAACCGCACCTACTAGAGCGGATTTGCGTGTAGGAAACAGGCGAAGGTGTGCAAGGCGCAACATATTTCGTGTATGACATAACTATTTGGGGCCCACAGTTTTAGCTAAAACTGTGGGCCCCAAATAGTTATGTCATACACGAAATATGTTGCGCCTTGCACACCTTCGCCTGTTTCCTACACGCAAATCCGCTCTAGTAGGTGCGGTTTTATGTAATGTAAAATTTATTTTAGTCTCTTATGTAGGTATATATACAGGCCACTTATGTTGTATTGTAAAACTCCCTGAAGAAGTGTGCGTTAGTCACACGAAACGCGTAGGAGAAAATAAATCGTTTTACAACTCTAAGAGTTCGCAGACGTGCTGCTCACTAGTTCAATCTTAAAAAATAAAAAAAAAACAAGCACGTCTCCCTGCGAAAATATCTATGTACTATTTTAAGTGCTACAACAGTACAACTCTCGAACTTTTAAATATCACACTTACTCAATCGCAAGATTCGGACTTATCCAAGTTGCTATACACCAAAATCTGCTTCTTTTGTCATGAAACTAAACCTATATGCTACGTTCAACGAACAGTTCATCAAATGGAACAGAAACATGTCTTCCGGCATCAATTACAAACGCCTTCGATGAACAGTATATGATTACTTATACAGTCGAACCGCCGGTTGCGACCACCTCTCCTCAGCGACCAGTTTTCCAAAATGCCAAAAGTTTCCAAGTCAAATCACTATATTTGGAACCTCTTGTAAGCGACCACCTCTCGTAAGCGACCGCAACCACTTTTAGAGCTAAAAGTTTGAAATTTTCTTTTGTTTTTAACCTCCCGTAAGCGACCACTTGACAGATAATAGAGCGGAAATTGGATAATGAGGTGTTGTAACATTATCGCATTCGTCAAGACAAGTCCTGTTTTTCTCGTCCAAAACCTATGCCGAACTCAAATTCTTCTACAAATGGTAGGAGGGTTTAGTTTCGGCCTCAATTTGGTTAGATAATGGCCATAAAATGGCATTTGTAGCCTGAAAAAGGGTATTTTTGGTGGAAATTTGGGTGTTAAGGGGTTAATGTACAGTTTTTTACGCTTGTTAACATGTAAATCACCAGTTATATAAAAGGGCTGTCAAATTTAAAGCCAGCAATCCAATCCTTATTAGTTCATGTTCAGTTCCCCTTAACGTTTAGACAACATTAAAGATTCATCAGAAATAGAACACAAACCGCGGTGATAAACATATTGAACTTATTCATTTTTGATAAAAACTTGACGTTTCGTATGCTACTACATACATTTTCAAAAGTGACCGTTAGTGTTAAAAAACGATACTAATATAGTAGTAAAAAGGGACTGGGACCGAGATTAAGTACAAAACTAAACAGTTGATCTATAAAAAGAAACAGCTAATTAATAAAGCATCAGCTTCTCGCTACTGACGTTTGCATTAAGAGCTGGCTTTAGTTCTTGTATAAACAATGTTTCTTTGATTTTACAGTGGAAATCAGTTTTACCCGACGCTAAGATATCAAAATAATCCCACTTGATGTTGTGTCCAGTGGTGTTAACATGGTCAGCAATGGCTGATGTGCGGTCATCCTTAGCGAGGGCCTTAAAATGCTCAGTTTTTCTATCATGAAGCCGTCGTTTAGTTTTACCAATGTAAAATTCTTCACAATCCCAACAACTGGCTTTGTAAATAACTTTAGACTGTTGAGAACGATTTAAGCGGTCCTTGTACGGGAAGAAAGATTTGATGCAGCGAGTGTTTTGAAAAATAATTTTAAGGTTGACACAAGAGTAAAAATTGTATACACAAGATTTAAGACGTTTAGAGATTTGGTTGCTATGTAAACCTAAATAAGGTAGCAGGATAATAATATCTTTCTTAGGAACAGTGGTGACATGGTTGTTTGACTTGTTAATGTTTCTGTTTATAACATCATTAATGTGAAAGTTGATTATCCCTTGAGGGTAACCGTTCTGAAGAAGAAGCTTTCGAAGCTCATCAAGGGCAGATTTCAGCAACAATGAAGAGAAGCAAATCCTAGATCAAATCAAATCCTAGATCAACTGTTAAGTTTTGTACTTAATCTCGGTCCCAGTCCCTTTTTACTGCTATATTAGTATCGTTTTTTAACACTAACGGTCACTTTTGAAAATGTAATGTAGTAGCATACGAAACGTCAAGTTTTTATCAAAAATGAATAAGTTCAATATGTTTATCACCGCGGTTTGTGTTCTATTTCTCATCAAACTTCGATGGCCCAAGAATAAAAATCTTTATTAAAGATTCAATTTGTAACTATCGTGAGACTTGTTCCATTCGCCTTATTAGGTAAATTAACAGAAGCGAACCATGAAACGCTGAATAAATATTTTGGAAAGCTTAAATATTTTTGTGACTACTAAAAGTTATTACATGGGTTTAGATGCGCATTGGCACATGGGATAAGTCTCCGCAGTTACCATATGCTGATAAGGCAAAATTTTGACCCAATATGGTCTGAACTCTCGTAAGCGACCACCTCCCGTAAGCGACCACCAAGGCTTGACATTTTGATTGGTCGCTTACCAATCTGGAGATCTCGGCTTATGGTACTCTGCGAAACGAAACGAAATGGTACTTTGCGAAACGAAACGAAATGGTACTTTGCGAAATGGTACTATATGACAATACTATATGAAGATACGCTTAGTTCAAATTATGTACTACAAACTATCAAAATGCCGCATGCGGATTTGCCTAATGCAAGCTTATTGTTTGCTGCCTGGTCAGGATGTTTTTGTTTTCGGCGATTTGTAACGACGATAATTCACTTATGAAATATGGTCTGAAATATGATATATGGTCTGTGTCATGTCTTTAATTCGAATGGACACGTTTCGGAATGGCGCATAAGTGCGCATGCTCAAAGTGTATTGGCCGCTGGCCAAATACACCACAACTCCCCCCCCCCCGACCAGCTAGTGCATGCAATATAGTAACTAACAAGGATCTGAAACGTTAAATCAAACACAACACGCCTATTGAAATAAGCAGCCTCAATGGCACTTCTCAAAGTCACTTCAAAGTTCATAAATCCAGCCTAAAGTTCATAAATCCATACTAGCTGGGGGCATTCATGAGTTCGTTTATAAGTTCATAAATCAAGCCTTGCTGTGGGCTTCCGCTCCCGGACCGGATATCGTCTAACAGGAACAGGTTCAGGAACAGGCTCACTCAAATTTGGTGGACTGCTGGCTGCAAGGTCAGCCACTGGAATTGGTGGTGGAACATCAGTCTCCATGTTGCTGGCTGCTGGCTCCTCACTGGCTTCAGACACTGGGTCCCCACGACTCTCAATCTGGATTGGAAGTTCTGGGGTCTGGGTAACAGGGTTGCTGCTTGGTGTCACTGGAATTCTGGTATCCCTCAGTTGGTCTGTGTGTCGACGCCACACTAAGCCAGGTTTGACTTCTACTTCGTAAGAAAGGGGGCCAAGTTGTGTTCAGATGATGCCATGTACCCATTTTGTACTACCTGTGTAATTTCGTGCTATTACTGTCTGACCGATGGAGAATTCTCTGGTTACAGCACCACCCTTCGTGATGGTTTGGTCTATCTGACGGTTGCTTATCTTCAAGCGGAGATCTGGTTTCAGCAAGTCCAGTCGAGTGCGTAATTGTCTTCCCAAAAATAGCTGAGATGGCGCTTCTCCAATCGTTGAATGGGGGTATTTCTGTAAGCTAGCAAAACCGTTGCCAGCTTAATATTCAGAGTTTAATTCCGTTTCACTTTCCATGGCTGATTTGAAACTCTGCACACAGCGCTCGGCTAGACCATTGCTGGCAGGATGGTATGGTGCAGATGTCAGATGTTTGATTCCATTTCCCTCGAGGAACATCTGAAACTCTTCAGATTTAAACTGTGGCCCATTGTCACTCACTAACTGGGATGGCACACCATATCTAGCAAATAAGCTCTGCAGTTAATCAATGGTTTTCGTTGAGGTCGTGGTGTCCATTTTCTCTATTTCCAACCATCTGGAATGGGCATCCACGACAATCAGAAACATGCAGCCGAGGAAAGGCTGGCAAAATCAATATGGATTCGCTGCCATGGTGACGATGGTCATTCCCATGGATGTACAGGTGCGGTACTAGGTTCAGCCTGCATTAGCTGGCAACCCGAGCAGGTTTTCGCAGTTTCCTCAATTTCCTTGTTGATTCCTGGCCACCAGATGAACTTCTTGCTAAGGCCTTCATCTTCACCACTCCAAGATGTCCTTGATGGAGTTCTTCAAGCACTTGTGGACGAAGTTTTGGGGGTAATATGACTCTGATTCCCCACATCAAACAGCCTGAGTGTACCGTTATCTCATCCCTGCGAGCGTAGAAGGGGTCGAGTACAGGAACATGGCTGCTTAGCCATCCTTTAGTCACCATCTCATGGACTTGACTCAAGACAGGGTCCCTTTGGGTTTCTCTTCGGACGTTGTCAACTGTGATTGGTAACGGCTCGAACTGCATCATATTGAAAACATTCACTGGATCCACAACTTCTTCTGCTCTCTCTTCGGTTTTAAGTGGCAGCCGGGAAAGGCCATCTGCATTGCTCTGCACTTTAGTGTTCTTGTACTCGATTTGGTAGTCATAGCCAACCAGGAATAATGCGTAGCATTGAAGCCTGGCTGCCGTAACCACTGGAATGCTCTTGTGTGGTTGGAAGATGGATGTTACCCTGTGTACAGGGTGAAAGATCGGCCATACAAATACAAATGGAACTTCTTGACTCCCCAGATTATTGCCAAAGCTTCTTTGTCAATTTGCGCGTATCCTTGCTCTGTTTTCGTGAGTGTCCTGGAAGCAAAAGCAATGGGTCGCTCAGTCTCGTCATTCATCATGTGGGATAGCACGGCACCAATTCCCACGGGGGATACATTACAAGCAAGCCTCAGTGGCAGACTGGGATCGTAATGTGTTAATACTTGCTTTGAGGTGATCATTTCTTTCAAGTTGTGGAATGCTGTTTCGCATTGTTCCGTCCATTTCCATTAATGGTTGTTCTCTAACAACTGGTTCAAAGGGCGTACCACTGTTGACAATTTGGGCAAGAATCTGTTGTAGTAATTGACTAGCCCCAGGAACGACCTCACTTCAGCTACATTGCATGGGCGAGGCGCTTTCAAAACTGCTTCCACTTTCTCTGGTGACTTGTGGAGACCATGACTGTCGATATCATGTCCACAGAAGGTTATCTTCTCCTTGAAAAACTCGCACTTTGTCTTGTTTGCTCTTAACCCGTGAGCCTGCAAGCGACGTAAAACTTCTTCTAGGTTGGCAAGATGCTCTTCATCATTCTTTTCAGTGATGATCATATCATGAAGGATACAGCTTGTTCCAGACGTTCCTTCCAACACTTGATCAATGGTGCGCTGCCAGATAGCAGGTGCAGATGTGATGCCAAACACTAGTCGGTTGTACTGAAACAGTCCCATATGGGTGTTGATAGTAAGGTATTTCTTTGAATCTTCTTCCATCTCTAATTGGTGGTATGCTTGGCGGAGGTCAATCTTTGAGAATTTCTGCCCACCAGCAAGGTTTGCAAAGATGTCTTCAATGCGAGGAAGAGGGTACTGCTCTGCTTGTTTTTCTGGATTCACTGTGGTCTTGTAATCACCACAAAGTCTGACGGAACTATCTTTCTTGGGGACAGGCACAACCGGTGTGGCCCATTCACTCCACTCCACTTTAGTGAGAACACCTTCATTCTGAAGTCTCCGCAGTTCCTCCTCCACCTTCTGCTTTAATGCATAAGGCATCGGTCTGGCCTTGAGGAAGCGTGCTTGGCTATCGTCTTTAAGAGTTAACTTCGCTTTGGCTGATGTAAAGGTGCCCAGTTTATTTTAGAAAACATCTGAGTACTCGTCTAACATAACGTCCAAACGCTCTTTAGGACTTGAGGTAGCTAGTAAAGCCTGCAACGACTTGATAGAACACCAGTCTAGGCGTATCGTGCGTATCCAATCTCTTCCCATTAGAACAGGACCCTTACTCTTGACGACATACAGGTCCAGCAATTCTCTTTGGTTTTGTTAATCCACGGGTACTTTGAGCACTCCCACTGGCAGAATGTTTTTCCCGGTGTAGGTTTTCAAGGACAGTCCATTTTTGGCGGGAATCTAAACGAAGCGCTACGAGATAGACGACATAGACTGGTCTGTGGACTTCGCCAAAAGCGATTACTGTCAGAAGCCAAACTGAAGTATTCCAAAGCTGTGGAGATTGCTGTAGCAATGGAAACTGCCATCCCCGATGCTTCAGAATTACAAAGTGAGCTCAACTCCAACCCAGTCCCTCACGTTGACAAGTTGACTGAACACAACAAACCAACACCAGCGAAACCGGCGACCACTCCCCATTGCTTCCGCTGTGGTGGGAACACACATATGACACACAATTGTTTTTACAAGGACCAGATTTGCCACCACTGTGGAAAACAGGGCCATATCCAGCAAGTTTGTCGTTCCAAACAGCAAGGCAAGCCTAAGCAAGCAACCAAAACCACGTAAAACCCCAGAGGTACATGCTGTTGAGGTTGATGTTGATGTTTATGAAGACATCTTAGCCACTTTCGAGGTAACTTGCCACTGCGGAGTTAATTTTTATTAAGAAGAAATATCTGACTATGTCAAACTTATTCACAGAGGTTTTCACAGTCTTTTATCGCAAACTTTCTTCTTTTTTTATTAAATTCTCTCCTAATTTTTCGTCGGGTTTTATTTATTTATTAATTTTGCGGTCGTATCACTACAAGTACTTCCGATTGTTTCCATGGAATTTTTTTCTTATTTAAGGCCCGGTTCAGACGCCGTACTTCACATGATGCGCCGAATCGAATTCAATGAATTAAGTTCATGTGAAGTACGGCTTCTGAATCAATTCAGAACGGCCGATCTAATTCGGGTCGCTCAGCAATTTTTCCCGCCTGGCTCAGCCGGGAATAACGGCTGTTGACCGGCTTTGATCCAGACGCCGTAATGAGCCGAATCGAATCGAGTTCGGCGTCTGAATCAATTCAGCCGGGATTAATTAATTTGGGTCGGTCTATTAAAATTCGAATTCGATTCGGCTCGTGTGAAGTACGGCGTCTGAACCTGGCCTAAAAAGGCAGTTACCTTAGAAACAATTAAAATGAAATTATTCTGTTTTTTTTTTTTAAATTTACATTTTAGTTTGGCGCTAAGCCGTCATAAAATGTAATTTAAGAATCGATAACAATCTATAAAAATCTCTGGTTTGTCGAGGCGTAGGAGGCTGTTTGTCCATAAAAAAAATACCGCTAATAAGAGTAATCGGCTCCTGCGCAAATTCATTGCATAAAATTAAATAACCATCATTTTTAACTTGTCACTTTTTCTTGCACTCCATCAGGATACATCCCAAGAGGCAACTCAGCTGACAAAAAAAAAAAAAAAACGATTTTGGCTCCTGATAAAATATAAAACAGTTTTAAGAGAGGTTTGATCATATATGCTGAATTTAATAGTCCAGTCCAGTCCAGTCCTAGTCTATATTTCAGACATGATGCCCCCGAACGTTCACATGTAAATTGCAATAATAAATAATTTACGTATTTTAAACTTTGATCGTTTTTTGGATTTATATTTATGGTTTTTATTTGATTGTTACCATTTGATGATTTCAATATTTCATAAATGAAGCAGGTTGTACCCTCGATCTCACCCATATTTCTTGATTCTTCCGCAAGTTGACATAGGCAATCACTCATCGACTGAGTACACGACGGATCGTGTCAACCTGATCAAATGGGGCTTTGAATTTCTGATCAAGTTTATACTCAAGCAAAACATCTGCCAACCAAACGGTGTTCCATGCTATAAAAGGCACCGACCTTTTCTACTGGTGGATGTACAAGCGCTAATATTCTATCAATTTACAAAATCATGACCGAAAAAGAAATCTACTATGCAGATTTCTTGAAGAAAGAAGACTTCACTGGTAAATGGAGGCTGTACTGGGCGTCACTTAATTCCAAAGGGATATATTTTGGCTTGGAAAAATCTCTCGAACAAAACGACAATTTTCAGCAGTTTATCGAGCTCACTCCAGGATCAAGATGTGGGTTGGCCAAGCGACGAATGTACAGCTTTCGTTTTAAACTTTTCACCGAACAAGGGTGTTACACGTTAAAATGCGACTCGATTTTACAAAGACATCGATGGATGTATATGATAGATCTGGTTGTGAGTGGCCGACCGCGAGAACCACCACCAAATACTTTGAATCGTGCAGTTATTATTGATGCAACAGACAATAACTCGAACACGAACAATGTTGACAAAAAGGTCACGATAAATCAACGTAATACTGTGATGAAATCTTCAAGTTTCACTCGAACATTTTCATTCAAGAATATCAGAAGCTGGAAAAAGAGAAATAATAGTCTTCCACCCCCGCGATGTTTACGCAAGAAAGAAACTCTGTCAAATGAAAGCTGTAAGAAATCTTCAAACATTGAGGGTAGTTTTAACTTTGCCGAGAACTTGGCTTACTTTGATGATTAGAGTAGATTTTCAATATTTTAAAATTGAATACATCGCCTTGCTGTATGTCACGCAACATTATATTTTGTTACATGTGATAGGTTGCGTGACAAACTGAAGGAGGAGACAAAATGCCTGAGGGGGGGACTCCCATACAAAAATGATGGGGGTGCTCATCGTACCTTTCAGGGGTCAAAATTTGTAGATTAGTACCGCTTAGGGTACTTAAATCTAAAATGACTACAGTTAGAATTAACACGGTACCGTTTTATAGGGTATAAAGCTGAAAAAATATGACAGAATATGACATGTTGTTTTAGAATATTGATACCTCTCTGCCTCTTAGGGGTAAAAATCCATTTGAGCCACACCCATCAAATAAATTCTGGTACCTTTTAGGGTAGCACCTCCGTCAATTTGATATGGGAGTCCCCCCGCCTCCCCCAGGTCAAAATGGAGCGCATATAAAATGAGACAAATCCAGGGACTGAATTTACACTATCCTAGATAAGCTTTCTTTATAATAATGGCGGGTGTGAGGGACTGTGATATGTACATTTTAATAATAATAGTAATTCATTGACTTATATTTAACATTTTAACTGACATTTGATAAGTAAACACCCACAAAAGGTAATCTTATATAATTTGTGTCTACTGAAAAGAGCTTGTTGCTGGTAAGGAAACTGATTCAATATGATTGTGCTCCCTTGCTTCTGTGTTGCAAACATACTGGGTATTGTTACATCATGGGTCACTGTTGTGACAATTCAAAGACTGGGTGCATGAATGCCGGGTGCATGCCGTCCCGGAAAATTTTTCAGATTTTACCCTCTGAAACGCCATTGCCAGCATTCCTGAAACTCGAAAAGCGTTTGTTAAGTCAAAAAATTGACATTCAGTCAATTCGTGGAAGTGAAACAACTACGTATAAAACAATTTTATTCTATTATTTTTATGAACCACAAGGGAGACACAGGTCTGAAAGGGGGAGTCCGGACCCCCCCCCCCCCCCCCGACCCTCCCCCTGCATTCGCCACTGATCTGATATGATCTTATATGTGGGTGTTTACTGAAGTCAGTCAGGTTAGTGCATGCGTAAATGATTAATGAAAAAAAAATGAGTGAATGCAAAAGTAGAATAATAGGCTTGTGAATTTCTTCTTTGAGACCCAGGCTACCTCATTCCAATCATTCCCAGGGTTTTTCTCTTTTTTACAATTTGAGGGAGCTGGAAAATTTGAAAAAAAGAAGAAGCGTTAGAAACAAGGTTGAGGGGCTGGGGGCACCTATTCCTCGCAACTGATGGTCATTTTCCTGCTGAGCTGAGGACAGTACTAGTAGGCATAATTTATATATTATATACATGAGCCCGAGGACAGTACTAGTAGGCGTAATTATATATTATATACATGATCTCGAGGACAGTACTGGCAGAATATCGGCCATGCAAGGTAGGTGCACTCGATTGGTACATAAAAGACTGAGGGCTGATACTATGGAGGGCCCCCCAGGGATTTTTAGGGAACAAGGGAACATGGCCATTTATTTTTGGGGAACAAGGGATATCTTAAAATTACTTTTAGGGAACAAGGGAACTTTTGAGTATTTTTTGGGAACAATGGAACATTGATTATTTAGATTTTCAAGAAATCTTTATACTTCTTTATGGCAAAAAAGGTCAGAAGAAGGCCACTCGTTTCTCTTTTGTCTCCCGGTGCAAGAGGAAAGAGGCCTGGGCATAATTTTGTTCTTCACAAAAGAACTGGGCCCAGTTGTTCAAAACGTGGATAGTGCTATCCACCGGATAAATCACTATTTGTAGGATTAAGCGCAATGGGTTTTGTTAACGTTTATCCACTGGATAGTGATTTATCCGGTGGATAGCGTTATCCACTCTTTGAATAACTGGGCCCTGGTTACGAGCTTTTGAGCGCGCGGTAACCTGGGAAATTGTGGGGAACATTTAAAAATATTTTTGGGGAACACGGGAACATGGAACATAATTTCAGAGAACAGGGGAACTCACTAAAAATGAATTTTGGGGAACAAAGGATAATTTTTTTTATAGGGAACAAGGGAACATGTACCCCCCTAGTGGCATAGACCGCATAGTGAGGGCCTCCCATGCAACTTGGTTAATAAGAGATATAATACATGACTGAAAAACATTATGTGAAAAAATCTCATGATCCCCAGCAGGAAAGACACCCATTCTGTAGACCAGCAAGTGAAAAAGAATTAACAATTATTGGATGAGGTTGAGCATGATAGCGATAATTATCAAGGCCAAAGTTTGTGTTATCTGCCGAAGCCGAAGGCTGAGGCGGATAACACAAACTGAGGCCTTGATAATTATCGCTATCATGCGAAAACCGAATCCAATAATTGTTTTATTATGCATTTTCCTGAGCTGCACTTGTAAAGACAAGAGCGCGCACAAAAAAGTGATCAATGCACAGCAGTCAACTTGTAAGTAAACAACTTACGTCAACTTGTAAGTAAAACTATAAACTTCTGCATGCATAAAACTATTGTCTGTAGGTATGACGTCACTTCTGCATGCATAAAACTATTGTCTGTAGGTATGACGTAACAGAAACAGCAAGCAATAATTAGCTGCGTGCTTATAGCCAATCAAAATCGAGCTATTGACACCAATGTATAATAATACTAATTGTCTGATTTTAGTTATCGGTGCTCTCAACATTTTGAAAGAGGAGAAGGCCCTGGGTCCGAGGTATGCTCACTACCAAAAACATGGCGGCTGGATTATCGAGACATATTCAATCCTTCACAAAGGGCAGTAATGGTTTAGGTAGTGTAAGGTATTTAAATTACTTCAGTAACTCGTCAAGTACTTCGAAAGGAAAGAAATTACCAAACGCTGCTTTCCTCCTTGGATTTGGTGTCGCTAGTTTAGTAGGATTTTCGGATTTTTATGAAAAGAAAAAGCTCAAGAGAGCAAAGGCCACAAGTACCACAAGTGTTGAAGGAGCTGGCAGCAGTGAGTCGGTTCCAGTATCCGTTTATTGTATTTTGTGATGCCATGGGAATTACAACAATATAAACTGTAAATGTAAATTATTATTTATTAGTTCCCAAATTTTAACCCTTGCTTTTCTGGAATTGGAATTTTGAAGTCATTCCTTAACCATAAACACAGAAGAAGAAAAACCCGAACACAACTTGTGGTTCTCCTTGGACCCTGCAATGTGCAATAGATGAATCCCGATCCATTATCCAGTGTATGAAGGAAGAGTGTGGTTCTCCAGGGGTATCCGTTACTGTGATGGTTGATGGGAAAACTGTGTGGAGTGAAGGATTTGGCTTTGCAGATGTGGAAAACAGAGTTTTGTGTTCTGGCAAGACTGTCATGAGAATTGCAAGCATAAGTAAACCTCTAACTGCTACAGCTGCAGGTTTGTAAAAGCAGCATTAAATGCTTCCATTCAGCTTGTATGTTTAATTTAATTTTTAGCTTTGTTCTTATTTCACTAGCTAAACTATGGGAAGAAGGAAAGTTGGACCTTGATGCTCCAATTCAAACATATGTTAAATCATTTCCTGAAAAGACATTCAATGGGGCCACAGTGACTCTCACCACAAGGCAACTCCTCTCACACCTTGGTGGAATAAGACATTATGAAAAAAAACCATCTAATAAAGTGAGTAAGGTATGTGTATAAGAGAGGGAAGTTAAAGAAACAATCATCTTCAGTTCTAAAAAGTATATTTGCAAGTCTGAATGGTAATCCACTTTGTAAATAATCGCATTCGAAGAATGCAATCCTAATTTCATGTTGTGGACAAATTTGAGATGTTTTGGTGTCCGGTCTTCCAAATGGCCGCCCCTGTTGCTATTTTCAGGGGTTCATTTCCGCTGGAAATTCCTTCGTACGTGTCTCCATAATCTCTGATTACTGCTAGTATAAAGTGTATAATTAAACATGTTGATTCATGTAATAGAGATGTCCCAAAAAAGTTTGATTTGTTTTCAGTGACAGACAGTATATCATTAACTTAATGTTTCCAAGAATACTGTTTTCAGTTTTAATGACCATCTTTACAAGCACTGAGGTAGACGGATGTGGTATGGGTAATCCATTATCTCTAGTCTCGCCAACATCTTCATGTTGAAACTAAAAGTAGATGTAGTCCACCCAAACAATTCTCCTGTTTAGTTTTGCTGCAAAGATGATTGTTTCGATCTCTAAAAAAGAAATGGATCATGCCAACATTAAGTTCACAGTGGAACAAAATTCTGACCATATCCTCAACGTCGTGTTTAGTTACAATGACAACACTTTCAACTGTAAAGTTTACATCTAAAATATCAACTGAAGTGTATCACAGGAGCATTTCACAGAGTAAAACACATCTCAACAAATCTTGATTGTGACATTCAAGAACTCAAGACTACCTTTTCGGCTGCTGGTTACTCCAAGAAATTCATAACATTCAACATCAACAACTTCACAACAAACAATCCATCTGAAAATGAGCCTATATGTCCTCCCTATTTTTTCAAAGAATGAAAAAGATGTAGAATGTTGGACAGCTTTTAACCCCTATAATGGCATAATGAATTGGTTTGAAAAAATTTTAGTGAACCAAAACTAAAATTGAACCACAACATATCTGACATCATTACCATTGCCACTGTGACTATCATATCATCATCATCGTTATCATCATCATCATGAGGACTATCAAACTCTGCATCAACTTCAGCATCAAGTATTTTTAATAACCCTTACATGTATATAATGCTTTCTTAATATTGTCTTGATTGTCAATTAAAATTGTGATTATAAGTATCATCATGTTTGTTGTTTTCGACATTATTCAGCTGTCATAGATATAATTGTTTTAACAGAATATTAATAAGAGCAATACATCTAAAGAACAATTGATGCCCATCGATAAAGACCAGACAAGTGAGTTTCTTGTACATATGCACAAACATACATACATAAACTTTATTTAATCTCGAATTTAAGTGTCTCGCTCATGAAGCTGATTTTTTCTTTAAGCTAAATAACAAGACAAAAGTGAAATTTACATAAAATAAATATTTACACTATATAACAATAATAATAATAATAATAATAATAATAAAATATTCATTCATTTCTAGTACTTAATCTATAAAATAATATTCTAAAGTGCTGTTACTATAAGACTATATATACACAATTTTCTATGCTAATTAAAAACTAATACAGACTGTTATCAGCTGAAACAACTATTTAATGAATATTACATGAATGTATATGGTATCGGTATACTGGTGCAGTATATATATATATATGTTTTAGTGTTCAAGGTAAAATTCATGCTCAGGTTGAATCAGTATTCAATATAGGTTAAATGTGAACCCAGTATGTACATAACCCTGTAATGCACATCATAGATAGATAGTTGGAATAAATAGAACCTTTATTTAAGTGGGACACTAAATAAATCAGTAATTCTAATTAATTCTAATTAGTGATAGAATCCTAAAAACAATTAAAAAAACTAATGTCTGTAAATGTACAGGTGTATATGAGGATGCTAGTTGAATTGTAAATAATTATTCCAATTAATCTGCTATACCTTAACCCTAACCCTATACCTTAATCGGCTGTCGTGTTATTTCCTTAGACAAGAAACTTTACTTGACACTGTCTCTCTCCACCCAGGTGTATAAATGGGTACCGGCGACAAAATGCTGGGGGTAACCCTGCGATGGACTAGCATCTCATCCAGGGGGGAGTAGCAATATTCCTAGTCGCTTCATGCTACAGAAACCGGGTTTAAGCTCCAGCCGTGTGGGCCATCTGGCTCGTGTGCGACTTTACTTTTTTTACCTAATAATAAAATGATAAAACAAATGAAAGATATAAAAGGTAAGGCTTTTTATCATGATAAGTTTAATGTAAATTTTTTCTAATTTTTACATTGTATTTTACTTAATTATTGTCTTCTGTAATTTTTTTTTAAATCTTTTTTAATATAACTTTTTAGATGATTGCTTTACTTAATTAATTCTTAGACATATTTATGATGTAATGATAGGTGGCTTATTTTTGAGGAGTCTTGTACTCTGTTTTAAGCCTACCTCAGATTTTTTTTTTGTAATTGTAAATCTGAAACTTGATTAGCTGGGCGCCAGTTTGCAGAGCGGGAGGTCGCGGGTTTGAATCCTGGCCGGACCACTAACCAGGGTCTTTAAATAACTGGTAAGATCATGCTGTCTGTGCTCAAAAAACCTTGTCTCAGTTCAGATGATCGCGTCACTGGGCGCCGTGACGTTAAGTCGTTGGCCTTGTCTCCTACAACTCCTTGCATTCTAACTGTAGGAGACGTTAAAGAACCATTGAGGACGTAACAAAACCCTGGCTGTGACCACCCTCAGTGTGCAACCTTTCCCCAGGGAGGTGGGTAAACAGAAATGGGGCCACAGTAATTGGCGCAAGCTGTTGTGTTGTCCCTGCCAAGTGTGGCGAAGTTAATAAAATAAAATAAAAATAATAAAATAAAGTAAGCTAATGCACTACCCTGTCTCTCCTTGTGGGTAACACTTGCACACACAAAGTAACAATTTCTTCTTTGCAACTCTTCTAGTCATGTATGTGCTCTGATACTTGCTGAACATACATCAGTGTAATTACATTTTCTTGTTTGCATTCACTTATATAATTTGTCTAACTTGGTGCCTCTCATAGATACATTAACAAATAGCAACAGTAAACAGAGTCCATTTTCATTTGAAGAATATTACATTAAGGTTAGTACAAAGTTTATGATCTATGATTTGATGAAAGATGTTTTTGTTGAAGGTTTTTAAAATAATTTTATCATACGAACTGTGGGACCCTGACCTATCTGAACCTATTTATGACTCCCTAGACTCTGTATTTCACACTGTCTTATTTAGCTCCAGGAACTGTAGTCCCATTGAAAGCTGCCAAAACTACGATTATCACAGTTCCTGGTCAATGGCTGATGAGGGTGCTGCCTTGAAGTTGGCAGCTCAACTGCAATAAAGTGATATAAACAGTTCTAACCAATGAAGTGTGTTTTTATTCATGTAGGATCATTACAAGACAGTATCAGAGGCTTTGTCTTTGTTTAAAGATGACTCATTGTTGTCTGATCCTGGTAGCAGCTATTTATATACCACTCATGGATGGACTTTAGTGAGTGCCGTCATAGAGAAGGCAGCCAATCAAGACTTTCTTCTCTTCATGAAAAAACTGTTTAAAGATCTTGGAATGGAAAACACATGTGCTGAGTTCAATGATAAGATTATTCATAACAGGGCAAGGTAATAATAGTATTGATTCATGAATATAATTTATTCAACATTATTTTAACACTGTAAAAAGCCTTTAATATGTTGTGGGTTTTCACTTTTGACTGCTAAGAGCAGTCATGCTTAGTTTTGATAGACAAATCTGTGGGTTTAACTGTGGCAAATTTTTTAATTCTTTGGATGAGAAAAGAGATATGCAACATTATTTGTTAGTATGCCAACATGCTGACATATCCAGTGCACATTGTTAGGCTACATTGTTAAGCATTTTACGAAAAACGATGTTCAACTGTGAACCAAACAAAAATACAGGAAATTGTTACCTTTTAAGATATAATGTATATGTTGTGATTCAATTTTTGTTTTGTTTTAAAATTTTTATAACCAGTTTAATTTTCATTTCTGTTTGTGTCAGATTCATAACTATAACCTGAGACAAAAGAAAACAAAAATCAAACTTGTTTGCGGTAAATTTTCAAACTGAAGAAATATTGAGCTACAACATATATAACTATATGTGTTTTATTGTCCTGTAGATTTTATCAGCGTAACCAGAAGGGTCACCTTATAAACGCACCATATGTGGACAACTCCTATAAGTGGGCTGGAGGGGGGTTTATGTCCACAGCAGAAGATCTGGTGCGGTTTGGAAATTCTATGCTGTATGCCAAGCAGATGGGTCATATCAGTAACGCAACAGGTCTGACAATGAATTTATCACACATTAATTTTTTACTGCATACTGTCAGCTCATAACAGACAACTTTGGGACTTTGGTTTCCATGGTAGAGAGAGGTTGTTACAATGGCATGGTGCTAACAACACAGAAGTTTCAACTGTAATGACTGTATATGTATACAGTTTCTTTCCTCTCTAACTCCATGAACTGACCACCCAGAGGCAGGGACCCTCACCATTCCATTTTCTTAAAAAAATGGAACGATACAGTTCCCCATTTGTCCTAACATGATTGATTACCAGTTTGTTTGGCAAAAACAGAGCTAATTTGGGGAAAATTATTTCAATTTTAATATAGAGACCAAATTGTCAGTTACATCCTTTTTCCACCAAGTACTCCAGTTCATTAACAAGCAGTAAAAGAAACCTTTATTTGTTACCAGGATGTCTTCCTGGATTTCTTCGGCCTGAAAGTGTAACTGAGCTGTGGAAAATTGTAGCTAAGACAGAAGGTCAAGGTCACAAGGATGGTGGCTATGGACTGGGATGGGCAGTAATTCCAGAAAAACAGGATTATGGAGCCTGTTATCATCAGTCAGAAACAGTCCTTCATTTGGGTAAGAAAACAACTCATGCTATGTATCAAATAGAGCAAATTTTGCTTTGAACAGAAAGCAGTGTTGCTCTTCTTCCTGATCTTGTACAAGATTTATAGCAAAATTTATGAATGATTGGCCTTCTTCTCAAGTGCTACAAATAATTTGTTTTATAACAATTTATACAATACAAGAAAGAATCCACATGAATTTGTTAAATTCTTGTACATGTCCAACTAAGGGAGGCACTTGAAGAAGCTAAGAAAAAAGTCGACAGTGATTTAAAATATATGTAAGCGACAAGCATGATCGGTGCAATTAGACATGTTTCATGGTGTACTGTTACTGTTAAAAAACAATTCAAGAAAAAGGTCGCAAAAAACAACAACAAAAGAATCAAAAAAAGGACAAAATTCAAAATCATTCATCAGCCCATATAAGCAGATGGTTGATAAAATGAAATAAGTAGACTGAAGTTTTAACAAGCCTTTCCTCTAAACAAGTCAAGTGGCTAACAAGAATTGCAAAAAAACTCTTACTTGACTGATAATGATTCAAGACCATGTAAAAGCTTTTATGGAAGAAAAGGAATATGAAGATGCTAATTGAGTCAGTGGCATTTTACCATCAAAATTGAAAATGTGAGACATGTGCATGTGAAGAAACATTGATTGTGTTGAGAAAAATGTAATGTTCATCATGCCATGAACATAGACAAAGAAAAAAGTCTGAGTCCTTGCAGATTTTTTTGTCTCATCTTTCTCATATTCATTACCAGCTTAACATTTACCATCTTTCTTCATCATTAATTGCATTGTTACAGAAAATATCTCTTCCATGGAAGGTGGGTTTTTGGTTTAACACCTTCCCCTCCCCCACCCCTCTGGAAAAGATATGGCGCTCCCCAAACTCCTGGCCAAATGTTTGGTAACCCTCCCCTTCTTGGTTACATAAAATCCAATATGGAAATAGGGTATGTATGAGGTGCATGTTTGGGGTGTACGCATGGATATGAGGTGCGTGTTTGGGGTGTATCTGTGGATTGGGGCATTATGGGGTGTATGGAATTTGTTTTTGGAACAACACATTACAAATACACATACATACTTTATTGACTTTCCCAAAGGGGCTTTTCAAAGACAATATCAACTAAGGTTATGTTTAATATATACGCTATTGACTACTAATTACAATAAAAATAACAATAAAATTAAAATAAAAGTTACAATAAAATAAAGACACATTGTTTTTCCACCTGACATCTTTGTAACTTTGGGTTTAATCAGAAGTCATCAATATCCAAAAGTTGATGTTGACCAGATAACCGATTAGTTTTAACCTGCAAGCAAGCTCTCGGGCTCACCCTCTGCTCCCCCAAACACCGAGCCCGAGAGGTTGCTTGCAGGGTATGTTTTTCTTAATGCTACACATCAAAATTACCAATAAACAACAATATCATTAGTAACAATCCAAATCACCACATCAGGTAATATTGGAGAGTTTTTCAAGTGCATAGTTCACAAAGCATTCATGTTAATTTTGTTTTCTCCAGGGGGAGCAGTGGGAGGTAGCAGTGTTCTCCTTATCAGACCTATGAACTGTACTGAACAGCCTCCTAAAGGAGTGATAGTAGCAGTTTTGGTTAACCTACAAGAAGTGCATCTAGAGAAGACAGCAATGGCTGTGGCAGCATGCTTTGAAAAAACCCAGCTTTATCATGATGTCTAGACTGAACACCAGCTAAAAACCCAGCGTAAAAATCCGGCTTTAACATGATGTCTAGGCTGTGAACACCAGCTAAAAACCCAGCATAAAAATCGGCTTTAACATGATGTCTAGGCTGTGCAGAACATGCAGCTGATTACAATTTTTCATCAGATGAAACTTCAGTTCTCCATGAATTATAAAAAGTCAGAGTGAAATAATTTATTTTCATTTCCACAAAAGGGGGGTAAAATTAACAATATTATTCACCAAAGTGGAGGTGAAGAATTGTTTTAGTATAATACTAATAGCATATACTGGATAGTCTGCCCAAAATATTACTTTATTTCTGACATTTGCAAACAATGGATAGCAAATACCAGTCTGAGTTTGAGTAGCAGGGGTTTCAATAAGAATTGACCATTTTACAGTTTCTACTTAGTAACCTGGTCTTTGTGTGGATAGAAACCTTTCTTCTTTTCATATGTAAATCATGTTGTTCTTATGCTAACTAACATGATTTACATATGAAAAACTGGAAGGTTTGTATCAAAACAAAGTTAACTCCAGCCTCACTTCCACACGGGCGGCACGGTGGTCTAGTGGTTAGCGCGTCGGACTTTCAACCTGAAGGTCGGTGGTTCGGTGCCTGGTCTCTGCCGTCGTGTTGTTTCCTTAGACAAGAAACTTTACTCCACACTGTCTCTCTCCACCCAGGTGTATAAATGGGTACCGGCGACAAAATGCTGGGGGTAACCCTGCGATGGACTAGCATCCCATCCAGGGGGGAGTAGCAATATTCCTAGTTGCTTCATGCTACAGAAACCGGGTTAAGCTCCGGCCGTGTGGGCCATCGTGGCTCGTGTGCGACTTTACCTTACCTCACTTCCACACAAAGGCCAGGGTTCTAAGCACACAACTGTAAATTGGTCTATTGAAGTAGGTGGCTGGCCAAGGTATAATAGGTAGCTGTGACAGATAAGGGGCCGTTAGTTAGGCCCCGTCCCACCAGAGGGGTCTGGTAACCGGCAGTCATAGGTGAAATAGGCGACGGTACACCGCCGGTAGCCGGCTTCTGTTGAAACCCCTGGAGTAGCCAATCAGAATGCATGAAAAATACTATCCACTGGTTTGGTTTTATACTGATTACTATTATCCAAGAGAGGATGTAGGAGCAGATTATTATTAGGAAAGCTCCATCCAAAGAGGTGATTATGCAAGTTTAATTCAAGTTAATATATAGGGGCAAATTAATATTTTGAAAAGTTCCAACCAAAGGGGGGTGATTAATAATATATATTGATATCGATGGAGGTGATTATAACATAGTGTTAACTAATACTATCACCGTGATGTTTTTCATTCTTAGTGCAAGCGGCTCGTGCAATTTCGAGCTTTTTGAAAAACTCACTCGTGCAAATTAATCCCAAATTGAACTCGAAACCGTATGATTACCTATACAAATTATGATGGCGTGATAGCGCGCGCACAGCATAGTCAAACGAACAAAAGCAGCTTTTAAACTCATGTTATCGTTAACTTTCGATAGAAAGGGTCGTTGCATTGAATATAGCGTTGTTTATCTGCCAAACTTGACAAAGTAATCAACATTTTGCCCCTCCTTTGAAGGTAATTTTAAATTTTGGTTCCCATTAAATTACCGCGGGAAATTTTCAACCAATCACAGGCTGGTTTTTGAGACGACAATACGACTTTATATTGACGTTTCAAAAGCAGACAAAAGTGTATGATCACGAGGTAGATTAACAGCAATTCGAAACAAACATCGAAACAAATTACCGCCAGCTGTATTTTTATCGATTAGAAAATTAGGCAAAGTTAACACACCGGCAGATACAGTAAAAACCCGCATACAAGAACATGTGGATTAAGAACACCCAGGCTGAAATTTGATAAAAATGGAGCATATATATAAGAACACATTCAGCCTGAAAATTGAAAATTGTTCTTATATATAAAAACTCTTCCCTTTTCAGTTTAATAGAACAAACAGTGTCTGTAGCTTTACTGTGGTATTGCACTAAGATCTCTGTATAGATGCTAATAATTTCACTTGCTGTGTATAGCAAATGTACAGCAACTGTATTTGGAATTAAAAGTCTTATAATTACATGAAAAATATGCAATATATGCGTTTGGCCTGTCATTTTTATTAACAATCATTATGAACACTTAAGAACACTTTCAGGCTGATTTCACCTAAAATACCCGATATATAAGAACCCAATCAGCCTGAACCCCGAAAATGGGTGTTCTTGTATGTTATGAAACCACAGTCCATCAACATAAACACTGTTATGGAACTCTTGAGGCTTTATGAATCAACACGACATCAGTGATATCGGAATATTATATCCTTTTTCTTGCTCTGATTCTCATTCTTTACTTTACTTTAATTAGGGTTTGTTTTGCTGCTATTCCTTAGTTAAGTGGTTAATTAGGTTAAGGCGTTTAATTAGGTTATGTCATATTTTCGATCTAACCTCTTATCTATTTCTAGTTGGAACGTAAACGGTTTGTCCGAAAATTTCTTTTTAGGTAACAAATTATCAAATGATGAATTTCTGAGCTACTTTCACAATTGTGACATCATCGTTTTAACCGAAACTTGGAGAACAAATGATTTTTGTCTACCCGGTTATGATTTATTTATCAATCCTAGCAAAAAACATCACAATAAGAAAAATGGTAGATCATCAGGTGGTATTGCCCTTGGATTTAAAAATGCTGTTAAACAAGGCATCGAATTAATCGCATCTACTTCGAATTTCATATGGTCCAAACTCGATAAAACTTTTTTCAATTTAGATCAAGATATATTTTTATGTGCTATTTATATCCCCCCGAGAGATTCCCCCTATTTTAACCCCGACATTTTTGATGACCTTCAAAATGACATTGCTAAATATAGTTCAGAAGGCCTTATTATGCTGACAGGTGACTTAAATGCCAGAACAGGTTGCGCACTAGATTTCGTTGACGTAGACCAATGTATTCATGTCCCCGGTAATAATCTTCCTCCCTTACGCTCCTTACGACGGAGGAAAAACTTTGACTCCCACATCAATGAACATGGCCAGTCTCTACTTGAAATTTGTAAAGCATGCGATTTAAGAATCCTAAATGGAAGAACAACAGGTGACTCTTTTGGAAAAATAACTTTCCATTCCCCAAAAGGAATTAGTACTGTAGATTATTTCATTGTTAGCCATGAATTAATGCACTTGTTTGAAAATTTTATAGTTAAAGAGCCAACGATTTTTTCAGACCATTCTCAACTTATTTGTTGGGCAACGATCTCACCGTTAGTTTCTCCCCAGACAAATCCTCTCCCTCAAGTAGGTACGTTTACTCTTCCAAAACAATTCGTTTGGAACCAAACTTCTGATGAAACGTTCCTTAATGCCCTAAAACAAGACGAGTTTCTCTCACGTCTAACTTTGTTTGAAAAAACTACCTTTACCACAGATAGTGAAGGTATTGATTTGGCAACAGAGCAGTTCACAGATATCATAAATGATGTTTGTATATGCTCTCTTAGATTAGCTCACACAAAAAGGAATTCAAAGAAACATAAAAAATGGTTTGATACGGATTGTGTTTCTTTAAGAAAACAATTAAGTTTACTTTCTAACAAAAAACATAGAAATCCTCTTGATTCAAGCCTTAGGCAAGATTACCATACAGCGCGTAAAAACTTTAAGAAACTGATTAAATATAAAAAAGCGAAACTCTTCAACTCTCAAGTTGAAGAACTTACGCAGAACAAAGACAACCAAAAATTTTGGACTTATCTCAAATCCCTGAAGGAAGAACAAAACCTCCCGTCAAATAATCAGGATATCCCAGTGGACAATCTTTTTAAACATTTTAAACAACTACATTCACACCCAGACCTTTCTTCCCTTCCATCAGGTCCAAACTCTTTAAAGGAGGATATTTCTAATTTAGAACAAACAAAGACATCCACAACGTTTTAGATAGCCCTATTTTACTTTCTGAAATAAAAAATATGATAAAATCACTGAAATCGAAAAAAGGCCCCCCGGACCTGACAAAATCCGTAATGAAATGTTAAAAACTGGAATACAATTCTTGAACGCTGCCCTTTGCAAGTTATTTAATCTAATACTTCAAAGTGGTTTTTTCCCTAGTTCTTGGTGCGAGGGAATAATAACTCCAATTTATAAATCTGGTAACAAACGTGACCCAGCAAACTACAGGGGCATATGCATTAATAGTTGCCTAGGAAAACTTTTCACCTCGGTTCTTAATACCAGACTAAAAAATCATGTACTCGATCAAGACATTTTACATCAAGCTCAAATTGGATTTTTACCAAATCATCGCACATCCGATCACATCTTCACTCTAAGACCTTTGATTGATAAATACGTCAATCAAGTCCCAAAAGGTAAATTATACACCTGCTTCATTGACTTTAAGAAACCTTTTGATTCAGTTTGGCATGACGGCCTACTTTACAAACTTCTCCAATACAACATTGGGGGTAAATTTTATGACCTAATTAAAAATCTTTACTCTAAAACCAAATGTTCAATAAAAATTTCTGATCAAAGAACAGAATTCTTTGATTATTGCAAAGGTGTTAGGCAAGGTTGTATCCTCTCTCCCATGCTGTTTAATTTATACCTAAATGAAATCCCTTTTCTACTTGACCGAGAAGACACAGATCCTATAGTTTTACCAAACGGATCATACCTAAACTGTTTACTCTATGCGGATGACTTAGTGTTGATTTCTCACTCAGCCAAAGTCCTAGAAAAGGCACTTTCCATTCTCTCAGAATATTGTGATGGTTGTTATCAGTGAATCCAAAGAAAACAAAAGTTATGATCTTTCAGAAGAAATATAGGAAATCAATTATTGAAAACACTGTTTTCAGATTAATAAACACAAAATAGAAATTGTCAGCAATTACACTTATCTTGGAATCAACTTTTCTACTAACGGAAACTTTAAAGTCTGTAAATTAAATTCGAAAGATAAGGTAAGACGATCCTTCTTTGCTACCCGTCGTTATTTAGATTTCTCAAAAGTACCACTTAAATAGTACCAGTCAAATAAACTTTTTAATACACTTTTTCTACCCATTCTCCTTTACGGATCGGAGGTATGGGGGATTTACGATAAAGATGATTTTAACACTTGGGAAAAAGATGTAATTGAAAAAACACATATTTTCCTTTGTAAACAATCTCTAGGTGTAAATAAACAATGTCCATATGTTGCAGCTAGAAATGAACTAGGTAGATTATCTTTGAAATTGATGATAGACTCTTCTATTTTTAAATTTTGGATCCATTTACAAAAATTGCCAGATAATAATATTGCAAAACAATGTTTGCACATTTCCAAAGATATGGCTGATAAAAACCAGCCGGGAATATTACAGAAAATTAAAATTTTATGCAATAAATATAATTCAAGTTCCATGATTTTAAATGAAAACAATAGTAAAGCGTTTATTTCTCACGTCGTTCAAAATATGCGCAAAGCCTTAATTAATCACCAACTCTTACTTCTAAACACTAACAGAAAACTTATTTTTTACAACACTTTTAAAACAGACACCAAAAAAGCTGAATCCTTAGATGCTATAAAAAATCCTCTACACAGAACTGCTATTAATAAATTTCGCTTGGGGAATCATCGACTTCGCATTGAAACAGGGCGACACACTGTTCCCAAAACTCCCGAAAATTTAAGAATTTGTTCTTTGTGCCAATCTAATGAAGTTGAAAATGAATCTCATGTTTTATTCTCTTGCGCATTGTATAATAAGTTTCGCTCAAAATTTTTTGACGAAGTCATTGAAAAATACAGCTTTTTCAAAGACTTCGATATCAACTCAAAAATTTTGTTCCTTTTTATCTCGTTAATGCGCTTGCGTATTAAGCGAGATTTCGAAGTCGAGTACTAAAAAGGGACAAAAGTTGTTAACAAAATTTTGTGGACTTTTGTCCGGGGGGGTTTCTTGTTCCTTCTTTATAGAAGCTATATTAGGGCATTGAGGATATGGTTGGTTAAAGCGGTTAGGATTTCAAGAAGGGCGTCACATACTGCCACTAAAATGTTTGGGGAGCACCCCCGGACCTATTGTTAATTTCCCTAGGGTATTGGGATGTCAGAACTTGTGATGAACTTGTCATATCTCACATTACGTTACCGCAAAGGCATTAAGTTCTTCTTATAAAGTTTCGATATCTCACGTTACCTATCAGCTTCAATCATTTATCGTAAAGCCAAAAATAGGTCAAATGCGTTTTTTGGCAAACGCAGTTTGAGAATTTCACGGTGTATTTTTACGAATGGCGACGTTTTAAGAAAGTTAAATGGGACGGGAAAGTTTGTGTTTTAATATGAGCGATATGGCAGAGCAAAATTTGCGTTTGTTCTAGTACGCGGGTGGCGGCTTAGAATTTTAAACATGAACGCTTATCAGCATAAGTGGAAAAGCGTTATTTCCTGAATTATTCTAGAGCTCTCACGCAATGCAAGTATGAACGTCCCAGTATGGGAATCCCGAAACGTCGAGTTGGATATCGAGTTCGAGTTCGAGTTCGAGTTGGACTTCGAGTTGGATTTCGAAATATGAAAAACTATAATCGATAAAAATCGACAGTCTCCTTACGGACACCTCTCTAATACGGATACCTCTCTATTACGGACAGTTTCCTGTGTCCCGACAAAATTCTCACATATTTTCTTTAAAAAAGACCTCTATAATACGGACCCTCTCTAATACGGACAACGGACACTAAATTCGGTCCCAGAGAGCAAATTAATATAAACTTAACCTCTTTATCACGGACACTCCGGTGATCAGGTGATGATAGTTTGAGTAAGTAATACAATTTCCTGTTTGCGGTTACAAACATGTATCGCAAGACGTTTTCAGAATAGACCTTATCACGGTTTTTCCAAAATTTTATATGGGCCTGATAGCAATAATCCATCGACACTGCTGGGAAAAGCGTCTCAAAATTAGTAAAATGGCCGAGTTTAAAAGCGATATCTTTTAAAATAATGGAGATATAGCTCCGCAAAGTCGGCAAATTTCACAGACGTTTGTATCGCGCGGCCAAATATCTTGCCTACCGGTAGGCAAGAAATTTGGCCGCGCGGATCTGGATCAGTAAAATCCTGTACAAGATAAACTAGTAGTTTCCATTGGAAAGTGAAGTGCTGCGAGTAAAGCTTATTGCAGAAGAAGACTTGTTTGGAGATATCTCGTTAATTGCATGTACTTTAGATAGTGAACAGATGAGCGACTTGATCTATTTTGCCATTGGATTAACTTTGCTAATATATATGCCGTTCGAACGGCAAAACCGCACGGCTACTGAACGGATGAACGCGAAGTATGAATAAAGCCGTTTCTGATGGCTCAAAACGGGAAAGTTTGCAGAGATTAGCGACCTTTAATTCTCTCTCAATGTAATGTGCGACTCTGATGAAAATAACGAATGGAAAGCAGAACTATCGACTATGGTCTAAGTAGAATTTCGAGGCGACTGGAGGCGTTGGAGCGATTTTACCGCCGATTTCCTTCGGTGGATCCGATCGGCTCGATGAGCGGAGTGCTGTCTCTTTCAGAGGGAGGACTGAAACAGTTGAAATAAAAATCGCTGGAATCGCCCGAATCGACCGCAAAACCACTCACTGAGACACAAGTAAACACACAAAGAAGTTCAGATGAACCAGTTTTATTCAAATATCGTTCCTAATTTTACGCTCAAACTCGAAGTGAATTTTCCCAATACAAATCCTTATAATTTCGCTATTACGCCATTTACCACGACGTTTATCACTTGAGCTTAGGCTACCTGTGCTGCCAGATCGTGGTACGTTGTGACAAAAGGCAGTATCCTCTCGTGACCTTTTTTCTTTTGTGTAAGTGCCGATTGTCTTGAGGCAAAGACACCTTGATGTTTTCTGGGTAACCCCGTGATTTGAGGCGTTGTTTGAATCTTAAAACGCTCTCTTCAAATGTTTTCTTTTTTTATGAAGAGTTAGTTCTAAGCAATCTTATTGCTTTCGCCTTTAATGAATCCATATTTTACTCCTGGTGGGTGGCGTGAGACGATGTGTCTGTACTGAAAGGTCTCGGTCGGCTTGTAGTGAGTGTTGATATCCAAGATGGAATCTTTTGTGAATCTTTTCCCATTATTAAAACACTGTGGTGACAATCTAGTTAAATGCTGTTTTCTTTTGTTTTTTAATTTTTCTCGATTTTTTTTTCCTACTAACTCGAAATCCAACTCGAAGTCCAACTCGAAGTCCAACTCGAACTCCAACTCGAACTCGAACTCGAACTCGAAGTCCAACTCGAGGTATCATTACTACTGAACCTACCTGCCATGATCTATCAAGAAACGAAACATAATTATTATCAATTCGCTGTTCTGACTCAAATGAGTTCAAATTTTATATTCAAGTTCCGATGAATTTCATTGCATTCTCAAATGCTTGTTCATTTGGTTCGGATGGCTTTATGCCGGTGGATTTTCAAGATCAGTTGCTTATACGCGCCACACTGTGAAAGAAATTTCCGGGAAAGTTTAAAATTTTACAAGATTTTGGTCTATTCTCTTGCCAAATAATGCCATTTCAATGTAATCGATTTTTGTAACAGTTAGCGTAAACTTCGAGTTCAACGAAGGGTTCGAGTTTAATCACAATTTTTGCATAACCGGAATTCAATTGGATAAAAATGTACGACGATGAGTCGTGCACTTGTAATAAGCTGAGCGTGCAAGGCCTAGCCGTGTGGTTTTAACGCAATGAGAAGTTCGTAGACAATATAATAATTAAGGCCTTTAAAAATCAGTTGAAATCATTAATTCAAATGGATGGACTCAATACCTATAGAGCGTATGCACTCACGTGGCAAGCAGCTATGCAAATTTATTGGAACAAAAGAAAGTGTTAACATAAGAAAAGCGTTCAAATCCCACAGGATTGTTTTGGTACACCAACATGGCCGCCGTTCTATTGTTTTGGTACACCAATATGGCCGCCGTGACGTCATGTGCATACGCTCTATTTAGTTTACTCTTAATTCAAAAGATAAATAGTATTGAAATATTTATGAAGAGGAATTTAACCGTTGCAACCCCTTAAAACTGTACTTATCTATATCCTTGGTGCACTGTATTAAATTTTTCTTAATAGGTTTTTAGAAGACTTACCTTCTACATGCAGCTGAAAAAGCTAGGCTTAAACGTAACAGTCGCTAGACTGTCAAAAATGCCAACGGAGGTTTTAGCGAGCTCCACGCAGCTATAAAGCGTAGCGAATACAAGCTAAAATTACAGCCTTTACTGAGACACTTACGATACGACCAAAAACAGATCGCTGCATTCACCCCTCTCATAAAATAGAAGTCTGTATACAGGTGAACATTTCAAGTTCGTTTACCAACAGGTTGCAACTGAACTGACTGAAAATTCTAAAAACTGACAGGAATCTTCTGCGACACCACCTTTCAACAACCTTGACGGGCTTTTTTAATTTCGTTCCTATTACAAATTAAGTTATCGTCTCTTTCGTAGAAAAATACGTAAGCATTGGGAACATCAAACTTTAAGAGGGTATAAAGGAAAAGTAACACACATCTGAACAGCGCCACCATTTTGGACGGCAATCTATCCGTTCCGATGTTAATCGCGTAACTCTTTCCTCCTTTCCGGTTCTAGATTTTTCTGTTCGTGAAATGACCAGATTTTTTCCGGATATATAATTGATACTATCCATTAGATTATTACAATGGAACTCAATTCATTCTATAGGTGTCAGAACATTCACTGAAGCGTGATGCTTGAAGTTGTTTCTCGCGGAGAATTTGCCTGTAAAGAGCTGTAAACCCGGCGCAGCTTTTTCTCGACAGCTACAGTGAGCTTACTTTACCATTTTGTAAACAAGGCCAAACACACGACAAATTAATCTAGCACTGCTAAATGAGGGTGCTAATGGGGGTACCCAATTGTCAGTTAACTACTATTTTTTCGGCCAATTGTCAGTTAACAAGAGGCTACACTGGTAGCCTATACTCATGCGCTTGTATAAGAAAGTTTTTTTTTTTCTTTTTTAACTGGGTCACGCTGTCGGAAATCGGTTCATTTCAATATTTTCATTCATTGATCTTATCAAGTGATTTAGCTTGACAAGTAGGAAATTACGTATATCAGTAAGGCTTTTAAATTTGCAAAGTTAAGATAAGGTTACTTTAAAGGCCATGAGAATGACCAGAGTGAATGCGTTTTCGGGATTGGACTTAGAACAGCCGCTTTACGAAAATTATTCGACATTAGATTCTCATACAAAAACCATAATTTCTCACCTGTCAAGATAGCTTCCAAAACCGTAATAAGGATCGTCAGTATTAAAGATGTCTGTTTGATACAGGATCGTACACAGAGAGTATGGGAAGGAAAAAATTCGAAACTCACTGATGCTTGTGTCCAATAAAATACGGTGTGTCCGCTTACTTTGGAGTCTGCTTAATACAGGTTTTAGTGTAATCAGAAATCTTACTCATTTAATCTAACACTGAAAAGGGCTCGTGTGGTCAACCCCGGGTCAACCCGCGTTCGCGTGCTAGGACAAAATGACGAAACAAAATACACACCATACTACCATCACTTGTCGCACTTCCCATTAGAAAAGGTAGCTCCATTTCCAACTGAGCCTTTGTAACAGCTTTCCCGTCGATCTTCTCTAATCGGAACAACTTTAAATCAAACTCACCGAGTCCAAACTTTCCGCTTATTGTTTGATTATATGTCCATTGAATTGTGCTTTGTCATGTCAAACGGTATGCGACTTATGTGTCATTCGAATGCCGATCCTTTGTCATCATCTCGATAAAAACTCAGAATAACTTTGACCACGCCACTCGACGCCATCACGGAGATCAAGGTCAACGCTCTACGACCCTGGTACCTTTCGCATATAATATCGGTTAATATGTCACCTGGTCACACAGCGAGGCAGGTAAAAGTCACAAAATAGCTTTGCTGTTAGGAAAAAACTATGTTGCTTTTATTAACAACAACAATCGTTAATTTAGTATAATTAATAGAATGTCACTTCACTGTTACCGTATTTTCTCGATTAAACGCCGGGCCCCGAATAAACGCCGGGTATAATTAAGGAAGTTGTAAGTAAGCTCCTCAAACGTTTGTTTGTGGTATAATAAACTTAAGATTTAAGGGCAAGGTACAAGGCTGCCAAGAAAAACGAATAATAACCCTTTCTTAAAAAATGGCGGGCGAGAAAAAACTGCTGATACAAAGAAACGCCGGGTCCACAAGGCCAAGTTTGAAATAAACGCCGGGGGCATTTAATAGAGAAAATACGGTAACTTTTCATTTATCAGTAAACTACTACTATATTTTTGGGCAATTGTCAGTTAACTGTTAACCCCATCAGCACCCTCTTAAATGCACTGGTATTCTGAATTTCACTTTTGCCGGAACGCAATTGGCATGAAAACAAAACGAAAAAACTCGCGAGATAATAACGCCTTTTGTCACAACATTTCACCCACGACTGAAAAACCTTAAACAAATACTGATGAAAAATGGAGTTTCGTTCAAAACCAACCATTCCTGAAAACTATTTACAAAACGCCGCCTAACACATCATACAAGACGTAAATCACTTAACGACACGACTCATAACAGCCAAACTTTGAAAGCTAATATAAATGCATCGCAACCGCAAAACCACATAGCGGAGTCGGTGCAGGCCTGTCATGAACCTCATTTCGATCTAAGGGAAACTAAAAAAGTGACCGCCAGGAGTGGTGCCCTGTTTATCCGCTCCAGACCCAATATTTTCTATACTAGTGTATGCTGTTTTATCATCTCGCTGGTATTACGGAATTTTGTCTTTCGTTTTTTGAGGGGAAGCAAAGCAAATGTAACCGGGATGAATCGACGAAAATTCCAGCTGATAAGACTAATTTTGTTTTGTAATTCACGCATCAAGTTCCTGCAATGTCTGTAGAATATTGTTGAGTAAAGGACGCGTTGACCACGAGGAAGGTGCGAAAATTTAGGTTAATTACTGTGTTCGCGTCTCCCAAGCTCAGCTCAGGTTTCGCGTCCCCAAGCGCTCAGCTCAGTTCAGTCTCATCGACCGCTGTCGGAGTGATTTCAAAGTAAATTTGTCTTTTATTCCGTACAATCTTCGAAAATGTTTGCCATTCAACGGTCCTATCACCATGCCTCACAGTCCTCGCTCAACTCGTGGTAGTCTTCGACACTTCAGTTCCGATTTCGACTGGGACATGTTGGACCAAAATATTACAAATCTCGCAGCCAACAGCTTGAAGCAGCAAGCGAGGCTCTTGTTCGTAGCGCAGTGCATTCTGGCCCAAAATGTGTTCGTGGCGCAGTGAATCCTGGTAAAAAGCGATCAAATCGAGATTTTTCCTAGCTTATATTTTTTTTCTCATATATTTCTTTTAAATCCTGATTATGTTGCTGCTCACTCGCTACGCTCGTTCCGCAGCAATAAGTGCGTCCATAGCAGACGTGACCGAAAAATGACCACGTGATCACCATTTTCCCGCCATTTTTCACGTCAAAATATATAAAACAGCAGACTTGATACTTTAGCTAACTACAAAACTTTCCGTTTCATTATGCAAGAGTAGGAACAGCAAAATACCATAAATTTTGATTTTCGTTCTATTTTCGAATACTGCTGGAGAGTTGAAAAAGAAATGGCTGATGGCGCGATGTCTGCTAAACATAGCTCAAATTGTCCTGGCATGGGGAAAGGCAGCTCTAGAGAAATGACATGTTGTTACGGCCTCCTTCCATTAGATTCGGCAAATGTGAAGTTCAATGTTTGAATCCGGCCTTACTTTAAAGAATATTAAAGATTCAGTCACCATTTGTTGTGTCAATTGATATTTTGATAATTAATATTAATGTCTCATCTGATCAGATATAAAGTCATTGCACGTGACGTATTATCGATGTGGGCTTTTAATTGTTTTAAAATTGCGGCAATCTATTGTATTTGATTTAGAAAGTCTTTTCAATTGTCAAATATCCCAACAGAAAATAGACAATGAATAACTGAAAATGCACTGTGTAAATTGAACCAACAACGCATTTTCATCGTCATTTAGCTAGCAAGGCGGGAAAAGTCTTTCACTTTCACTTCCCTAACATCAAAATTATTTACATTCACACTCGTGATTCTTTGTTACTCATAACTTTTTTTGACTTGCACCAACACGAATTTTCAAACCAAGTTCTCTCAATCTTCTCTATCCTGCCAAGAACCATATCCAGTTGACTACTGCGCCTCGCATTTTCTACATAATGTCCGATTCTACAACGCCATCTTTACCATATTTATTTTATATTTATTTTAGATTCTTCTTTTTTTAACCTCATGTTTCAACGCATTAACGAGATGGCTTTAAGAGCCCTTTGATTAACAGCATTGATCCCTTTATTTGTAGATCAGTTGCTGCTTTTATTTTCGATGTCATTTATTATGGATACAAAATATTATTTCATAAGTAAATTTAATTAGAATTAATATATGTAGCTTAGGTAATGCCATGTATAGATATGGAAATACCTCAATAAATTGTTGTTGTTGTTGTATGCGGGTTTTTACTGTATACACAGAGAGCTTTCTATTTTGTTGAAATTATAGAGTCGAGGTCATGATGGTTTTCCGGATGGCCAAACAAAACAGACAAAACACTGCAAGGGAATTTCAAAACAGTTAACATGAAAACTGTTCAATTGATAAAATTCAATGGAATGGAATCGTTCGATCGACGAATCTTCGATTGTGATCAAACGCTTTTATTTTCTGGGCAGTTTCAGTGTTAAGCTAGTGTTACGATGGAATTGTTCTGTCAGACTTCACGCAGCTGCACCACACGGGATTGACGGGAGTGGGGGGAAGAAACAGCACACAAAAATAGTATCACTTTAACGATCTTGAGTCCTGATAATAAATCTAGTGTATGCGACGCAAATTATCTACTCTCGTATAAATTCGCAAGGTTACCCCCAGTATTTTGTCGCCGGTACCCATTTATACACCTGGGTGGAGAGAGACAATGTGAAGTAAAGTTTCTTGTCTAAGGAAATAACACGACAGCCGAGACCAGGCCTTGAACCACCGACCGTCAGATCTAAGTCCAACGCGCTAACCACAACACCGGCTAACCATTACACCACCACAGGCTAACCATTACACCACCACAGGCTAACCATTACACCACCATAGGCTAACCATTACACCACCATAAGCTAACAGGCTAACCATTACACCACCGCACAGGCAGTTTGGGGTTGACACATTATGCTCCGTATGCAAATTGCTACGAAGTTGAAAACAAAAGAAATTGGAAAAATGAGGCTTACATCAAGCACTACCCAAACCTGCACTTTAAAGAGTATTATGGTATTTTTAATAGTTTCTGGAGTGGAGAATTAGCCAACGTCACAGCGCATGACAATGAGCAATAGGCAAAGAATTTGAAATATCATGTCCTTGTCGCGATAAAGAAAGTGAGGATAGACATAAACCATCCTTCAGCGATTACATGGCCAAAACCATGTTAAAAAATGAACGGCATATCGGATCTGAGAAGATGTACGGTCCGAAATAAAACAATAGAATAATGCTGAATGAAAATGCTGCTGGTGTACGAATCCTCTTTAGAAGATCTATTCAGCCAAAAATAGTAATAAAAATAAAGTAAGGCTGATACTCCGCAGAACATGTTCTACATTACAGCATGTTCTGCGTAGTATCAGCCTTGCTTACTTTATCACATGTTATCAGTATGAAACTCCATTTGGGGATTATTTCGGGTCGTTTTCAGGTCGATTTTAGGATCCTTTCGGGGTCGGGGATCATTTCGGTTGGTGTTCAGGTCGATTTTAGGGATCATTTCAACTCTAGGTGGTGGTTAGAGCGGGACTTGAACCCGGCACCTCCACATTTGAAGTCCCGCGCCGTAACACTCGGCCACCTTGCCTCTTCAAAGAACTCCTTTGAGAGGGGACGTTTTTTTTTGATCTTGTGAACACGGTTGACATTACCTTCGGAGTATAGGTAATGGAGCAGGTCACGACCTTGTCTTACCTCGGCCGCCCCAGCCGCTCGGAGGATCCCTCTGTGAACGGAACCCACTCAGAGGAGTTCATGATACGCTCTTGAACGCTGTATCAGAAGGGCTTTTTCTGAAATCTGAGGGGGTATTAGCTTCTGTACCTGGACAGGGCTCAAAATGTAAAGCGTTTGGGACTGCAAACCATAGAAAAGAAGTATCATGGCAAGCGGAGGAAAACCTTATCGCAACTTTAGGCACTTTTTCATTTCATTGATTCAGCCATTAAAATCTTCGCCGTCTGTCGTTGACGGCACCCTTCGGTCAAAATATTACTGGAAACATGGTAGCAACGTTAAAACCATTTTCCACCAATATTGTAGCTCCACCGTTAACAGTATATAAACCACACATCTCACAATTCCTTGATTCGCTCAGACGAGAGCTACTCAGTTGATAAATCCGTGTTTCACTTCCCCACAGGTGCAGCAGATAAAATGAGTTGTATGAAGGTGGCTGTTTATAGTGAGGTTTTAATAAGAGGATACGAGTGAATAAATCGGTACATATGGGTACCTGTATGGATGTTTGTTCTATAAATTTCAATTATATTTCTACAAAGCAAACATTTTTCTTTCATCCTACAAAAAAAACTTTTCGCATCAGTTAGGATACGTTCTGTTCTCTACCTCGGGTGTCAGAGACCAAGTTGCTTGGCCGTTTCGCGGCTTGCGACTGCGACTCACTCGCGCAGAAAGAATTGACCGAGCACATAAGGATCGGAATCTTCTATACTATACCCAGCTCTTAATTTAGCTGATGCTGCTGAGTGGGATGGATGACCGAAGGCAGTGTCTTACAGCCCCCGCAAGTGACCAGCTGCAGGGACCTTCAGGGATCTAACAGCAGGCATGAAAGTTTGCAAATTTGGTGCTAGAGTGTTATTAGAGGGGAGTAAGTTCCAAGTCCTGACTGTTGTAGGGAAAAAAGAGTGGCTTTAATGGCACAAACGTCTCGTGTTGCGTGTACGATGTACGACAAAAAAACTATGCAGCATCAAAGAGTTTTCCAATGTTTTAATAACGTCAGGAGAGTTTTGAATTTTTTTACTCGCACAGTCAGAATATCACTGAACTTATTTTAAAGAAGGGGGGAGGGAATGATGATAGACCGCCAGCAAGCAAGCTCTCTTGCTGGCTGGCAGGATGGTGAATTAGCGAAACAAGCCGGGGAGGGGACCGTAGGCTCGTTTTCGCAGCTTTGTACACTCGCGCGCGAGATCCCAAAACATGAGTCTGCGAGCAGGCTAAGCTTCGTTGTCCGTGAAACAATCAGCGTATATCGTGCTTCTAAAAAGATTTAGCGACTAGTTTTTGGTTATTCAGATTTTCACAAAAACGCGCAAGGTTGTTCACATTAAAAAATGTCATTTGCCGATTTACAGATATACTTTGTGGCGCAACACCTACATTTATAGAGCAAAAAACTATTTATAGAACGGCGTAACATTGTTTTTTAAATCATAGGTAAGCAATGCATTGCAAATAAGCCAAACACGCACGGCAGCGCGGAAACTGATAACTAATCACAAAACTGCAAGGAAAATGACTTCACGCTGACGAGTCGTGCGGCGAAAAAACCCTGCAAATGACTTGACGAAGTCGCGTGGGACTCTATCCTGTTGTCCAAGAACATATTTAAACTGTTTTAAAAAGCACCCGCGTAGTAATAAATTCTTTTGATAATTCCAGTTAGAAAGCGTCTTAGTTTGTTAACATGACTATCTTGCAATTTTACAAACAAGGAGCAATGCAGCTTACAAATAGGATTTCACCCATATATAATTTTAAACGAAGCGTGGTTTAACCGACCACTTAAATAATTTAAGATATTTCCCTATCTAATTATCTGTACACTTTATACAGCAGAAAAGTAGACTCCATTGTGAAAATAGACGATTTCGCTTTACATGATGAGGATTGGCTCCTGTTCAGAGGCAGTATCTGGAGTAAGAGTTCTCGCCAAAGCTGGGACGCAGTTACTTGGAATAAGACATCCTATCACAAATAAAACACAACATCCATTATACTGGGTTCTAAACCTCATTAATAATTCATGACAAAAACTCATTGCCGTGGAGGTTTGGAGAACCGGTCTTAATTTGTACAGGTTTTGGAGATTTTATTCCTTTGTTGTCTCTGCATGAAAATGATAAGTTGAGAAGCTTTATCAAACACTCGAAAGAGTGTTTGATCAGGTTTCCAAAAACCCCGAAGCAGGTTCAAAAAAAACTCGACTGCACCTCGCGGTTTTTTTCAACCAACAACTTGGTGTTTGGATATCCTGATCAAATACTCTTCCTCGTGTTTGATAGACACCGGTATAGGACAGGTTGACAGTATATATAAAACACAATTTTAGATAGAAAATTTCTAGAGACAGTTGCTTGACTTTCACGCACTAAGCGATCATCAGTCTGATGATCATCACAGTCTGATGATGGCTTAGTGCGTGAAACTGAAGTAGAAACTGACCCCAGGCGGGTGATCAGCACCTTACGTCTTCTTAAAATATAACTACATGATCAAATCAACACGTCATGTGAATAAAACAAATGATCACCACAGAAATGCAAAACGAATAACGTGAAAGTAATAATTAATAATAATAATAATTTATTACTTATTCGGCGCAAATATCTATATGAATATATTCAAATGCGCCTTACAAATTACATTAAAATAAGCAAAGCAAATAAAAGAAAGATGAAGACAGTGAATTGTCAGCTCAGAGCAAACGTGAGATGTCAGCGGGACTTACTTAGAACTGCTTCTGGCCAGAGGACATTTTATTATCGCACTGTTAATATTTGGAACTCATTGGACCCTATTTTAAAATTTAGTAAATCTGTTTCGGTTTTTAAGAAAGTTTTAAAGCGCAAGCTTCTTAAGGAATTTTTAGAATCTTAACTTAATTAATTCAATTTATATTTGTAAATACGATTTATATTTATGATCATAATGTAATTGGTTATTTTTCGATTATTCTTGTTAGTTAGTTTTAATTATCTTTGAAAAGCCCCTTTGGGGAAAGGTAATAAAGTATGTATGTATGTATGTATGACTTACCAACTATTCTGGATCCGTCGCTCTTTCTGCACCGCACAATTTGTACTTTGGAATTAGCACCAGGCTGCCCTGCTAGTACACTTTCTAACTTACTCCACACACTTAGAACTGACCCGCTCAGAATGTGGAATGTACGTTGACGCCTGCCCACCTCACAGTTTAACCCCACAGCCATCCGCTTACAGTTACCTTTCCTAGTAAACAAACAAACCAAACCAAACTCTGTTAGGGTTTATGTCAGGGATATAATAAATGGTGTGTTCACTTCCTTTGGAAACCAAAAACGGAGAGCGCAGTCGATTCCATCAAACAATTTTATTTTGCTTCAGCTTACTTAGCTTAAAAAAAAAAACCAGACGAACAAAGAAGGACTGAAAAATTCCAAAGCAATGACGTGACGCTGCCTGATATGGGTACTATACTCACCAGTACGCATGACTGCACTGGCTGAGGGCAGACTGATATTGATCCATCCAGCTGCTTCTTGCTTCGGGCTCAGATACCTGCCATAACACAAACAAACAAGACTGTTAACACTAGCTGGTGTCTGAGGTCGGTTCATCCCGCATGGAAGATAATTGCAAATCAAAATATACTTATTCAGTTAAAAAGTACATGTGATATTAATTACCAGACAATTAGTCAATCGCCCAAAGGTAATCTACACTCAAGACAAGACAAGAAGGAGCGAAACATCCTCAATTTCAAATGTTCATAGTTCACATCAAATTTGGGAGTTGAGGGCTGTGTACCTTTTTGTACTTTTTCTTGATGTCTTCTAGGGTGTCTTGTTTGGACTGTAGGCCAGTATTGGGTCGGTATACACTGAACAAATTCTTCTTCTTGCTTCTCGATTGACAGATGACCAAGATGGCAGTTTTCTTGCCGTTTCGAGACTGAGAAGAGAAAGACAAAATGAGTGTTATCTTATCACCCTATATCGTCTCAAGTTCAACCCTGTCGGTCTGCAACCCTCCTGAACCATTCATCACCCAGACTACAAACGTAGAGGGTTTTGTCCAATACTCGGACAAATTTATGCACGGCATTGTATTGTATTATATGACCATAACAATAGTTTAACAATACATTCTAGAACAGCACAATACAGCACAATGTATTACAATACAATGCCCCATAAATTTGTCCGAGTATTGGACAAGTATGCTGATTTGATAGGTAATAGCCATCATCGGGGTGTACTGACTGACTCGCTCTCAACTCAAATGATTCCTCCCATGACATACCACGTTCAACACTCACCTGATTTGATAGGTAATAGCCATCATCGGGGTGTACTGTCTGACTCGCTCTCAACTCAAATGATTCCTCCCATGACATACCACGTTCAACACTCACCTGATTTGATAGGTAATAGCCATCATCGGGGTGTACTGTCTGACTTGCTCTCAACTCAAATGATTCCTGCCATGACATACCACGTTCAACACTCACCTGATCATGCAAAAACAAAACAAAATAATTAACCTGTTTACTTCTTGGTTTAATGTGCAAACAAAAACAAAATTAACCTGTTTACTTCTTGGTTTAACGTGGAACCGAAACGACAGCGGCTAAGAAAACTTTAACAGCAGCAATAACAACGTCTGAGATTTTCTAACAACAACAACAACAACATTCGCTGCGACGATGATAGAAACAACAGCCTTCTACAAGATACTACACAAAGAAAACGACTCACTTCCGTTATCGGGTTTGAACTGGAAAAGAAATAAAAACTGACCGTGTGAAGCTCTGTTGTAGCTGTTCCAAAAACTGAATTGCCAACAAATGTTTGAACACTAAGATTGTTTACCGCCTCCCCATGAGCACCGAGATCTGAAACAAATAAAAACAGACAGAATAATATCAGTAGCTATTTAAATTGTTTAAGAAGGATTACGAATTAGAACACTGAAAAAAAACTGTTTTCGCCATATTTGTTTACCGTTGCTATGGAAACACTGATTAGCATAAAAAGAGCATCCCCAAAACTTTCATCCAAGCCTAACATATGGTATCAAATTCAGATTCATTGAACTAAAGTAAGATTATGTATAAGCGCATTCAAAAAGGAAAGTGTGACCCAAATCAAACTACTTGGAGCCACCTTAAGGTCTGTTTATCCATCTGATAAATTGGAAGAGTGAAAATTGGTAGCTCAAAGGAGGGCGCTTACTAAAGAGGGGCGCTTATTTCTTTTTTGACAAAAAACATGCGAGTGCGAAAAAGCACTTGAATGAACAACAGAAAATGTACAATTCGCATGGTCAGAACAACGGAAACAACAGCTCGTATAATTCGCTATTATATCTCAATGTCTTCAATGTGACTTTCTTTGATCAGATAGCTTTCTGGCGTAGCATCTTCAACGTCCGAATAAAAGACACTAAAAACAGCACATGGGGGGGGGGGGGGGAGGCTTACTAACAAAACGACACTCAAAGGGGCGCGCTTATTAGAAAGGGGGCGCCAAATCCAATCATTATGGTAGGTGTTTACATCACTTCTATAACAACTATTCCTACAATATATCAGGGGTCAATTCAATAAAACTTTTAGAAGTGTAATTTTCAAGTGTAGCTATTGTTTCAGAGGTTGAAAACAATAGCTACAATTGTAAATTACACTTGTAAACGTTTTGTTATAAAATTGACCCCAGCACAAGACTTGATAGCTCTTACCCAGGATTCCTTCGTCCCAGCGGCCACTACTCTTGGCTTGTTGTACAACAACTGACAAGGTTTTCATGAAGTACGCAAATAAACGGTTTTGAAGTTCCACTTCTACTCCCAGAATTCGATTCAGAAACCGCGACATGTTGGTGTAGTCTGAACAGGGAAAAAAGTAATAATAATAATAATAATAATTTATTACTTATTCGGCGCAAATATCTATATGAATATATTCAAATGCGCCTTACAAATTACATTAAAATAATAGTAAAAATAATAAATCTAATATAATAAAACTATCCAAACCATATCTAATATATAGGCTAAAAATTACACAGAGTCAAAATATAAAATTCTAAAAATAACAAGCATACGCTTTCCTAAAAAGATGAGTTTTCACTAAGGACTTAAAAACGTCCATTGTCTTAGCATTTCTAATGTCATTTGGGAGACCGTTCCACAGTCCCGGAGACGCAACTTGAAATGCTCTGTCTCCCAATGTCTTTTTTGTTTTTGTGGCATTATAAGGTTGTAGTAGTAGCTGTGACGATGATCTTAAATTATAATTTGTTCGTTCCCTAGTTCTAATAAAAAGGTACAAGGAATATAAGTCTTATGAAATAACATTTTTTTTCCTTACTTATTAGCTGATAACAGATTAAGCCTGGTTTCCATATGATCGCAAGGATCGCAGCGATCCCAGAAAAAAGTGTTGTGCGACCCTTGCGATCGTTACGATCCTTGCGATTGCAATCGCAGAGATAGAAAATCTTCTATCTCAGTGATCCTTGCGATCGAGAAGTTTTTCTATGGAAACCACTCTTGCGACCCTTGCGATATGGAAACCTGAGGTGTCAGCGATCGCAAGGATCGCAAGAATCGCAGCGATCGTACCCATTGCTGCGATCGTTACGATCGTTGCGATTATATGGAAACCAGGCTTTACAGTGCGACTCGCCTTACCGTCAACAGCCAACAAACTTGTTTTTACAAGTTAGCCAATCAGAGTGAGAATTCAATTGACGGGCACGCCTCCTCGCAAAGTTGAGCACGATGCAATGTATTATTTTCGCTTCGTGTTTATCAAAGGAGTGTAAAGTTTGTTAAAATTGAATTCACTTTATTGCTTTACACGTATCTGCAGTTTGGAAAATGATCATAAGAATTAGCTGGTGATATCGTGCAAACTTGTAAAAACGTTCGTTTGGTGCTCACGGTAAGGCGTGTCACGGTAGGCGTGTCACGATAAGGCGCGTCACGGTAGGCGTGTCACGGTAAGGCGTGTCACACTGTCGTCTGGTGCTCACGGTAAGGCGTGTCGCACTGTAATATAGTTCCGTAAACATGAAATTTGGGGGAATTGGAAATAGTTTATCGTGAAAGAGGTGGTTATTGTTGTTATTAGAAATACATGTAGTATGTTTTTTATAAAAGTATTAGGGGGCCACTGAGTTCTCCGCAGGGTTACCCTCCAGCATTTTTTTGTTTTCCCTAACAACGGCCTGGTATCCAATTACCCGAGTGGAGACAGACAATGTGGAGCAAAGATATAAATGGAAATAACAACTTCATGGGGTATAAGCGGGGATATAAAAATAGCAAGGAAGACGTCAAGATGTAATTATTTTGTGATAAATAAACTGTAAATCCACCTTTATCCAATACAGTCATGCCACTCTTGTCATCCTTAACAATAAGGCCAACACCAATCAATGCCGTGCGAACATCTGTTAAGCAAAATGAAACAAAATAAGACAAAAACCTCTAAAGAAAGACAACAATACAACTTAACAACATACCTTGAAAGAAGTGGCCCTCGTAATCGTTTGGCGGAGGAATCATAGGCGGTCCTTGACCAGTCACAGCTTTTAATACAGCTTCGAGGGCAGCTCTGCCATACTGCAATTTAACACACTTCAGTTCGCTATACAAAACCTCTTAAAAAGAACCGGACAAAGGAAAGGAAAGGGGGGGGGGGGGGGGGGGGTGGGGGGATTAAAGCAATTCTGTAATAACCAGTGAAACACGTTAACAACTTGATGTGCATCACGAAGTGGAAAGAAATACAAACATCTAAGGGAGCTTTTTCGTTATGCAAAACAGTCCTGATCGGTCCAGAAATGGAAGGGATAAGACCGTAACCACAAGAAAACTAGCCCTGGTAGTGTATTTCGCCTTTGAATGGAACATTAATCACCTTATTGTCAAAGTTATATCTGCTCAAATCTTGCGACTCTGTGGCTCTTCTGTCTCCATGTGTGAGTGCTCCCTACAACACAAACCATCATTTTGGTTAGGATTCATTGCTGGGAAGCTTTTTCATTCATGCTTTGATGATCAGAAGTCCAACTTATTAAAACAACCGGCTTTATACACAGGTTTTGGTGTCAAGCTACTACACTGTAGTTTATACACTGAATGTAAAATAACAGTTACTGTTTTCAAACATTGTATTTTTCAGGTACCGTCTTGAATAAGTTGGTACTTGCAATTTTAATGCACAGATGTGGGAGGCAGCGTGGTCGAGTGGTTAGGGCGTCGGACTTGTAATCCGGCGGTCCCGGGTTCAAGTCCCACTCTGACCACTTGCTGGAGTTGTTTCACGGCAGACCCGAGTCCAACTCCTCGACCACGCTTGTAAAATAGCCAACTGGTTTGCCTCCTGCCAGTTGGGATTTTTAAAAAAAAATGTTATGTTCTATTTGAATATTTGTTTCTTTATTTAGTGTCCCCAATTAGTGTTCGCGCGCTAATTACCTTGACACTTAAATAAAGTGATAATAGCACACTATATTTTATTTTAATCTATTAGCTTCGCCAGACGAGACTGGGATACCACACCACAGGCCTCCCATACTGCAGTCTGCTGCTCTTTCAAGAGAGGTATTATAATAGACCAGACAGCAGATGAGACCTCTCGTGCTGCACTCCACATATCCTTTTAAGCCTGTAATAGTCCTCGGCATCAAATTCTTGTTACTTGTGTTATTAATGCATAAGGAAAAAGGTCATGAGAATTGAAGAGATTATAACTGAACAATTTCAACTAGTGATGTACATAATGTATGGGGACTGGTCAGAAGGATGTGAATTTACCAAGCTTTCAAGTCTCTTGGCCACAATGGAAGCAAAGCGCCTCTCTCCTGCGAGCTCGGAGATGAGAAACAAGTACTCCGGTGCACTCACTTGATTGGACCGGTGGGACCGACCTGTTGCCATGGAAACCACAAAACACTATTAACAACAACTACAGCAACACCAATAAATTGATTTGACTGACTTGTCCATTTATCCAACATTTAATAATGTTTCATTGATTCCACAAGACTATATTACACTGTATAATGGGGGCAGTATGCAGCTCTTACAATGTCTTCTCTGATTTGCTGAGAAAACAATAGAAAAAATAACACAACAATGGACCCTAGCCCTGAAAACAATAGAGCTGCGTGATACCCAGGTCCAATGAAATTAGAGGTTGTAAAGAGCTGCATGGTATTGGTATAATGCACTGTCAATGTTTATTTGCCTCAGGATACAATAGGGTGGTGGTTCATAACAACCATTCCATCATGCATCGCTGCAGCTTTTACTGACATGTAAACACCATTCAGCAGCCAGCTTTTACTCACATGTAAACACCATTCAGCAGCCAGTTAAATGTGTCCAAAACCCTATTGCATCACGATGTTTAACTACTTTACAATAAACGTTACAATCATTATATGGCTAAAGCATGTCAATACTAATTTTGTCCAGTAGGAGCATTTTATATCCTGAGTTGACACCATACAACAATGAAAATTTAACAATTTTGATGTTTGCAATGACTTACCAAACTGCTGAATGGCTTTGTCTGCACTCCAAGGCAGTTCAAGAGTTATGTGAACGCGTCTCCGTTGATTCTGGAACAAAACAAAGTCAACATTGGTTTTAAACTTTGTATCATTACAGGTAGCCAGATTACTTCCCACAGTTATGCTAGGTTTTCCTAGTATATTAAAGTACACAAAAACAACCAAAGAAGCTAAGTCTTGCTAGGATTTGGAAGCTTTGTGGTCAAAATTATGATTAAATTATGACTAAATACCTCTGTTTAAAATTCCCATAGAAAACAAAGATAAAACAAATGAATTGTCAAAGGGATAGCAAACCAAGAGCATCAATGAAAGAGCTGATATTAAAAAAAGTAATAATTCAACTTATGAAGTGACAGTACCTTGGCTCTTCTGTCTGCCTGCAGGGATATACCTGAACTAGCAGCTTCAGAAATGATTGCTATATTCTGCAATGAAAAACAGTATTCATGTTACCTGCAGACTACAATAATATTAACCTGACGAGTGTATTTTTTTTTTAACTTGTCACATTCAATGTGGTTCTGTAATTTATGTTTCTGTAGATAGAATCCTAATAATGTGGCTTATCAAACATTACAAACTGGAAATTCTTGTGGTTCAAAATATTAACAAAGTTCGGCAGATTTTAACTTGCCACTTAAAGGAGAATGAATAAAAGACAAGCCATTACATTTTTGCTATATTTGTTAAAAATATATACCGGTACAACAGGTTGAAAGAGTTTGTGTAAATATGCTATGAAAAATCCTCTTTACTTGAATGATGGCAGAAAAACTTTTTAACATACTTTCTCTCCATCCATGAATCTTTTTTTCTCAGCAATATTCAGCAGTTCCAAAGGAACATCCTGTTTACTCCTTGACTCATAACTGATGCTTCCATCTTCATTACTCACAACACGGCCTTTTCTTCCTGTCATCTGAAGTAACAAGTTGATTTTAATTACAGCCATGCTCCGTCATGTGTGACCAGTATTTTTGAAAATTTGAATGGATTTTTCAAGTTTACACGTTGGTTTTGTAAATTCATTCCAAGATTCGGAATTCCCGTGAGAATTTTACCGCATTTTCGGAAACAAAGAGCAATAAAATATCATTTTATTTGAAATGTTACATATCCGAACAATATTTGGATTTTTATGTGTGTAGCGAAGTTATTTTTCCATTAACTCGTGACTTCCAAAGTGTTTTCCAGAGAGATCTTCAAGGTTTCATTCAAATCTTGGACGTTACGAAGAAATATTCAAATGTTCATTTCAGTCTTGTGGATAACTGGTCATGCGTGACGGAACATGGCTGTAATGCCTTGGCTGTATGCTATGTAACTACTGCATAACACTGCATTCATTATTGAAAAGCAAGCATACAAAAATCAAGGAAAAAGACACCAGCATTTTTAACATATGGTTGAAAAGGAACAAACAACTTGTAATTCACTGAAGTTTATAAATTATAATGATGCCAATTAATTTTTTTACCTCTGAAACATTCTCTGGGCCTCCTAGATCATCAATGAGTTCATCCAAAGTATTTGGAGGCAGAACTCGACTGAGGATGTCCAGCTTGTCTAACAATTCTTTTTTCATTATTCTGCATTGTTCAGCTGCAGAGCTTAAAGGCATTGCTGGACTGCTCGCAGATGACATCAAACTGGTGAGTGCTGGTGCACTGGCAGAGTGGTGAAATTTCTTCAGGTGTCCTGCAAGGAGGGAAAATTTGTTTCTACAGTTTATTGAACTGGATCAGAGTAATGATCTGGTGCATTGTACACTAGCTTGCACAGTAGGCCCAAGAGTAAGTTGCATTCTCGGAGATGCACACAATTACACTTGCATGGGCTATGCCGGCGATATCTACAATTTATTACACGACTAAGACAGTTAAGAGGGCCAATAACTAAAATCAACCAATCATAACGCTTGATTACCGGTCCAATATTCTGTAAGTATTCGATTACTGGTCCAATACTCTGTAAGTATTGGACTGGGCATTGTCCAAATGAACCTGCGTGATCCTTCTGCTGGCAGTCATGTAATAAATCTCTTATTAACCAAGCTTGTTCGGGACCATACTAGGAGAATATCGGCCCTCGGTCTTTTTTTGTATGGACCTTGCTGCAATCGGTCCATACTGTCAAGACCTTGGGCTGATAGTCTCCCAGTACAGCCCATGCGCTTGGTCAATAAGATATACAGTATACACTGAAAGGAAAATAAATACATACTCAGTTTTAATGAAAACTAAAGTGATCAATATGTTTGAGAGAAGGAATGTGAGATACTGTTGACCTCACTAATAACTAAATGAATTTTTTGTGGGTTCTATTTTTTGCCAATGTTGCAATATTTTTATGAATCTCAAAAATAAGTTATTGCAAAAAATTACTTCTGTAAAACATTGCACCACTGCTGAGATTTCAGAGGTGCATATAATCCACACTTCAGTTGCACCAGGACAAGAGTCAATGCTAAGCACTGCTAAGCATTATTGTAATACCTTGAAAATGTTGAAAACATTGAATTACTGTATACAGTGTACCATCACTTCAGAAACACCAAAACTATTATTTTAATACCAAACAGTCATGATAATTTTCAGGACTGGTGGTGGGAACTGATTTGGTTGGTTGCATGACACATTAGTCACACATTAGTCACACATTAGTCACATGACAGCAGTACACACAAGATAACTTGTTGCATGTCAGTCTGAATTGACCTGTGATTGGTTTATTCTTTTATTTGGTCACAGCTACTGGTCACATTAGCAGTGCACAAGAGGAGTCTGCAGGGATAGCTCGCTTTAACTTCATTTTAAACTAGTCGCAGTTACCAAGAAGTTACATAAAGGACCGACTGCTGTTACTAGTCACCTTGCGTGCGCAGACTTTTAATAACAGTATGTAACAGTAACAGTGTGGTTACCCAATGCAGGTGAATCCAGTCCATTCAATGGTTTTGGGATACTCCATGGAAGACTGCCGATTTTAAGCCCGGCAGCAGCCAGGGCATTGTAACTTGGGTCTGTTGCTGTTATTTCAGGAATTCCCATCTGTGGCTTGCTCTTAGAATTTTTCTTGGTTTTGCGATGAAGCCAAGGGTCTAAGAAAGACAACAGTTTATGAAATGGAGTTATTGGCTTGGCTACAGTACATGGAATGGGCAATAAAAAGTGAATTGGATCTAAACTTAATTTCGCAGTTAAAATTATTATGGATACAAGCTTGGGAAAAGTTTACCTTCATCCTCTGATCCTGAATTTCCAAAAGGATTGAAATCATCTTCTCCAGCTGAGCTATCATCTGACTCTGCCACCTGTACAGTCTCCTCTTTGATGCTGTATCTACTTAAGCAGGACATCTCACTGTCAGCATTACTCTTCTCACTGTCATCAGAGACACTGTCAGATCCACTACTCACTGAGTAAAGGAAACATTCTATCAGTTCTACATTACTCTTCTCACTGTCATCAGAGACACTGTCAGATCCACTACTCACTGAGTAAAGGAAACATTCTATCAGTTCTACATTACTCTTATCACTGTCATCAGAGACACTGTCAGATCCACTACTCACTGAGTAAAGGAAACATTCTATCAGTTCTACATGCAGATAAAGACCTTCTTTATTTTTGTTACATCTATATTTCCACCATCAACTTTAAAAATAATTATTTTATTTATATAATAATAATAATAATTTAATAATTTAACAATTTCCATAGCGCAATTTATATAGCGCGTTATACATACAAAATGATCTAATTGTTTGTATATGATCTAATTTTTTATGTATATTAAACTGTTTCAGTATTTTTATAAAACTATAACAGCGTATATGTATATAGTGTGTAGTAGATTTTTATATACAAACTGTAGTAGGTTAAGTAATGATCCACATAAGAAGGATAGCGCTGAACGGCAATGCATGATGGAATGTCATCTTTTTCCATTGTTACAACTAGTGATCTGATTGGCCTAGACTCAAAAATTGCTAAAAAGTTAAGGTTCAAGGTGCATTTTGTCTAATTTCTCTAAGGTTTCAAGTAATTTGAGACCCAATCGCACAACATGCAAGTTTTAAAAGATATTGTATTTGGGGAACTTCATCAAGAAGCAAAATTATTAGCTATTGTATTCTGCTATTCTGATTGGTTAAGCACGAACATTTCCTAAAATTTAGTTGACGCAAATGGATTTTCTTTATTTTTATAATGAAATATAATGATGAACCATCAGCCCTTCCTCTATTCTTGAAACCAAAGATATTCTATGTGGGAAAGAGCCAATGCTGCAGAACAATGAAGTTGACTATAGTTCTTATGTGGAGCATTACTTAATTTGTTTTTATAAGTATTAAGAATATGTATAGGGTTCTTTTTAAATAATTTAGTCATATGACTCCATAAGCATATAGCTTTTATCATACAGCTATTTCAATTAACGTTGTTGGATGAAAAAGGCGAAAAGCCAAGACCGCAAGGTAGTATGGGATTTTCAAGCAATGCTATTTACCCTAACCCATACTACCTTGTGGTCTTGGCTTTAAGCTTTTATCCGACAACGTTAATTGAAATAGCTGTATACAAATAAAGTTAATTAATTGATTGATTGATTCTTTGTTTTGCCTGATTGAGGACAATCGATCAGTGGAAAGCAGTCGATCAATACAATTAATTTTATTGATAACAATTAATTATTATTGATTGCTTGGATTAATGGATAATCATTAACCAGTTAATGACAGGCTATAAATTTTTGATGGATGATAATTAAAGATAAAACCATGCATTTATTGTAAAAAGTGAATTATTGTTACACTGAGCATAAAATGAATAACAACAACCTATGAAATTGATACTCTCGACTCTCTTGATTATTGATTTTCACCAATTTTCAATTATATTAATCATTAAATAGATTATATCAATTTCATTGATTGGGCACACCAGGTAATTTTGTCAGCACACCAACCAACATGTCTTCACAATAGTATCTGGTGCATTTGTAGAATCCATGACAATCAATTTATTGTGAAATCCACAAAAATGAAATGGACTTATTAAAAGTTTAGTCTTTATTAGAAAGAATAAAAAATAATGGTATCAATGATAAAACTGTAACTTACAGTTATAGATCCTCTCAAGTGCTGACTTGATTTTCTTCGGCTTGGGGCCCCTAGGAGCTGTAACATAAAATCAAGAAAAGGAAAACTTAAAAGTTGAAAAAAAAAGAGTATGGAGAAATATTAAATTGTGACTCTCTGACAAGCACTCTACCTTTCCAAAACATCTTGAATCAATATTCAAAACATCTTTAATTAATATTCACAACCAAGTTGTTCAGGGCATCTTTAAAGGGGCACAACCATTCAAAACAAATTACAAAACATTTTATATCAGGTTTCCAGCAAATACTCAGGCCCCGTCCACACTTACAATTGTAAATGCAAACGCTAGTAAATGCAAACTTTTTTATGCGTTTAGGCCTTCCGTCCACACAAAGACGATGAAAACGATCACCGTAAACGCATAAATTCGAAAACGCTCTCCAAAGTGGATAAATTTGAAAACGCCTTTTATGCGTCTTTGTGTGGGCGGCCGTAAACATATATTTTCGTAAATGCTGTGAAAACGCTGACGTCAGATGTCAGCGCCAGTCTCTTTTATCGAGTGCGTTTCCAAGATGGCGTACACACGAGTGTTGAGCTGTGTCATGCTTGCGCTTATTTCAAGCATAATTGCGAGCATTCAATTGAATCTTGCAATAATCGATATAAAGGAAAACTACAAAAGAAGAAGACTAAACCTCTCAAGATTGTTATCCACAACTACAAGCACTTTTACTTGAGTAAAAGTGCTTGTAGTCATTTGTAACTTCTAAAAGCAGCTGTACTTCATTGTCAGTCCAAACAAAGTTGTCTGCCTTAGTTTTATCACTTTTTTCTTTCGGTTTCTTGCCAGCAGACTTCGACATTTTTCTTCTCTCTCGACTTATGCGTTTACGAGCGTTTTCGTGTGGACGGGTGAAAACGCTACGTAAAAGATGATCGTTTTCATGTGGACGGAGATAAAAATATGCGTTTACTAGCGTTTGTGTTTACAATCGTCTTCGTGTGAACGGGGCCTCAGCTATGCCTTGATTTTTAAAACTCAGCAAAAATTTCTATTTGTTACCCTAGATGTGAACTGTAGTGAGTCAACAAAACTGATTTGAACAGATTTGCTACCTAGTTGGAAGTTAACTCACCTTGCTTTCTTCTCTTTTTTGGTGTAAGTTGTCCTGATGCAGGAGATGATCGGCCAGACATCTTGCCATCATCATCAATACCAAACAGATCAGCAACTTTTCTTGTGTCTGGTGCTGGAAACTGCTTTTTGATTAAAGCTTGTAACACACCTCTGCAACAAAACAATGCCAAAAACATTCATAAAGTTCTGTCAGCTCTAACCCACAAAACAGGCACCTTACTCTTTCACTACAAAGAACAGCCAACAAGAAAATTCAAGGGAAACACTGAAAAACTGGTACCATGGGGAAGTACTGCTCAACAGCTCTTATTTAAATGGTCACACTTCGGTATTTCATCCACAGACTCAAAAGTTAGCATTTTTAGGCAAGGTTAGGCATACTTTTCTCTCCATGATTTTTACAAACTCGATATTTAAGCTACAATAGCCCAATTTCAATATATTAAAATTCAACTTGAAACAAAAGACATCACTACGCGGCTTAGGTATCATTCCCATAAGCCTTGTAGTGATGTCTTTTGTTGCAAGTTGGATTTTAATATATTGAAATTGGGCTATTGGTGTAAAAAATAGTTGAGACATTTAAGAAAATGAATATGTTAAACAGTTCTTCTGAAACAGCTTACCCAGCATTTGTCTGTTTGCCACTGTAACAGCTTGCTGATAAACTTGGTATGTTTCTGGATGTTACACTAATAGAATCATAAACTTACTTAGCAGTAGAAACAAAGTCATTTAGTTCTCCTCCAGCTTCTTCCAGCTGTTCTAGAGTTCTAGCTTCTCCTGTTGACTGCAGCCCTACAATAACACACTGGTAAAAACAAAAATATATAGCTGAGGTTATTCAGTGTGACGTTCTCGTAATGCAGCTGAGTATTTTTACGAGTCAGTTTTTTTTTTTTCAGCCTTTAGGCAAGAAAAAATAAATGCTGACAAGTAAAAATGCCCAGCTGTATAACAACTTTACGCTGAATAATTTTTCATTATATGAAAGTAATCCTCTCCTAAAACTAAGTTTTTGAAGCTGTTTTCCCAAGCGCACGGTCAGAAGAGTGATAACGTGTCATATTTGCACTTGTTTTGATGCTTATTTGCACACTAGAATGATATGTTGAATAATAAACTCATTATTGCTACAAACACATGCTTCCAGGCTCACCACAAGCAGACAGCTGGTTAATAAAATTTAGTTAACAAAAATAGCAACTTGTGTTTTTTTTTTTCACCAAGCTCCTCAATTGAATAACTATTTTTACTTTGATTAAAATAGTACAGGAAACTTAGTTGTTTTTTCAGTAGTTTTAGATTGTAAATATATCAACATGTTAAGTGCATTTGGGCACATTTTGGAGAATGTGCTTAAGTGATAAATTATTATATTATTATATTACCTTTCCATTACTGAGAGCTTCTTTGGCAATATCAACAACACTGCTCACTTTAGATGCAATGCATAGGTATTTGAAAAATCTCTGCAAATATAAACCAGAGCAGAAATAAATGAGACCATTAAGATATGTCACCATATAACTAATTAGTAATTTGATAACACTTTCCTGGCAAGCATTAGGATATGTCACCATATAACTAATTAGTAATTTGATATCACTTTCCTGGTGAGCATTAGGATATGTCACCATATAACTAATTAGTAATTTGATAACACTTTCCTGGTGAGCATTAGGATATGTCACCATATAACTAATTAGTAATTTGATATCACTTTCCTGGTGAGCATTAGGATATGTCACCATATAACTAATTAGTAATTTGATATCACTTTCCTGGCAAGCATTAGGATATGTCACCATATAACTAATTAGTAATTTGATAACACTTTCGGTGAGCATTAGGATATGTCACAATATAACTAATTAGTAATTTGATATATCACTTTCCTGGTGAGCATTAGGATATGTCACCATATAACTAATTAGTAATTTGATATCACTTTCCTGGTGAGCATTAGGATATGTCACCATATAAATAATTAGTAATTTGATATCACTTTCGTGGTGAGCATTAGGATATGTCACCATATAACTAATTAGTAATTTGATATCACTTTCCTGGTGAGCATTAGGATATGTCACCATATAACTAATTAGTAATTTGATAACACTTTCCTGGTGAGCAATAGGATATGTTTACATATCACTAACCTGGTGAGCTGACCAGAACTGTCCCCAGATGGTTTTCTTTATTCTGTTGTCAGCCTCCATCAAATCTGCAGCTTTCTCAAACTTTTCTCTGGCCTCTGTCCACTGTAAGTGAATGGAAAATGGAAAATTCATTGACGTTTTACCCCATAACTTGATAATGGTTTTAAATGCAGTAGAATGGTTTATAGCCATATTTGACAGCCAACATTGTCATCCATGTTGAACAACAACAACAACAACAAAAATCTTTATTAGTTAAAGTTATTATAGAATTTATAATACTGGCCTGCAGGTAGCAAAAGCTAATCTTGGCAGGCCAGTGAAATTAATTACATGATTAGAAATCGCTACACACACCATTGATGTTCATTGACACTCATTGATGTTCATCAACATTGTTTACAGCTTTTGTATTTTGTTATCATTGACTTATCAAGTTATAATAAACTTAATATGACCAATCATAGCAAATGCATTTATTTAAACAATTTTATAATCATTCAAAGAGTATTATTAAGTAATGGTCCTAGTAAGAACTAGGCAACCTAACGGCAAGGAATGCAGAAAGGTGTTAATTGTGACATTGTTGAAATCATCCACCTCATTGGCTAAAACGAGAAAATCTACCATCACTTAAGTAGGTAGTGCACTTATTTCTCTCCAGTTCACTAATTGGCTCCCTTTTAGTGAAAACTATTCTGAGTTTTAATGCAACCAAAATTCTATGTGGGAAACAGGTAAAATTAGAAGCCTTTCTTGGTCATTATTTTGGAGTTTCACGATCGGATGAAATCTTTTAAAGAAACATGACTTTAAAATAAAGTTCCAGTACATTTTATTTAAAAAAAACATGTCCATAGGTTGATGCATTCACAGTAAAAAACCCTAAACAATTTTTTGTGGGGAAAGCAAAATGCCGCAGAACAATAGAGCATTGCCTAGTCCTTACATGTATTGTTTCTTAAATTCAAAACAAAGCTAAGAATGATCTTTTGTTAACACTTACAAGTTTTACTGATGCATCATACATCTCAATGAAGTCTTTTGTCAGTGGCAGCTCTTTGATATCAAATGTTACTCCAGCAAAACTCAGTTGACGTGTCATGTACATACCACGAAGCTGAAAAAATAATTCAAGTTAAAAAATTTAAATCAAAATGAAAGTAACACACAAATTGATATTGATTTTTGAATGATCGATTGACTGACTGACTAATTTTTATTGACAAACTAATTGATTGAATGATTGATTGAATGGTTGATTGATGGATTGAATGAATGACTGACTGACTGATTGGTCGACTCATGTTTGACAACGTGTGTGTGGAAATCAAGTTAAGTAAAATCAAGTATTGAGTGGACAGTATGACCTTATCAGCTAAACCTATTGGCAGTGAAGACTCTAAACAATGACCAGTCTCTTATGTTAGTCTAGTTAGTTCAGTGTATTGTCTGTTTGCAATAGTACACAATCCTAGCAGCATGGCACAGAGTAGTACCAGCTTGTAAATCGTTTCAAAGCCAAGCTTTTTTATCACGGCACATTTTTTTCCGAAACGTGCTGCATGATTGTCCAAGAACCACAAAAAAGCAGCCTTCAAAGACCCACAGTGTGGGGAGATAAGTGAGGCTTAGGTCTGTGTTCATAACCTTAGATTGTGAATTACCTGCCACACGGTGGTGTCCCCCTATTACGTCACATTGTTGTTGTTCAACTATTGTGTCTCAGCATGTTTGTTTGGGTTTGGTTACATTTAATAGTAATATAAGGAGCAGTGACATTAACCTGTGTTCAGTGAGTCATTTGTTTAAATTTCTACCAGTCTCATGAATGTATATTAAGTGGCCTGGAAGTCACTTCTCCCAGTCTGTTGTATATTAAGTGGCCTGGAAGTCACTTCTCCCAGTCTGTCTGTTGTGTATTGCTAACCTTCACATTAGTTGGTAGATGTCATAGAGAAGTGATAGGCTTGTGAGAGACAGATATTGTGGCCATGATAATTATTGTTATTATTTGTAGTTAAGCTGTACATTTCTTTCAGACAGGTCGCTGAATCATCAGTCACCAACAACAGTCCTTTTAACAGTCCTTTTCAACAGGACTTTTTTCATAATTATACTAGACAGACCACTAATTAAAGGAGTCCTGCCCAGGTCAAACATTTTTATTACACACCTTCATGTCCATGGCTACAATTTCCATAGCACCGACTCCTCTGCAATTTATTAAATAAAAGTATTTTTGTTAATAATAACGAATATCAAGCCTTTCAACTTCATTCACAGCTGCATTAATTGTACTTGTAAAATTCATTAATAATTCATGACAGTTATGACCAATAAATAGGCAATATTTGAGTCACATGTATACCTCTGTAAACCCCAATAAAAATCAACTGTCTGAAAGCACGGGGAGGGTTTAAAAAGGCAGCAGGGAAAGGCAGGGGTTGATGAATTATGAATTAGTTAAATAATCAATAGGATTAACTTTTCTAAAGATCTCTAACTGGCCTAATTAGTATGCTTAACTTTAATAAAGATGAGTCCTGTAAATTTCTCTAAAGTTTATCGATCAATCACAAACAAATAAAGTGAATTGGGCGGACAAAGCTCTCCATTTTGCTTGGCCACTTCACAAACGAACTTGCTCAACCAAAAGTTCAGCGTATGTAGTTGCCGGCATGTGCGCGAGTGAAATGGTCAGATCTTCGACGTCTTTGCATTTGAGACCGGCCACTCCAACAATTTCTAACATTGCACATTGAATTTGCCGTCACTGCTGCCATTCTTCAAAGACTTTTCTACCCCATTTAGTATGTACTGTGTTGCTTTCGGAGTGGCTTCCGACACTAGACTTGTCTCTTCTTCTTTACTCTTTGGAGAGCGAAACCGACCAGCCATGTTTCTATTACAAAAGCTCTACGAAAATAAATTGTTAAATTCAATGCTGGATATTTCCAAACTCCTATGGGACAACATCACACCCACGTGATTATGACAAACGAAATCTATTGTAAGTTTCGTTTCACAAGTAAGATAAAATATTTGCGTCCAACCTTTATGGGCTTTAAAACGGCTCACCTTAAATGCCCATAAAGGTCTCCTGCTCCTACTTTATCTATTACTTATCGTCTCTATGAGGATCTACAGTCGGTCCTGAGGATGTCTTGGCTTAGGGAGAGTTCACATATATCATCACACATACAACTGTAGTTGTATTTGATGCTCTGTTCCTCAAAAAACTAGCAACAACAAATTGTTATGTGATGTTTCACTGGTGACTGGATGAAAACAAGTCTAAAATACCCACTGGCTGTCTTACAGTTACATCATTATTTTAACAATTTTTTTAGCAAACACAAGAAAGATTTCCAATTACCTTCTTTCGACAGCTTGAATAAAATCACTGAACTCTCTAAAAGGAGTCCCTGGTCCCCATATTCCAAGACGAGACATGTACGCCATGTTTTTCGGCTCTGAGGCACCTAAATTGCAGAAACACATTGCTTGAAAGATACTTATCATAATGATCAGAGTTTAGAAAAATGCACCGTAATGATTTGATTTAGTGCCCTTGGTGTTTATTTATTTTTGGTATTTCAAGGTAGAGCGCTTATTGGAGAGGGGCGCTTATTGGCGAGGGGCGCTCAGTGTTTCAGCCAGAAAATATTACTTGAGGGCCAAAGTGGCCCCTGAAAACCTTTTTTAGGGGCCAGATTTTTTAGGAAAGGGGCCAATAAAAATGCATCAGGGTACGTACCAAGTAAAATAAAGCAGTTTTGGTTACTGATATGCATAAAATGGTGGTTAAAATAAAATTTCAAACATACAGCACTATAAAAGTTAATAATAACAATAGTAAGTGAAGTGTTTCTACTCAATAAAGTTTCTTTTCAATCAGAATGTGGCATTTGTTGTTTTGTTCTTTACTGGCTGTTCAGATTCATTTCTATTTTCTGAGTTCTGAAGTTCGTGCATCCGATAGTAAAAGGGGACTGTTTCCCAGAGCGGATACACAGTTCACATAACATCCCCTTCTTACTGTTGTGTTTCAACCAACTGTAGTCGTTCAACCACAGAGTATTATTAAAACTTCTTCTTGTAACGTGAAGAATTTGGTTTTTGTGACTTATCAGTCGCTTTTTCATCACTGCCATCGTCTTTTGTTTTCTTTTTCTCTGTTTCACAGTCCACTGGTTCTTTGTTTGTCGAGAAAAAACTCGCGATAGATAGACCTTGTTGTTGAAGGAAATCGTCTTTTCAAGACGCCATGATGAATACCCATGAGCGACCCATGTGCACTTGCAATGCTACGGCACTATGTCAAAGCTAAATAGTGTCCAGGCTACTCGCAGTAATGGCGCTGATTATTCCACCAGGCTCTGATTGATTGAATTTGTATCCTTTTTGGTCTGCTTTTTGGCGGTGTTCTGTATTGAAAACTGCTATTGAATTAAAAAGAGATGGCTTTTAAAATACTATGCCTGTGTTAAGCCTGCATACTTGTAAAAGGAACGGGCAATAATCTTTATAAGCGTAAAAACCTTAAAAATTTACTAAACTGCAGAGATAGAACAATGCTCCAAGGACGAACAACACTCTTGCTCCACGCTTCATTGAGATCAAGGACAAGCAGATTGGATGAACAACAATCTCTGATTACACGCTTGTCAGGTCAAGGACAAACAACACTCTCGCTACATGCTTGCAAACAGATCGAACGATGCTCTCGCTCCACACCTGAGGTCAAGGACGAACAGATTGGACGAACAACACTCTCGCTACTTGCTTGAAGTGGAATGAGGCCGGAAAAAAAGGAAACGTCCCAGGTTGACACGCTTGATTTGGATTGGACGGCACTGCTGCTATGCGTGAGTTTCATGTGATCCAAGGTCCAAATATGTGTGATGCGCATGATAAAATTGCGTTGTTTGCATTCCAATTGCATTCCATACAATCTTAGAAGTCCACATGAATAGAGCAAAAATTGAGTCAGGGCCAAACTACATTTCAACTGCCGCACATGCGTTTGTAATAGCAACATTGAGATTAGGATTGTCGCCCGCGATTACCTTCCAATACGGCCATCCCTCAAACTGAGGATTATTGGCTGGGCGGTCAGAGTGATTGTTATTTTACAGAATTTGCTACCAGGCTCTTGAACAAGTTTACATTTGAGCCTGGTAGCAAAGAAAACAAAGAAAACAAAGTCTGGCAGAGAGTTCCAATCACAAATAGTTCTTGGGTAAAAAGAAAGCCTTTGAGATTCTGTACTGCAGATTATGTGGAAGAGCATGTATATTTGATTATAAGCGTAAGCATATTTGATTATATTTATGCAATAATTGTTGACATATACTGGAGACAGTTTATGATAGAACTTGACAAAAATAAAATAAAAAATGAATATTACTGCCCAATGCACTTAATTCATGAGTGGGAAGCTGGCTTTACAAGGCTGTCAATATACTCCATGCACATGTACCTGTAGCACTGCAGTACACAACCCTGGCTTTTGGCAGTTTCTTTTGCAGTTCTAGCACAGCCAATCCAGTCTTGGTAGGCTTTGATGAACCAGTTGGAACTAAGTTCTTGGCCTTGTGACACTCATCTAATACTATCTGTTGTGTGAATCAAGGAAATCAAAACCAAAACCACCCACATTTGTTTAACAGTAAACTAATAATTAGTGCAGCAGCATTTCCTTCAACAGGGTTGAGTTCCTTTTAATCTCACAAAAATCTTGAATGGGGATCAATCACGCTAAATACAGCTAAAATGAACAGCAACATTTCATTTGTTACTGAAGAAGGGGTCTTATCCAAAACATCTAAGAACTTACGATTAATGAGCACTTTTCCATACAAAAACCCTGCTTGATTGGGACCTTATAAACAACTGTACAATTGCAGTATACAAACACTAATAAAATGTACAAACAAAAAGGAATTCAAAATAAATGAATGAATAATAATGACACTTTGTATGATCAACGAATTGCCCAAACGGGAGAAGTGTGAACAGGGTGTGAGTACCCATATGTTTAATATTGATTTAATATTCATTTCTAATTACCTGAGAATCTGGCCACAGCAATAGTTATCACTTTTGTACTGGCTATTTGCTATATCTGAATCCTAGGAAATTTATTTTAGCCTTCAGGGTAAATTTAATTCTGAACAATGTTTAACAAATAAAATCCACAGTAGGCTTAAGATTACAGTCTTTTTTTTTTCAGGGATGTAGATAATAGCTGGGAACCAGGGGAAATACCCTGCTGTGAACTTCATTTTTCCAGCTTTTAAAGCCAAGTGGGCTACAAAAGCCAAGTGCAGCTATATAAGAACTACATTTTTCTCATTTTTAACCGGCTGTCAGTTCTCTATTCGCAGCTGTTAAAAACTGAATCTACATCCCTGTTTTTTCTCAGACTTTTGCCAAAATCGTCATTTAGGAAGTTTTTCCACCAATTTTTGAGTGCCCTTGAAATGGGGGCTGATCAATCGAGGGGCAACTATTTGTGGGTGTGAGCTCAACAACCTGGGAGTAACTAGCACTTTGGCAGGGCTACTAAATAGTTTTCTCAGTATGCCAAACACATACACAGGAGTTTTAAACTAAAATCCAACATTGTCCTGAAGGATACAACTCCATCAAAGTCCGATCCACACCAGTGCAGCAACTGGTTCATTCTTGAGTTGTACTTGCCAGTAGCTTGACTCTCACCAATCAGAGATGAGTATGTGGCAAATATTACTCCCTTCTTGATTTTGCCATTTACTTTGGATGATATCTTGGCATCATATTTGAACTTAAGAAAGAAGCAATTGAATGATTACTCTTTTATTGTATTTTAGATATTTTATTATACACACGACCCCACAAGCTAGTGAAGCTTTAAACTTTTATTGTGTCTAAATAAAGGTTTTTGTTTGTTTGTTTGTTTGTGATACATAAGTTGTTGGATTATGCAATAGCATGTTTTGCCACAAAAATCTGAAAATCAAGCCTCTCAATTATCAAAAGAAATTGCTGTCTTCACAGCTAAGTCAACAATGGCTTGGTTTAAGACTACTAGAAAAAGTTATAAACCAGTTGCTCAATGGTTGCCCAGATTTTGTGTACGGGTGTGAGTTAAGTCTGCTTTCTTGGGACATTCATCATTATTCACCTCCAAGCCTCTCCTCCAAGGTGGATAATAATTTATGCTTGAAGGTACAAAGTACAAGTTTTAAATGGCACCATCAACAGACCATCAGTAGACTGTTGGTAAATATTCTGCCACTATAAAGTTAGACTAGTTCTCAGACAGTTTGATGTCACTCACACTCACTCACTCCTCTCCTCATCTGATGGCCTTTGTTTCAGTGCTTGTTCTTGATGTTGTACAGTATGACTGTATGAGGTAACTCACACTCACTCACTCCTCTCTTCATCTGATGTCCTTTGTTTGAGGGCTTGTTCTTGACGTCACCTGACCGTTGAATATTTCCACCAATCAGAGTGGTTGTTTGATGGTTTTCTCTCCATCAGGAATTTCAAGAATGAGACTAAATGTATCTGATTGGTGGAAATATTCAATGGTCAAATAATGCCAAGAACAAGCCTTCAAATAAAGCACATCAGACAGGGAGAGGAGAGAGTTAGTGCAAGTGACCTCAGACAGGGAGAGGAGAGAGTTAGTGCAAAGGACATCAGACAGGGAGAGGAGAGAGTTAGTGCAAAGGACATCAGACAGGGAGAGGAGAGAGTTAGTGCAAAGGACATCAGACAGGGAGAGGAGAGAGTTAGTGCAAAGCACATCAGACAGGGAGAGGAAAGAGTTAGTGCAAGTGACCTCAGACAGGGAGAGGAGAGAGTTAGTGCAAGTGACCTCAGACAGGGAGAGGAGAGAGTTAGTGCAAAGGACATCAGACAGGGAGAGGAAAGAGTTAGTGCAAAGCACATCAGACAGGGAGAGGAGAGAGTTAGTGCAAGTGACCTCAGACAGGGAGAGGAGAGAGTTAGTGCAAAGCACATCAGACAGGGAGAGGAGAGAGTTAGTGCAAAGCACATCAGACAGGGAGAGGAGAGAGTTAGTGCAAAGCACATCAGACAGGGAGAGGAGAAAGTTAGTGCAAAGGACATCAGACAGGGAGAGGAGAAAGTTAGTGCAAAGGACATCAGACAGGGAGAGGAGAAAGTTAGTGCAAAGGACATCAGACAGGGAGAGGAGAGAGTTAGTGCAAAGCACATCAGACAGGGAGAGGAGAGAGTTAGTGCAAGTGACCTCAGACAGGGAGAGGAGAGAGTTAGTGCAAAGCACATCAGACAGGGAGAGGAGAGAGTTAGTGCAAAGCACATCAGACAGGGAGAGGAGAGAGTTAGTGCAAAGCACATCAGACAGGGAGAGGAGAGAGTTAGTGCAAAGCACATCAGACAGAGAAAGGAGAGAGTTAGTGCAAAGCACATCAGACAGGGAGAGGAGAGAGTTAGTGCAAAGCACATCAGACAGGGAGAGGAGAGAGTTAGTGCAAAGCACATCAGACAGAGAAAGGAGAAAGTTAGTGCAAAGGACATCAGACAGGGAGAGGAGAGAGTTAGTGCAAAGCACATCAGACAGGGAGAGGAGAGAGTTAGTGCAAAGCACATCAGACAGGGAGAGGAGAGAGTTAGTGCAAAGCACATCAGACAGAGAAAGGAGAGAGTTAGTGCAAAGCACATCAGACAGGGAGAGGAGAGAGTTAGTGCAAGTGACCTCAGACAGGGAGAGGAGAGAGTTAGTGCAAAGGACATCAGACAGGGGGAGGAGAGAGTTAGTGCAAAGGACATCAGACAGGGAGAGGAGAGAGTTAGTGCAAAGGACATCAGACAGGGAGAGGAGAGAGTTAGTGCAAAGCACATCAGACAGGGAGAGGAGAGAGTTAGTGCAAGTGACCTCAGACCATCTGAGAATAAAAGCACATCAGACAGGGAGAGGAGAGAGTTAGTGCAAAGGACATCAGACAGGGAGAGGAGAGAGTTAGTGCAAGTGACCTCAGACCATCTGAGAATCAGACTACTATAAACTTTGATTTCTGAGAATAATATATTGTCAATACCGTAAATATTATTTTACTTTTCATATGAAGGTAAATTAGTAACTAAAGAATTTTACTATGCCATAAAAAAATTATAATCATTAAGTATGGCAAAACAATGGCAGTTGCTTTGGCAAATTCTAAGAAATTTCATAGCTTCCAGGCAAAAAAAAAAAATAATAATCTGAATCAACCATGCAATGCACAAACATGTTTAAAGTGAATGAAAACTGTGGAAAACAAAGGCAGCATTAATAGACCAAGTGTGATAACTTGGGAATACCATAGCACATTAGGACATATATGTACAAGAGATACAATAGACTTATGAAGGCTATGCAGTGTTACCTTGTTTAGTGAAGAAACATGAACATGACAACCAATGTCTTTCAGATCCCTATGGAGAGAACACCCATAGTTAATGTGTCACTTTTGTATTATTTGACCACTGTCTCTCTAGAAATTTTCTCTTTCTTTTTTTTAACCTATTTGTGGGCATATATTTATTTTAAAATAAGTAAATATTTTGAAACTGTTGTTTAAATCTTCTTCTGTGAAAAACTAATCTGCAACTTGAAAAAACTTGAAATATGTTAAAAGATATGTACTGCCCGTCATCAATAATACAGTCACTGCACTAAATAGTTTGCTTCGCAGCTGACGAGATTCACAAGATAATGATTAAACCAGTCTTTCCTGAACACATAAAACTGGCCTCAGACATAAAATGGACTTTTATCCCATACAACATCATTGCTAGTAACTAAATCTTTCATATGTTAGACAAACCAAATCAACAGAGCTATCAGTGCTACTGTATATTTGCACACATTTCTTGACTGGCCTGACACTACTACATGAATTGTATGGGCAGTAACGATGCACAGGGTATTACCATAGATTTACATGTGCTGCTAAATATATAAATTAAGCCATATACCTGACAGCATCATATTTCAAATCATTCGAAACACTCAACCTGTCAAAACAAATTAATAAGTCAATATATTTTTATAAATGAACAAATTATAAAGTCAATATACAAAAATATACAAAATGTACATGTACATTGTACATTCAAACAACATGAACCAAGGTGGAGGTCCTATAGTGAGATCTCCACATGACAACAAAGTAAGAATATAAATTTACAAAGTGGATAATATTAAACACTTAATGACTGCCCCAAGGGAAACAGTGAGCTTTGTTTCCCCAAGACCTTCAATGTTGGCTGAGGGGAACATTGAGGGTAAGGGAAGCAAGACTTACTGTTTCCCATGGGGCCAGTCATTAAGTGTTTTGGTACATCTCCCAACTCAAAAATACAAAAAATTATAACATGCGGCCATGGCCAAGATGACAAAAAATGTGTGCTTGACGCGGCTGGTGCACAAATTTGGCGCGGTTTCAAGGACATGTGAGTTTGTTCACCCAAAGGAGTTAGACTGTTTTGACATGTTTCTGTTCAATCAAAAAAGGCGTTTGAGTTGAGAGGTATAAAAAATGTATATAATATATAAAAAAGCTGTAATGAGTACTTACCAAAGAGCTCTTTTCCTTCCGAGCAAATAATTCTCATAAATAACTCCTACAAGTAAGAAAGAATATTTTTAAGACCTAGATATCTTTCAGCTCAGTCTAATGGAATAACATGATGACATCTAATTTTGAGAAACAATGGTGGACATAATTTTAAGTTTTGTGAAATCATCCCTTTTTATAAAACCAATACAGATGAAAATTTAGTTGATATACTACAGAGTGCAATGGACATCAGGTTCAATAACCCTAACTCCAAATGAAGTCATATTCCATCACGAAAACAACTTGCTTTAATGAACACACCATTACTATAAACAAGCAGGAGTTGAAGAGTCATAAGACTTGCCGAAAAAAACTCTATTACTGACTCTATATTACTGACATCAAATTTAGACTAGAATGCATATACATTGTAAGACCAGTGCACACAAAACATTTTTGCCCCCGCAAAATAAAGATTTGGTCAACAAGTAGTCTCCCACACAGCCGTTATTTGTCTCGTCATGCAATGCTCCTCCCCACTAACAGCTGCTCAAACTTGAACCACATTCCTTGCCCGATTTAAGCCAATCACAGTTGCAGTGCCAATTTTGGAACTTGCTCGTGCCAAATTCGCTATGCGTGACTCGTCCAATCATAGCCTGCGTTTTATCATTGACTCAGTTGGATGGCGGCACTGAATGAAGGTTTTTGTGCAGTGTCGTCAATGTTCAAAATGCCCAATCTAAATGTTCACCTGAAACAGGCCATTCGTAAAATTGTTGTTGACAAGGAAGATGTATTTGTTAACTTGCCGACGGGCTTCGGAAAATCATTAATTTACCAAGCTCTCCCACTCGTGTTTGACTATGTTTCCGAACAGATGGGTCACATTGTTGTCGTGGTCTCACCTTTGGTTCAAAGATCGAGACAGGTGAATATTCTGTTATGTATGGTTCAACATAAGTGTGGCTGTTATAAAAATTGACAGGCCTAGCACAAATCCTGCTTGTCGCTAAAAGCATTTTAGCCCTGCTTTAGAAAAAGTCTACCCCAATTACGTGCCTGAGAGACTTTTCCTTTTAGATCAAAATAAAGATATAACAGGCCTGTTGTTCTAAATGTTGTCGTTTCTTTGATCTTAGGAAAAAATCTCTAGCTGTGATGACAGGAGGAATTTACGCTTTCCAGAGCTGTTTAGCATAACAATGGAGTTTTTATGGCTCACTTTAAAAAAGTTGCAAGATCAGTAGTAGCCGCTTAAGTAGGAATTATTCGCTGCTTAGGATCAGTTCATTACTCAGTCTGTGATTTAATGTGAGAGAAAGTCTGCTGTTAGCGTAATTTGTGATGTCTGGCATGTGTAAACCACCAGCCTTCCTTTCGCGTGAAAACGTACGTCATTTTCATTTTGCTGACACATGATTGGTTTGCTGAATTCATCACAAACCCAATGGGTAAGGAATCTGGTCCAGGTTTGAGCAGCCATTAGTGGGGAGGAATAACAGCTGTGTGGGAGACTAATCAACAAGGCACACAAAGTGTTGTGTTAATATAGTTATATCAAAACGGAGCCAGCTTTAGTGAGAACTATTACTAGTTTAGTATTATGTTATTACGGTTGTTATAAAACCTTGAAACGTTATATGCTGACTTACCAGCTACAGTTCTTCCTTTACCAACACCAGCACCATCACCTAAAAATAAAATTTCAATATCTTAAATAACTTATTAAGGTGATAGACGTGACTGAAGGTCAAAAATAAAACATGTCAAAAATTTAAAAAAACCTTTGCGATAAATTTGTAAAAAAAAATGTGGAGTAGCAATGATATGGCATGTACTGAATTGCAGAATAATAAATGGACAAAAGTGCACCTTTCAGAACGCCTCACAGGATTGGCTAAAGGCCTATTTACACGCTGCGATTTGTTGGCCACGACAAATCGTGCGCGCGCTCTTTGTACAGTGCAAGCATTGTACATGAACTTTTTTTTATTTCAAAACTTTTCTGCTAAGAACTTCTTGAAAAACAAATGATATCCAATAGGTTATTTAGGTTGTTGTTAGTTTAAATACTGCAGATATAATTTGTTTCACGTGATTTCTTGTCCAGATTGCGTTTTCGTTCTTAAAATCGGGCCCGACACGCGAAAATCTGTGAAGCGTTCACAGATTTTTTCCGAATCGGCCGACATGTCAGACTGAAATCGCGCGCGAATCGGGTCGCCATTTACACGCGCCGATTTGCTTCACGATTTCTCGGGGCCGACAAATCGGCACGACAAATCGCAGTGTGTAAATTGGCCTTAAGAAAACAATAGAACAGACAACAGAACAATGCACCCTAGCCCTAAAAACAATACAGGTGCACCTCATCCGGGTCCAATGAAATTAGAGGTTCCGAAGAGGTGCACTTCTACTCTTATAAATTACCTATCAAAAAACCAGCTCTGGTGCCATCTGCTAAAAATGTCTCATGCTGCTGACAGGCATACACAACAGCTTCCAGCTGCAATGCTGATAAATAGCAGTTGGCTATTACTTCTGGAGGCAGCATTAGGCGATACCAAATATTAGGAGGAGTCACACTTGATAATGAGCTTTGAGATGTAAAACAAACATACCGGTATTCATTAAACAACAAATAAAGGAAGGTAAAATTTTTAAAATTTTCTACAGTCAAAATACTCAGCGCATTCCACTTATTTTTTGGGAATCGGGAACGGATTGCATTATTGAAATCAAAATACATATGAAATTCATGTTTTAAATTGATTATTGGAATCTTCCAACAGTAGGCTCATTCTAAATAGCAAATGCTGATTGGTTTGTTATTGACATCAAGTGAATGTTCACGTGCAAAGCAGGCAACAGTTGGCGGCTTGACACATCTGACCTATTTCTGTTCGCTGAACAAAAATTCACCACTGAGTATTTTTTTTACATAAAGAAGCTCTACATTTACAAAACTCCGAAGAAGAATACTTAAAATGCTAGTGTGCTGGTACTGAAAGAGAAATTTTCACCAAAAGTGAAGAAAATTTCCTATGAAGTCCAATCGACCAAATTCTCTGAAACCAACAGCGGCCAACGGTTGCGTATTTCACCTGTGAACTTTTGACTCATGTCAGTAAATAAACCAATCAACATTCATTATTTTGAATGAGGCTACCTTTGAAAGATTCTAATAATCAATTTAAAACCTGAATTTTATATGTATTTTGATTTCAATAATGCAATCCGTTCCCGATTAATTAAAGTCATTCCCAAATAACAAGCAGAACGCTGTGAGTATTTTGACTGTAATACCTTGTTTCAACCACAGGATCAGGATGGCGTTGTCCTATTTGCACTACAATGTAAAAAAAAAAAGTTAGTGTTCATAAATTAACCAACAACAACAAACCTCTGAAATCACAGTTACTCTAGATACATATGTAACCCTTCTAAATTAATGAAGAAAGTAGTCTTTTGATATTAAGCAAATTAAACTGGGAAGCAGTTAGGATGCCAAAACTTCTAAAAATTAAATAAAATAAACAGGAATTTACAGTGGCATTTCCATAGAGGGGCTCTTCATCAGAGGTCCTGGGTTTAAGTCCCAATGTAGCCACTAGCTAAAAAAGTTCTTGCATGGTTGTCCACATAGTGACTTTGTATTTTGTCCTACTACATTCAGCTTACTGAATACTGTTGTTGTTTGTTGTTGAGCTGCCAGCTGCCAGTGGTATTCAGTCTAGGGACTGGCAGTTGAAAGCCTCTGAATGTTGCAAACAACCAAACCTAACCATCCTAAGTTTTTTAATATTTTCTTGTAAAAAAAAATGTCATGGTAATGTGAAAATAAAGTATTGTATTGTATTGTATTGTATTGAATCCACAGATAAGTGCCAGCAATCAACTTAGATATTACACACTCACTGGGCAAGCGGATAAATTCAAGTACAAGTGTAATTCAAGTGTATGATGCATGAAGTAATAAGGAATAATCTCTTCCCCTCCCCCTTAATTGGAATGCTAGTCAACGCTATGGTTACCCCAGCCCTCTGGTGTGTTCCTAACTGTTTGTGATCATCCAATTATACACCTGAGTAGTGAAAGAATGCGAATGAAAGTTTCCAAAAAAACTTTCATGATGGGCAGGGACCAGACTCAAAATAGGTAATAGAAACAATCTGTTAGCCTCACATTTACTAGGTACATATTCAGCGTAAGTATCAGTATGACCAGACTCAAAATAGGCAATAGAAACAATCTGTTAGCCTCACATTTACTAGGTACATATTCAGCATATGTATCAGTATGACCAGACTCAAAATAGGTAATAGAAACAATCTGTTAGCCTCACATTTACTAGGTACATATTCAGCATAAGTATCAGTATGACCAAGCTCTTCTTCTTCTTCATCTTCCTCATCCTCATGGCTCAGGGTTTCTTTGTTCTAAAATGTCAAACATTTTCAAAATAAGTTATCAGTTATTTTATTTGAAATGGGGTCCTAAATAAGAACTGAAAATAAACAGAGCTGTTGTTTTGAATTATCCAACTGTTTGAATGACCTACCTCTGCCACCTGGTTTAATGACACATCATGATTAGACCACAACCTTGAAACATCTCTAAAAATAAAATAACAACACAGTGAAACCAATTATTAAACATTAATTTACTACAGAAAAAGAGTTTCATACCAACTGCACACTTACTTTTGCACCCTTTTGAAGTCAGTAAGAGTTTACAGAGTTGGAAACTTAAATTTTGAAAGCACTTGAATTTTGACTTCCTAATGCACTGCAATAGCCCATTTCCAAGTTGCTCTAAGCCTCCTCCATTTCCAAGTGCAAAACCATTCACATGGATATAAGTTTTATTTACATGTGAAAGAAAACTCATTTTCATATGAATGGTTTGCAATTGGTCTTGCTTTGAAAAGGAGGCTCAGAGCAACTCGGAAATGGGCTATTCATTTCACTTGTTCAAATATAGAATCCCTCTCAAACTCTTCACTAAACAAAATAATCTCTATGGGGAAATAACACTAACACCTGACAGAAACAAATTATAGTTCTTATATTAATTTCAATACAGTCCAGAAGGTTAAAGTAAAGATATTATCTAGATATTAGACTCGCCAAACCAGGTGAGTGAAGTTTGATTTGTACTCATCCAAAAAAAGCTATAGTCTCATTGGTGAGTGGGCAAGAGCTACATGTAATTTCCAGCCCAGTGTGTTCATCATCTGTCTGCCAATCAAATGTGACAGCCATGATTCAAACTTAACGTAACATGACTGGTTACTAATGTCAGCATCATTAGAAGATGGTAACTGGCAGATCTTGGAATATATTTGAACCCCAACAGCCATCTACTGCATTAAAATGCTTAGGAAAAACTGTCTATGTAGCCACCAACATTTATTTGACATTACACTGTACTCTAACAGTTATTGAAAGCCTTTCAGCAGAAAACCACCCAAATACAGTGCATTTATGAAAAAATAAAGCATGTGTATGTTACAGTACCTAACAGAAATGTGAAGAGTTTAGAAAACTCAAAAGTATGAAGTGAATCTGAGTGGCAAGTAACAGGTGTACAGTGTATGCATGGATTTCAAGTTCTCAAAAGCTGATGAGTATTAACATCAGACTTTGTGGCAAAAATTGTTGGTGTTCTAATTTATTTGTGATAGCCATGGCCATGCAAAATGATTTTAAATTCATAATCAACTCACAACAAATTATTTATTACAAATGACAAAATGTTTTAACTGGCTGATGGTGAAGAAACCATTCAAAAAACCCTGAAAATCAACCAATGATCTAAAATTTTCACTTGAATAAATATTATTTTCAAAAGAAAAACATGATAAGCATTTTTCTCTGCCGGCTGCTTTCTCCACAAGAAGAGTGAATCCATATTGAAACCGGAAATAAGAGCCCAAGACAGGAAGTGGCCAGGAAAAAGACAATGAATTCAAACCACATTTGTACTAATTTTTTCAAGCTTTAAGATGGACGAATACGAGCAGACATCGCAAAACAGATGAATGCAGGCTGATATCACAAAAATATCGAGGATCTATGAAGCATACGTTGGAAATAATTGACTTACTTTTTTGTTAGTTCCTTCTTGGTATCGGTGGAGCTGCTTGCAGATCTAGAAGACGAAGTACTTTCACTGTTCAATAAATTTAATAATATCGGAGAAGAAGTAGGGTTTTGCAGTCTTTGTAAACTTAAAGGCGTGGATATTTTTGGTGCAAATTGTTGGCTTTGACTGTTCAGGAGAATTTGTCCAGGAGTGTCAAAAATACTTCCTTGATGAGGAATGAGATTCGGGAGACTTAGCGGTTCTTCCAAAAAGGTTGTGCGGATTCCCGTCATTTGCGTTTTTTCCTGGGCACTTGCATAATTAGAAGTAACTGCTCCGTTATTTGGAGCTATAAAATTGAGGTAAGAAGTGTCTTGACTAAAATCTTCACTCAGATTTAAGTTATCGAGGAAGCCGGAATCGCTGGGCCCGATATCACCAACATTAAAAATGCTCTGGGACAACACATTGCCGGGTGCATTTCCAAAGAATTCATCGAGATTCAGGCCACTTTGTCCTAAAGCCTCTGAAAGGAGGTCTTGTCCAAAGAAGTCTGGCTCGTTGGTTTCACTCATTTTATCCAAAGTCAGCGATAAACGCTGAAGAGAAACGGAAACTCTCTCCAGCGAACATTAGTCCACCATTTTCCGGCATGACTTCGTCTGACACATGCGCATTTTTATATGCCAGAAAATTATGTCACGTGATTTTTGTCAGCTGAGGGTCTGGGAATAAGATACATTTTTCCGGGATTTTTGCTCGAGTGGACGCTTATCGGAGGACGAATGACGTAAAACAAAAGAAACAAACGACAGAAAATAAAAGAACTCCAAAACAAGACTAAAATACAAAACCTCCCGAACAATAGAAAAATGTTCCGGTACACACAGAAAGACCCTCGATTTTTGCGGGATCAAATTTTTGCGATTTTCTAATTCAAACATTAAAAAGAAAGGGAACAATCTTTTCAACTGTTATTGCTTGTCGAGTTGGGGTTATACAAAAGAGACTTTTACTGATTTAGTACAATTAAACAATTCAAAATTCAAGGCTAGTATAATGGCCAATATTTTGGTCTTTAATAAGGCCGGTATTCATCATCATCATCATCATCATCATCAAAACTTTATTAATGTGTCAATAAAATTTAGCATTACTGCTAATTGGGGACACCTAAAGAAGTTACCATAAATCAAAACTATGTATAGAACTGTGTTGAGTGGATACAAGGGCATACCGCTGCCCTCTTCTCGACTCCTCTGTCTGTACGTATGTATGCAATTATGAGGATTGGAAAATCAACAAATCGAAGATCGAATTACATGTGATTAAAACATTAACGATATTGCGAATTATGCTCGCTGCGAGTCCGGACCGGTTTCCACTAAAGCTGGGTTTCCAGAAGGTGATGGGTTCGATTTCTCCACAAATGATCACATAACTTAGTGCATTATTCGTATGGTTTGAAACATTCAGTTTTCCCCTTTAAACAACGAGTAACCACCAAGAGGTAGCCACGTGTACCCACTAGCAAACACACGAGAGATTTATACCTCAATAGCCGTTAGGAGACAAACACATAAAAGCTTCAACAGCTTACTGAATATGCAAAGCTTACCTGTCTGAGACTTCTAAAGCCATTAAGAATATCCCTGAAATAAACCAAACCAAAGCTCAAATGATTTTGAAAGCGCTCACATCCACATTTTCGCGCATCGCTAAAGGTTCGAAAAATAAAATCCTCGAATATAAATGCACTTTTTGTTTGAGTGGAACGTCTTTTGTATTTTTCTTAGTTTTTGTCAGTTATTTATATCCGCGAACATTTTACCAGTCTAAACCCTGAGTCACCCCGCGAAACTAAAAGGAATATATTATAAATACTGTCCAATTATAACACATATTGACTCCGATCTCTATAGACGTCTTTACAGTTGCTATATAAAAACGACTGACAAGACATACCTTCACTGAATTTCACGAGTAAAACTGTCAAACCTGAGTTGAACTGGCTCCAACCTACTGACTGAAATACGGCTCGGAAAACTGAATTATTAGAACTTATATCATTTAAAAACAGGAAGTTCAAGGTTATGAAGTCAATGAAGCGGAATGTGCTTAGTGGATAATATTTCTCATATTGCAACTCAGCAACTTGTCACGAGAAAGGCTTTCGCCTCGTAAGTAAAATTGTAAAGTTTTCAGCACATTTGAAACTGGAACTTCGACTTCATTTTGATATATTCTTTTCTTAAAAATATTAAGAACTAACACAAACTTCGATCTTTTGCGTTTTATTCTAGAAAACAAAAGTGGAATTGGGAAGTGCTCAGGAAGCCTAAGTCTGGAAAAAGACATGATGTTCCTTATTCCGGCAAATGGCGCGGCCGGAAATTTGACGAATATGAGAAATACGAGAGAGTGCAGGAACAAGGATTTATACTCAGTCCTTTTTACTGTTTTTGTTACAGCTATATTGTCTTACCTTTATTATTTTCAATTACATTACTTTTCCCTGCCTCGAATAGCGTTTTTGCTAATTTGCAGGGCAACTGTATTTAAGGCGGTTTATATCTATATATAAATTTTTGTTTGTTGTTTTTGTTGTTTTGTTTTTTTAGTTTCTTGTAATCACATAACACGTCATGGCACCTTACGTTATAAAGTCAAATACCATAAAAGCGAAAGTGTGACGTTTCCCTTTATATCCCTATGATAACAAACTACATTCCACCAGCTGGAAAGGGAAAAAGGGTTTTTTCCCTTCTGAGAACTGATAACGTTGCACATTCCAGTCTGCGTGCAAACGTCTGTTATTTCCTTGTAGCTACTTTTCACAGTTATTAGTCACTAACTCATTCCAGTTCCCTGACCATTTTTAGGGCAACACAATGGATTTTGTTAATACTTTTCCACTGTATAGTGATTTATCCGGTGGACAGTGCTATCTACCTTTTAAACAACCGGGTCCAGACCTTGAACTCGGCTAACACGAGGTCTTTCTTTGAATCGCACTCAGTCGTTGAATATATGTTAGTAGTAATTTGAGAATATTCATTCAAACTCATTTTTTACTTTATTCAACCCTCTGATCAAACAGTATCTACATCTAACACAACATTGTTTATAAAACAACAATTCTTGACATTAATATTAGTTTTTTTTATTAGTGTCTCCAATTAATGGATTAATTCTGCTATGTGATTTTATTGACACTTTAATAAAGTTTTTTAATATTATTATTATTACTGTTATTCCCTCTTATTTGTTCTGTTCTAAGGCTCAATGCCAGATTTCTCCTCCCTTCAGCAATAAAGATAATTATATTAATCGAAGACAAAATCCAAAAGGGATGTTAAAACCGTATATTATCTTTTCTTTGTTTTTTTTTTTGCTGACATGTCCTTCCCAAGCAATTTCATGAAACCCAGGAAGTAAAATTTGTAAGTCATAAAAAAGCAATTGAATTTGTGTTTAGTAGTATGCAGTTGTTTAGTAAAGGTATTTTGAATCTAAGTATAAAGCAAAACTAAAAGTTATTTTAAGATACTATGCAAGCTCTGATTGGTTCAAAACCATTTACTATAACTATATTTTGAATGTTCACTTGTTAAAAGAAATAGAAACTTTTCTTGTTTCTTGGCAAAACTCTTAAAAGTTTGAGAACTTACACCACAAAACAGCTGCGGCCTATGTTGTTCAAAAACTTCCAGTCATGTTACCATTACTTTAAGGACACACAGGACGCGTTTTCTATATCTTAAAAGGGTTATCTCATGAGAAATGGTTGTTTTTTTGTGTTGTCAAAACTGTGCTTTCAGCTTTTGTTTTCACAGCATTTCTCATTCTTCCAAACTACCAATCAATTTACCACTTATATAGGAAAACAAAGGAAACACTTTATATCTTTTACTATAACATTTAGTTATAGTTGTTATTTAATAAAAAATTAATTATTATCACACAAAATCATTGTGATCATGTCTGTATCATTTTCTTCTTAGGATCATAACTGTATCTCTTAAACTCTAGTACTACTTTGATGGCCTTTGTAAGTTGTTCAACAGAATCACCAGCATCTTCTGGAGTAGCTGCTACAGTTCCTTTATTCTTTCCTCCCTTTTTCTTCCCACTTGAAGAAAGTTTAAGACTGGTCTCAGCAGAGAGGCCATTTGGAATCCTGATCTTCACTTTACCACTTTGACCAAAAGCACCTTCAATCATTCCTTCCTCTCCTGTTGACAGCATTATCTTCATTCCAACAAAGCTTTGTATGTTTGTTTCCTTCTTAAAAAGAGAGTGGGCAATCACAGAGTACTCATCAGCCATTCTCTCAACAACACCTTCTCTCATTTTGGTCTTGTAAATTTTCAGATGTGGTAAAAGAGTTTCCGCAAAGTTCTTGTCAGTTACTGGAACTAACAATCTTCCATGAAACGCTATTCTGCAGAGGTTGAGATGTATATCAGTGTCAAGTCTTGAACCAATCACTAAAGAGTTTTCTGGGCAGGTCACTGATTTTTCAAACTCTATGAACAACCACTGTTGACTAGAAATGGGATTACTTTCAGCATCTGCACTTTCATTTCCAGTTGCACTAGCAGAACGATTGGACTGATCTATCACTGCTTCTTGAAAAACATAATCTCTACTCATGTCAAAGGAGGTGAGAGAGGAGTTAACTGACTGACCAGGAGGAAGGCCAAACACTTGAAGCTTGCCCATCACTGTTTCATGGCCAATGGTGATGTGGAACCTAGATTTTGAGGTAATGGTTCCTTTGTAGTAAGGTATGTGTTTAACTGAGATAATAGCAGCAAAGATTGTTGGTACTGTTGATGGGCTACAAATCAGCCCTCTTTCTAACAGCTTTGGATCAAACTGAGTCACACATATCCCAACCCTGTCCCCCTGACATGCTTCTGTTACAGGAACCCTGAACATCTGCATTGATTTGACCTTCTTGGTGATTTTCATGGAGGGAATCTCAATTGTATCATTGACTTTGATACTGCCACTGAGGATGGTTCCTGTCATTACAGTTCCCTGGCCACGTATGGAGAAGCAGTGATCAACGGCATAAACCAGTGGGCCTGATGTGTCTCTGCTTGGAAGGTATGACAATGATGACAGCAAATCAATAAGTTTCTGAGAGCCCACAGGTTCAGAGTCTGGACAATCAGGTCCACCAGGCTTGGCTGATACAGCTAAGATTGGTGAACCAGCAAATTTGGTGTTTTCCAATGTCTTTGTCAGTTTTTTGGTCATCTGAAAAACACGTAGCACAAAATATGAGATCTTGAAATCAATTAAAGCCTACATGAATGAAAATGTGAAGCAATATTGCAGGCAGGATGGCTTGATTAATAAAACTGAAGATACAAATTTGAAGGTGGTCTTTATTATTGTTCACCTTTAAAATCTAATTAACAATTAGATTATTAGCTCGAGATTTATAGTTCATCTATACATGTAGTTGATGAGGGTGAAGCCTGAATCAACTATCATGCATAGAAATCAAAAGCGAATAATCTAATTGTTTTAGTATCTTACTAGATGTTTAAAACTTAACAAGACAGGCGTGCATTTTTGTTGAATAATGATATAAATACAACCACACACTGACAACAGCACACACTCACTTTCAACAACAGGATAGTGAGTAGCGTAGCCAATAATAAAACAGCATTTGTGATAGAACGCTAGTAGATTTATACTAAAACAGAATAGATGGTGAGTAGTGAGAGAACAGCATTCATGATAGAACACTAGTACATTTATACTAATGGGAGATATAGCTGCATGGCTGCAAGATTCCCAATTTTCCACTTCTGGTGAAAAGCCCTGTTCAGAGAATTTGGCGACTTTCTCGAAAATAGTACGTCTAAATCGGTTTTAATAAAGGAATTTATTCAGATTTGTTCTGATGAAGAGCCAGCAGTCAGCTTTCGATTCTCTTTAAAGGCCCAGTATCACCCATTCGGCTTTGCAGTTGTTTGTTTTTGTTTTCAAATTTTACGCTCAAATTAAATCATGGACTGAGAAATTAACTGATGTTAAGCAGCAAATAATTCCTTCTTAAGTAGCTACTACTGATCTTGCAATTCTTTCAAAGTGAGCCAAAGAAACTCCATTGTTATGCTAAGAGCTAGCAAATAAACGGCTGCAGCATAACTAAATATTCTAAACGGCTCTAGAAAGTGTAAATTCCTCCTGTTGTGCTGAGTATCTCAGCTAGAGTTCTTTCCTAAGATCAAAGAAATGACAACATTTAGAACAACAGGCCTGTTATATCTCTATTTTGATCTAAAAGGAAAATTCTCTCAGGCACGAAGCTGGGCAAAAATGCCTTTAGCAACGAGCAGGATTTGTGCTAGGCTTGTCACCTTTTATAACAACAAACGTGGTCTCCCAACAGTTTGATACTACTCTACAAGCCCAAACTAATTGATCAAAATAACATTAAATAACAAACACCAATCAAATATATCGATCAAAAGCAAAACTATATAAATTAACTAAATAACTTATTTTTACTAAATTAAAACCTGAAATTCAATCACCAAGGCATTGGGCATGAATGCAATAGAGCGTATGCACATGACGTCACGGCGGCCATATTGGTGTACCAAAACAATAGAACGGCGGCCATGTTGGTGTACCAAAACAATCCTGTGGGATTTGAACGCTTTTCTTATGTTAACACTTTCTTTTGTTCCAATAAATTTGCATAGCTGCTTGCCACGTGAGTGCATACGCTCTATTTGGGTAATACTGGGCCTTTAAGGTGGCCAATTTACCTTATTATCAATTCATTTGATAAAACCAAATTTTCATGTTTCACTTCCCCACCAATAGGCCTTTATCACGTCCCACAATTTTGTATAAAAACAAATGATTTTTGCCTGTCCAACCTCATTTTCAACTTTTTCACTGTGAGGCTGGATGCAGGCTGTGATGCAGGGGGCGAGGCTGCATGCAACCCAACCTCTCCAGTTAAATGTGCAGTTCCAGAAAATATTCTATACTCCCCCCATGGAAGGTTGTTTTGTTTAGCACCCCCCATCCTCCCAGGAAATTCCAGTTTAGCTTCATACTTTGCTTCTAAAATGTTGGCTTTTAAGACCCCCCTCCCCCTAGGAATTTCCAATGAGCTTCCATGGGGTGGGTATGGATTTTTTCTGGAACTACACAATCAGAATTCCATCTCTCCCTCCCACATCACTAAAATTTTGCAGAGCATCCTCCCCCGAGCTTCGCGTGAAAAAAAAAAAAAACAACAACAACACAGGACCAGTTTTCATTTGTGTTTTTATATATCAATATTCAGTTCACCTTCTCAATTAAAGCATCCCTCTTTTCTTTTTTGAGCAAATCGATCTTGTTTAATACCACCACCATCTTCTCACACAGAATTTCTCCAATCACCAGACACTCGGCAGTTTGGGTCTGCATTCCTTTGGTGACATCCACTACAAGCATCATCATATCAATGATCTGAGCGCCTCCAATGATCGTCCTGATGAGAGAAGCATGGCCTGGACAGTCCACTAGTGTGAACTGCAGCAGATCATAAGGGTGCTGCTTCAAATGCTCGGGAAGGGGAACTTGAAATGAGGAGAAGCCCAGATCAAGAGTGATTCCACGCTCTTTACTCTGAGGATTCTTGTCGAAAGAAGCAGTAGAAGCGGTAGAGCTCAAAGCTTTAGCAAGAGATGTTTTTCCACTGTCAATGTGACCAAGAACTCCAATATTGAAGTTCAAATTTTTTTTACTCAAGGAGGCCGCCATCTCTGGAAAGGGCAATGAGGTCGAATTTGCGAGAGGGGATTGGGTCTAGCGCATGAGGAACGGTGAGAAGAACCGCGTTGTACGTAATCAATTCAAGATGGAGAGTGTTCCAAAGGAGTTAAGAAATCTTCGAGCTTGTCTGCTTTGTTCTCTGGTGAAGGTAAGAAATTTAGCCATGATCAGGTAGAGGAAATGTTCTAGTTGATATGGAACCAGTTTCTTATAAATTCCTGACGTTGTTCTCCGTAATATTAATCTAAATTTGCGCGCCTGTTACCGCCAAGTTTCCACCAAAGGAAATGAAAAGATGTATAAAGCTTATAAGCTTTCTAGTGTATGGTATGCGTGATAAAATTAGGAGTTTTCTATTTTGTATTTTTGTTCGCATGCATTTTTTATTTCAGAGATTTTTGTATGGCTAGGCCTTCTGTATCCAGGGTGAGATGTAAGTACTAAAACAAGGAATGAAGTAAAACCATCTAAGGCCCAGTTCAAACGTCGAACTTCACATGTGCCGAACCTAATGCAAATGAGCAAAATCTATTGTTCTTGCTCATTTGCATTAGGTTCGGCACATGTGAAGTTCGACGTTTGAACTGGGCCTAAAACCATCTACGACCATCTTCAGAAATATAAAGAATCCACGCAGAATACTGCTTTTATCATTTCAGTGTCAATTTGATCGATTTCAGGTTGCTTGCGTGCCCACCGAAAATGTTGCATTCTCTTTCCACGGGTGTCTCGTTTCATGGAAACAAACTTAATACTTGGCAAGAGCTTCAGAAAGGGGATTCAGGCATTTAGCGTGCACCTCCGTGATTGATTTCAATATAAATGCACACCGGAAATGTTGTGTTTTGTTTCGCCGGTTCTTGTCGAAGACTTCTCATCCCTTGTTCGAGAAATGTAAGGGGCCGTCGACATATTCACAAGTTCCCCGCTTAACGTCCACTGGAAGTTACGGTCAGACCCCCCCCCCCCCCCCCCCCTCCTCCTTAACGTCGACTTAGAATTTTCACCGACATCGCCTGGAACGACGTTTTTTAATAGTCGGGTGAATACAGTTTGCGAGACTTCTGATGTGTGAAACAACAAACATTATTTATAAATGGGCTTTAGTGTGGCACTTCTAGGATTAAAAACTAACAATTTCATACTTGCGTCCAAATGCCCCGCGCTAACGACCAAATCTCGACTCTCCCTACCCCCCCCCCATCCCAAGCGGGGAACTTGTGAATATGTCGACAGCCCCTAAGTATGGGGATCTCATGTTACATTGACTGTATAGAGCACGAGGTTATGTCTGGTGGCATCACATGAGTATTATAAAAGTGACAGGCCAAACACGACTCCTGCTAGTCGCAAAATGTATAGAATAGCTTTCCCAAGAAGGTCATATGTATATGACTCTTTGATCTTTGGGATATAAATCTCTTTAATGACAGGAGGTCAGTTTACATGATGTGCACTCTGTGTGGCATGAAATTTTCGCGGGAGTTTATTTTCGCAATTTTCCGGCGATTCGTGAAAATTAAATCTTGCGAAAATAATCTCCTGCGAAAAAAAAAATCTGTGAAAATTTACTCCATTTCTTTATATTACTGAATTTCAATTAAATTGACTGCCAACAATATCACAGCCTTCTTCTTTGCAATTTAAACAAAATGAACAGTGTTTGTGGTCTCTGTGTAAATTTATAACTTTAGAGGAGACTATCTACTGAAAAACAAACATTTATGGCTGCGGTACATGAGAACCGTATGAACATGCCCAGTGTCTATACAAACAGGTTGTCTGATGGGACACCATTATCAAGGGCATTCGTGATGCCACATTTACGCCATCCATTAAGAATGATGAAAGGGTTGCTGTTCAGGTAGATCAAGAAATCAAGCAGCCATTTTGAGGTTTTCTCACGCATCAAGGGAATCCCCATGTTCACTTTGATATCTCTGGTTGGACAGCCAGCTGCACAGCCAACCACCTACCGCATGCTGTAGCTTTGAGTTGTAATGGCCGACTTGTGGCATTTATTAGTTAGAGAATACATAAACAAAATGTCAAGAAAATATGAAATCCCTTGTTGCTATTTTTGTATGTACCAGTGCCAAATGTGAAATACCGGACAGAAGCTTGCCTAAGATCCGCGAAAATTTGTTCCCAACAGTAAAATCTGAAATCCAAATTCGTGAAATCGTCAATCCGTGAAATTAAACTCCTGCGAAAATTTTGTGCCACACGGTAGCCATTTATAGAATTATTGTTTCTCTATGCCTTCATTATGCTAGCTCTCTTGGCATATGTTAGGTCTTCTTTAGCTAACTTTTGTTGCAAGATAAATAGTGATCAGCTGCAATTGTTGTAATTTCTATGAAAATGCTAGGATCAGTCAATCTCTCAGCCCATGATTTTGTGTCTAAGTCTGTGGTGTGCTAGACTTGTGAGAAAGTACAAATAAATGTTGAGCCACGTAGCACTGGTAATACAAACAAGGAATCAGAGAATTAACTCTGTGTGTAAATTATAGTGCTAAGGTTAACCCATAGATCTTTGTCACAGATGTAAGCGTCTAATATCCAAGTCTTAAGGTTACTGTGTACCTTCGGGGGTGTCTCCAGTATAACAGCTCTAGCGTCTTAAGATTACACTTAATATACCTAAACCCAGACATCAAATTAAAGCATATAGAGCTGGCTATCTAAATATGGAAACCATTTGGTAATAAAATTAATTGTCGAATTTTTTACGACGTCTAAATTCGAACGTCCGAATTAGCTTTAAAACGCTATAACTCAAAGCGATTATTGTATTTTGCTAATTTGATTTGTTCTTGGGTTTCCGGACATGAAGCGCTAAAAAAACGTGTCGGCGATTTCCCATATTCAATTGCAGCGAAAAGTTACAGAATATTTTCGAAAAAGGGAGAAAAAAAATTGGAATGATCGCACGGAAATGGCTCTTGACGAAAAAGTTTTCGGAATTAAGAAATTCGCCGACACGTTTTTGTTGATTATATGTTAGCCTAGCTTCTGTCCAAATTTGAGGAAAATCGAACAAATTCCCTTTGAGTTGTAGCTCTTTAAAGTGTCCCCAACAAGCGAAAAATTAACTTTGAGAAAACAGCGCTTAAAAAAACATATCGCTTCATAAACAAACTCCGCCCACAAAAGTTATACCGTCATTTCTCCGTCAATTTTCACTATTTTTCGATAATTTTTTTTTGGATGAAAGTTCATTCTGTAAACTTTATTTTGACGCCAAAAAAAAAAATTTCGATAAATTTTTGATCTGAAGGTACACTGTAACCTTAAGCTGCCTTGTCTCTATTGGAATCATGACTTCTTGCAGATTCCTACGCTACACATGTCTAGTCTTATTTCTTTGTTGCAGCAGGGGCGATGATTATGGCTCCTGGTTGCATTTGATGTCCACTGATAAAGTCATATGAAACCATTCAAGGGTTATGAGTGCAATTATAGGAGTCAAAGGCTTTATCCATACGAATACCTTTGAGTTCATTGACACAACCGGTTAATTTGTGGACCTCTGAATAGGAAAAACAGCACCCTTCATACGATCCCAAAATTAATACATCCATTCAGTAGATTATTTTAAAAATTAAGAAATTAATATCTCAGTGAATATTGCAGTAAGAATTCCATACAAATACCCGGCCTTGCCCGTGCATGATTATGAAAGTATGAAAAAGAACCAAGTATGATAACTAAACTGGACCAACTGAATTCCTTTTCTAGACCCTTTTGCCAAGTATTAAGTTTGTTTCCATGAAATGAGACACCTGTGGAAAGAGAACACAACATTTCCAGTGTGCACCCAGGCTAATTGAAATCAATCACTAAAATGATGAAAACAGTATTCTGCATAAATTTTTTATATTTCTGAAGATGGTCATAGGTGGTTTTAGATGGTTTTAGGTCATTCCTTGTTTTAGTACTTACGGAGATGTAAAATAAAAAAATCAGCTTGCCCAAAGCTTACTAGCCCAGAGCTCCAAGGAGCTAGCCCAAAAGTTAATAATAATTTATTCAGGGTACACAATTGCGACCAGAAACCGGGTTAAGCTCCGGCCGTGTGGGCCATCCGTGGCTCGTGTGCGACTTTACCTTACACAATTGCGACCAACTGGTCACCAGTATGACTAAAAATCAAGTAAATATTGGTGACAAAAATTTAGAACAGGTCACCAGAAGGCGACTTTTTAAAGTACATGTATTATTGTTTTCCGAGTATATTTAACTCACAAATATCAAAGAATAGTGGTGATAATCATTCAATTTATATTTTCTTACATTTTTAAAATGTTCCTAACATTCACTTTAATTGCTTGCCCATCGGGCAAACTGCAGTAAAAATACACTAGCCCGACATGGTGCTCCACTAGCCCGACATGGCGCCCCACTAGCCCTGGGCTATCGGACAGTGCTTTTGTTACACCCTGCTTCTGTCCCAATATAAGCAATCGAAAACTCACTCTATCGCGCACATGATGCAGCATATGCTGCTTTATCAGTTGATAAAGTAGATATAGAATGTAGGGTAGACCAGAAACACATTGATATCCTTTGTTTGTAAAATGCTCAAAGAAACACGTGCTATAATTGGTCAAACAGAGTTCATTATAACTCAATATGGTCAAATAGTTTTGTGGGAAACAGTTAATATCACTATGTTCTCAGATAATTTGCACATTATTATAACAAAGTACATGCTACAAATCATTCTATGAAAATCTTCAGAAGGGAATAAATCTTAATCATATTAGCAAGCCTTATTTGCCTTGTTCCCAGAATACCATTGTGTCATATCCTTTATAGTTTATGCTTTTTATTCCAATGTTTCTTCAATTAGGTGTATGGCCAAGAAAATAATTAGCGTAAATCAAAGGTTTGTTTGAGAATTGAAACAATTCAATGGATAAATTTAATTATGGACCTAGAAGCACAAACAATTCTACAAAGATTCAAAACTTTTTAATAAATGAAAATAACATTATTTCTCCCAGATTTGCTTTGGTTGTTTTTTATTACTACAACTGTAGATGATTTTTTTTTTCATTGTAGACCCTGGAGCAGTTTGAATATGATGGTTGTGAAAATTGTGAGAAGCATCTGAGACTTAAAAACAACAAAGAAAATATTCTAACTTGTACAAGTGCAAACTTTGATGGGTAAGTTATTCAGAGTGGTAAATGGTGAGATAAAGTTCTTTATTGCTTTGAAGCAAAGAGAACCCAGAAAAAGTTACCCCACATTGTACACTGTATACACAGATACACCGTATCTCCTCTTTATTTCCTTCCTTAGAAAAGAGACTTCTTCATGTTTACAATGGCTTTGTTAATATTGTTGATTCATTACTCTGCTGTTTCCTCAGTATTAGGGGACCATACTCTTATTGAATGCTTGACAGTCAAATACATGTAGTTTACAAAACATTTTTTCTCTGCCTGGCAGTTATCCAGCAGATTTGCTGGTAATACACTGATGGAACGTGAACTTGACGAAACATGTCTGAATAAATATTATGTTTCCACCCATCAAATATAACGGTATAAATATTGTCTGAAAAAATGATGCAGTGTTGTGTCTTTGTATGTTGCCCTATATGTTAAGTTCACAAAAATAAACATAGTCTTATCATCAAAGCAGCTTTTTTAAATGCATGTAAAGAATCAAAGACAAGTCAAACAGAAAAAGAACAACACCCTTGAACAGTACAGTTCTAGGTTGTATGCTTCTCCAGAAGTCTGTCATTGACTCGACATTTGTCGCTATAAGCCAGACTATACACAGTGCAATAATCATGCTGAATTAATATCAGTGTTTGGTGGCATTAAAGAATGGATGTCCATTTTGCTCCAGGAACATGAACATTGGTAAACCCTCCAAGAATAAAATGCCCCCTTAAATAAGCTCTCTCCAAAAATAAGCCCGCAAAAATGTCCTTTAGACAAATGTATGTGTCAGCCCTGATTTTATGGTATCTGGACATGTACCTGTCTTGCACATTTATGTTATGCATACAACACTTGGATAATAAAAAGTGGTTATTTATGACTCTTTTCACAGGATTATATCCCTTATGACTCCTAATGACAGTTGGGTGGCCAGGTGGCAGAGAATAGGTATGCAAACAAGCTTTGTTTGTAGCAGTTGTTAGAGACGAGGGCTGTAATGATTCACATACCTTTTGATTTGAATACGATTTTGATTATTGCCTTTCAAATTAAAATATTTTGATTCCATTATGAATGTATCTTAAGTACTTCTTGCCACATGAAAGAAAAAGACAAGTAAGCGGAATTAAGGAGAATTCACAAGTTTGGGTTGTTCACAACTCGACTTCAGTGCAGCCATATACAAGAACGCAATGTTAAGCATGTGGTTGGTTTGCCTTATTTGGATACACCTGATTGAAAAAATGTTGTCATCAAAAAAATGTAAACCACACAACTGAATGGTTTTCTGAGAAGTGGAAACCTCTTGTGTTCTCAGATAAACTGCATATAATTATAACACAGTATACCCAAAAGCTTTTTTTTATGAAGGAATAGGTCTCAAATATCGATATATGGAATTTTAACAAGCTTCATTGGTGTTGTCCCAGAATTCCGTTGTGTCGTATCGTTCATGGTTTATGTTTTTTCCCGACAACATTTCCGCAGTTAGGTGTATCTTTAGGGGGAGGGGGTTGTAGAAGGGAAGCTCTTTAACACATAACATCAACAAAAATGGCATACACAGTTACTTTCTGAAAATGTGTATCTGAAAAAATATTCGTATGAAATAGGGAAAGAGAATTAAAGAGAAAGCAATCATCGCAGTTATGCAGCAACTGAAGAAGTTGCAATTTGAGGCTGAAAAAAATTTCAGTCCTTGACAGGATTTGTACCCATGACCTTTGCGATTCTGGTGCAAACTCTCTACCACTGAGCTACAAGGCCAGATGAGAGCTTGGTCAATTGTGAGTATTAGATAGATAGATAGACTGGGTTTTATTAAGTCACTTTGCAGAATATTAGAGACATGTTCTGACTGATACTTACAGTGCGGCTACTGTTACCGGGGTCACCCAGACAAAGTTAATTTGAGTAGTTTCACATGCTACATGAATGAATGTCATGTGTCATGCAAGTGAGCGAGAACTGATTTCAAACTCTATGAAAGCAGTGAACGCGACAGCCGTATGTTTGGCCAAATTGCGTGGTGGATGTGAATTCTCGGAAAAAATAACAACTCAACCACCGGCTGTTTGCAAATGTTACAAGGTACACTGCCAGAGTAGCATATGTAAGCATTTATTTTCTAACTGTTTGAAAAAGAGCAGCCCCTTCATGTCACTTTTTTTTATTGAATTGTTGTCAGAATTTTTTCCGTTGCAGATTTTCTTTGCGGTTTGAGCACTAGATGGGTTTCTTTAATCTCCCAAGGTGGTCGTGACGGTTTTGAAGAAATCATTTTGGTGAAAGTATTACAAGTCTATATTTGTATATGCCAAAAAAATAGAAATAATTATTAACCAAACCTGGAACTCTATGAAAAAAATATTCTAGTCTGACGGTTGAGTTTTTTTTGTCAGGACTTCATCGCAAGGGAGTTGGATTTACTGTTTTGAATCGTCTGGAAAATTATAACTCAACTGACGAACCGCTGTAATATCGATGGATTTTCTGGCAGTGAAATATATGTTGAAGAATGCGCCGTTTCTGTAAGACGATACTCTTTTTATGCAGTTTTGAATTTCTCTTTTACTTAATTTTATTTCAGCTTAATCCGACTGCCAGAACCTAACGCGTGGAACTCAAAGCGCATAAAACTTAATTAACCATGACGGCAAACAAGCCGTGTTTTCGTTGTTTTGAAATCCGTAGGTCACTTTTTAATTTGCCTGAACTATGACTGTCGCTCTCACTTGTACTTATGCAGTTAAGAATATCTACTTTCGCTGTCGTCAAGTGTATTTATTTTTCAACCCTGCCGTTGACGGCGTAGAGTAAACTTGAATTTGTTATACGAGCAAACAAATTATTTTAAATCCACAACCAGCACTTTTATTTGTGTAGACATACGGTACATCCATCGCATTCCATATTTTCACACAGTTTGGAGTTTCTGTTTCATTTGAATCTCCGACATTGCGCTGTTAAAACAAGTCAAGTTCAAAAGGGATGGAATCGAAGTTAATTGAAAATCCAACGCTGTACAGCCAAAACACATATCACACAGTTTGGAGTTTCTCTTTCATTTGAATCGCCTATATTTACCTTCCAAATTGCGCTGTTAAAATAAGTCAAGTTCAAAAGGGATGGAATCGAAGTTTATTGAAAATCCAACGCTGTACAGCCAAAACTTGTATTGATATGTTTTGATGGCAAATGAACAAGTTGAAATTTCATTGTTCTGTACTCGACATTTCATTGGCTAAAGTAAAAAATGTTGGAATCTATTGTTCTCATTCTGTTTTGCGATTGGTTAACTTTGTCTGGGTGACCCCGGTAGCAGTAGCCGCACTGTAAAAATCGATGGTTTATTCATTTCTAAAGTGAGCCCTCCTCCCTCTCCTTTACCCTATATAATCTACAATATGACCACAACAAGCTCCTACCCAGCACTCCCTATTATTATTTATACAACTGTATGTTTGGATTATTGTCATGTTTCAAAATCAGAGAGTAGCTCAAAACCTATTCTCAAAAGCCCAGAGTGTGGTGCAGCTGTACCAGTAGATTAACTAGTTTTTATGTTCTTTAGACACATTATCAAGAGGTTGTTATGCCATATCTGTGAGTGGTAAACTTCCAGGTCATGTAGTGCGCGACCTCAAGAATAGAGGAATAACCTACAGACCAAGAGACAGAACAAACCAGTAAATAGTTGGGTTGTTAGTGTAAATAGGCCTGTGCAGTTGTTTTGGACTGTTTTCCCAATACTTAATTTGTAAATCTTTCTGACATTGTAAGTAACAGACTTGTCAAAAGCCACTTGTCACAGAATTTCTGCAGCAATAAAGAAAGTGAAACACTTCTTACTTCTTCATTTTTATTTTGACTTACTCTGCTCTTGTACAAAGTGAAATTATTGTATTCATTTGTCTTAAAAGATTCATTACCATATTGTTGACTTAAGCAACAAAATATGACTGTTAAATTGAATTTTTTTCCATTACTTCTTTTGTAATAAATTAAACAGTGCAATGTAATTTTAGTTTGGTTACAAATAATTTGTACATCTTAGCTTGAAGGTAATGAGTAAATTGCTTAGTCTTCCTTCAAGGTAGTAAGTTGTTCTTGCATAGCCAGCTGTGATGCTTTTAAGAATACTGTCACTGCTTGTAGCTCTGCCTGCCTGACTGGCCTGATGGATACACAATTGAAATTTCCATTTTTTCTGTCTAGTGATCCCATGCACCTTTCAAACAGAAAAACAAAATTCTTTAGGCATCCTCAAATATGGAAACATTGTTGCTGAAACTTAAATTTTGATTTTCGGAGTTATCATAGATGTTTGCACATTTTCATGTACACCAAAGAAACATTCTGGGAAGTAATGTTTTCTCTTGACAATGTTTTGTTATTTGCTGGAACCTTTACTAAGGCCTGTTCAATCTTGGAAAGAAAAGACAGAACCAAAATGTAATACAGTCAACTCTCTTTTAACGACCACTCTCCGTAAGCGACCACTTTGTTAATAACCATCTTGTTTCTCAGTCAAATACTGTTTGTCTCGATTTTTTTAAGTGACCACTTTTTCCTGCACCAAGGGTGGTTGCTCAAACAGTCTGACCCACCCAGTTTGCATTGTGCGCTTCTCTTATTGTTATGATATGGCTCTATTCCATGTTTGGGCAAGCATATCACCTCTTGCACGAGTGAATTTCTCATCTACAATACAGTATGGACTTTCGGGGGCCCTGAAAATGGTGGATGAACTAACGTAGGCGCGCAATGCAAACTGGGTGGGTCAGATGTATAATGTTATATTACAATAAAGCAGAATGCTTGTCATTGTACCTAGGATAACAACAGTGAGAGGAGAGGTAAAGACTGCAAAGTATCATCAAAATTCATCATCATAACTGCAGGGGTACTGGGTTTGTGAAAATGATATGGAGATGCCAATAGGGTCATAATTTAATGCCCAAATGAAAGTCCTCATGGGCCAAACCTAAACCAAAAAAGTCCATGTGGGCCAAAAAACCCATGCTGTAACAGTGTTACCCTTTCGTCAGAAATTATAAACAATCCCTACCCAAAAACGTTTCAGCAAATTTTAACACCTCCCACTTAAGATCATGAAAGATGTTAAATTAAACCACCTGTGCATTTGCCCTCTTGTTAATCTTGGAAGTTGACGGTCCTGAATGTTGAAAAGAAAATAGGTATTGTCACTCTTTTAACTGTCATAATCAATGGTGCAATTTTAAAGGGCATGAAATATGTTTGTAAAAGGATGTGCTCACCATTTCCCAAAAAGTGCACCTGTTATAAAAAAGAAAAGTAACATGTATTATTTAGAAAAAAAAAACAAAATGAGAGATAGGTCCGTATAGGTGTTTGCAGTGGCTCACCATTGTAAATAACCGTACAGAATTTGTGAAAGTATTTTGTCTTTCTTTTAAAAAATAATAGTAATGAAGTTTACTTAAGGTTACAGTGTACCTTCAGATCGAAAATTTATTGAAAATTTGTTTTTGGCGTTAAAATAAAGTTTACAGAATGAACTTTCATCCAAAAAAAAAAGTATCGAAAAATAGTGAAAATTGACGGAGAAATGACGGTATAACTTTTGTGGGCGGAGTTTGTTTATTAAGCGATATGTTTTTTTAAGCGCCGTTTTCTCAAAGTTAATTTTTCGCTTGTTGTAAATCAAATTAGCAAAATATAATAATCGCTTTGAGTTATAGCGTTTTAAAGCTGATTCGGACGTTCGAATTTAGACGTCGTGAAAAATTCGACAATTCATTTTATTACCAAATGGTTTCCATATTTAGATAGCCAGCTCTATAAGCTTTAATTTGATATCTGGGTTTAGGTATATTAAGTGTAATCTTAAGACGCTAGAGCTGTTATACTGGAGACACCCCCCAAGGTACACTGTAACCTTAATGCGAAATATGAGGCTCACAGTTTGCTGTATAGAATTTAATTCAAGTGCATGAGGAGTTACAGATATTCATTAATTTAAACATTTATCTCCTTTCTCTTTATTAAGTATTATTGTAACTAAAATTTCTAATATTTTAAGCTCGGAATCATTTATTTACGGTTTAAAAAAGAAATACATCAGATAAATAAAATACTAATCTAAACATTGCTATAATCATTATTTTCCATGAATGCCGTGTCTCTAAATTATAAAGCCAGCTGTATTCAGGTATTGCATCACAGTGACTTACACTGATGGTCAACCATTTAACCGTTCAAATTCTTCGTGCAATTATTGTGATATTATGGTTGGTCTGGATACAAGTTACTTCAAACACCAAGTAGATTTGTCAAAAACTACTCAGAAAAACTTTTTTTACTCTGTGTGATGCAGTATCATCAAAGTGCTCTATGTGGTGATTGTATGAATAAATGCCCCAGGTACCTCAGATTTCGTGTTTTGTCTTTGATGACGAAATTCTTCGCATTACCAGCAGAGTTTAAAGAGACTTGCGAGTCCAGTGTTCCTAAAGGGGAAAAACATTCCTTTAAACTTAATTTCTCGAAAAGGCAATGGGTCTTGGGAAATCACATTTTATTGTGTGAAATGAATAACACTATAATGGCCTTCATGTCGTTAAGTGGTAAAATAAGAAAATACATGTGCAAACATATTATTACCGATACTTGTTTCTTGATCCAAGTCGCTAACTTTTTCTCTGCAGCAATGAGATTGTTTTGGTGCCTGCATGAAGAGGGAAAGCTTTTGGAACTGACACGCGTCCTCCGAACTGGCAGACTGAACAGCGAAATGAGCGACTTAAACCAAGTCTAGTACAAACGCTTCTAATTTACCACCACTGTCTTGAAGTTTGGAAATTTTGTTTCTAAAACAACTAACAGCCACTAATGCCATTGAATTTATGGGAATTACTGGAATCTCCAGGCCGCGGTTGTTAAAAAGGTGGATAGCGCCAGCTGTAGCGCTATCCACCAGATAAATCAGAATCCAGTGGATAAAGTATTAACAAACTCCATTGTGTTATCCAGATGCTTTACTTCATTCAGCTCTTTACTTCATTGGACCTGTATATCATGCAGCTCTATTGTTTTTAGGTCTAGGGTCTATTGTTAGCCATTGTTGTGTTGTTTGTTCTATTGTTTTCTCAGCAAATCAGAGAAGACCTTGTAAGAGCTGCGTACTGCCCCGTGTTATCCGCTATCCACCTTTTGAACAACCGGGTCCAGCTAGCCTGGAACATTACGTATAATATATGCAGTTCATGTGCTTACCGAAAATTTCATAAATTACGGCCATCTTGTCTTCAAACTGTTTCCACTCTAGAACATTCTGAATAGTGGCTGTTATGACTTTGAGAGTCTTGTCTGCTGGAGTTACCATCAGGTTCACTTGTTTAGTTGACCTTTCCTGTAGATTTATCAAGCATGATAAAAATAAATAGTCAACGTCAGCAAAGGAGCATTTTAGTACCAAAGAATCATCGACCAATGTAACTATAAAATTATGCATAGATCTAAAGGCTCTTTGGTGCAAAAGAAAAGAGGGAGGGGTGGGGTCTCCTAGGTATACGTACTGGTTTTAGGTCTGAGTTGTGTTTCCTGAAATATATAATATATACTTTATTATTTACAAAATAGGAGCATCAAATTATTTTATAATGCATAACTTAAACGATCAAAGCATGAAACAGTTATTGACATTATTGATATTACCTTTGACGTTTGGTTCTGATCCCAGGTATTGTCTTGTTCTTCTATTTTTACCTTGGAATTGCTCATAATTGCACCTCTCCCTGCATGGTATTGAGGAGGTCTGTTGATACCCAAAGTGTACAATTTTATAAAACCGTCTAAACGTAAACAACGTGCATGGTAAACAAAATTCGTGATTTGTGCATAATATTGCACACTGAGTACAAAACGTGATACAGTCGAGCCACCTTCGAACAGAATTTTCCGGTCGTTGCACAGAGTTGGTCATTATGGGGAGATTTACGGTTAGGGGATTTGAGAATGAAAAGGAGTCGGGACAAGAAAGCATGGCCGTTGTGGAGAGGTGGCGTCCGGTAGAGGTTCGACTGAACTTCATGTAAGCAAAGTTAACAAACAAACCTGGGCAAGTTGTTTTTAATCATTGTGTTAGCTCTTGGTGGCGGAAGTTGGGGTTCTTGTTTAACTGGTATGCGATTTTGCACTCCTCGGGTCACCCCTCGGTTATTTCCTGTGTGGTTGCCTCGACGAATCGAGGAATTTGCAATCACCCCACGCATTGAAGAGAAACTCTCGTTATAATATCCCTCCTTGCCAAGAGAATCCATTCTTTGAGGTGGAGGTAGACTTTGTTTTTGTGGCCCTGCGTCAAAGTATTCATTTTCCGAATTACTGGACTCATTGTAAGCGTCGGTCGGGGTTACTGTTGAAGAGTCACCAAAGTCCTCTGTTGATGGGTTTGCATACAATGCTTGCTTCAACCTTTTCTTTTTATTGTTAGCGAATATTGGTACTAAACGCCCTATAAACAAAAGAGAACAGGCTTTTAATGTCAAAATTATACATAAGACTTATAAAATAAAGTTAATTATAGGGTTTGTCTTATTTCTGCTTATTTAAAGGCCAAGTTTGCAATAAACTTGTAACAACTTTACCACTTAGGTTGCTGTTCGGACGCTTGTTCATGTAGTTGCAGTTCAACTTTCGAATTATATTCCTGGAGAACACTTCGGTTTTAGCAGAGTATCAGAGACTTTCTCCCCTTTAAAAAGAACAAAGTTTTTCGGCGTTTTTGCAACAGATAAAACTATTCCGTTTTGCCGAGACTCAGAACTTCAGTTTTCAGTTGTTTAAGAGCTACCTGCCGCTACGAATTTCGCGCGCTTCACGGCGCGCCAGCCGCGCTTTTTCCCGCGCATTTGTAAGCTCTGTCCAGATCTCCTCAGCAATGGGGAGTGGTCCTCAAGGTTTTGAAGAAAGCAAATTTACTTTTAGGCTCGACTACCAGCCGCTGTTCGGGAAACGAGCCCGCGCGGCTCAGAGACCGGACGCGAGAAAGCGGCGGAAATCGAGCCTAATTTACTTTTCAAAGATAAATTTGTTTTCAATACTTACATCGACTGCATAAATTATCTTTCGTGTTGGTGATTTAAGAATATTGTTTGAATGTAATGTTCACAGTTTATCCATCTTTCTGATCAAAATAAAGACATCATGGTACATATCTAACTACTAACAATCAAATCAATTCAGTTTCCAAGTAACCCTGATGACTGCTAAAAATGTTCCAGCCTTCTAATTTATCATCGGCTACTTCATCTATCAGATTTTGGAGCCGGAATAAGTATTTCAGTTACGGAAATGATTTATAGTAGCTTGATATTTTGTTTCATTGCCTCAAAACCAATATGTTTATACTATATGGTACACATATCAGTTTGTAATAAAAAAAATCTGTATGTCGCAGGGTCATTATCGGCATAACAGTAGCAAAAGTTTTTTTTAATAAAGTTGTTTAGATCATGGGAAAGGCAAAATTAACAAGAAAAGCCGCTTCGCAGAACTGGCTCTGCATGTTAATTCACTTTGCACGCTGCCGTGACAAGAACAAGGTATATTAAAGCTCCATGTTTTGTCAATTTTCAATATTTCCTTTCCTTAATGTTCATTAAAAATCCCTGACAATTCGGTAGCCATTTCATCTCAATCAGCCAGACTTTAATTTTGCCGAGTGAAGTATAATTTAAATCGTTAAAAGAAAATTGCGATTGCAGCCTATAAAACATTAATAACCTTACAAAAGTGGTGGCTCAAGGAAAATTGGCAAATAGAAAAAGTTATTAAGTTCAGCTGCCGACCTTCAAGAAATTGTGTCACTTGTCTTCACCGATAAACATATGTGGTTGGTTCTTTATTAGACCTTGAAAAATTAAATCTGCGGCCTTATTTTATACCAACTACAGATAAATTATACAACAAGGCTACGAAAATAAACACAGCTCTATTTAATTTTAATCGTTTCAATGGAAATTATCCGTAAGTGAGATTTTGCCTGCACAGCCTGGGGGAATAGCAGTTGCTCAGCTGAAGGCGAATCCTCAGGCAGGTTCGGTAGCGTTTTCACGCCTGCTGACTATGATTGCTTTCCCCGGTGATAAATCATCTAGAAACAAGCTGTTTGCAAAACAACGACTGGATATGCTGATAATAAAAATACCATATAAACACCGTTTTCGTTCGACAACGTGGGTGTTCTTGTTTGGAAAGGCATCGCCGAGAGCTGAATAAAAGACTAAAAGGGCTCCTCAGTAAAGTTTAAAGTAAAATGAGAAAACCATCCTTGGTAAATCGGTTGTCCTATCATCAGCAAAGAAACTGACACAAGCGCGTTCAACTTATCTTTGGCTCACTCAGCACCAGAACTTTCACAAATAATCTCGAATACGTTTTAATTTCTCAGTTTAATATAATGGCGAGACTGGCTCTGTGGGAGGCGGTATATTCTCAAATATAGTCGACACTGAGTCAAAAGCTGATCTTTACAGAAAAAAGTAATTTTTCGCATTTATCAGTGTATTTAGCATGCGATCGCATCAAAACTAAACTGTGACTTGGCAAAATAACCACAGCTGTACCACCCTGCAGAAGCTCGCGAGGAAACGACAAATGATGGTGTTATAGAATGTTTTTTCAAATGATGAGAAGAAAGCTTTATTGAAGAGATTTCCTCACAGTAGGAAATTCAATTAAGACATTCGGCGAGAGCCTTATCATAAGTGACAAGCCTGACGGAGTGTGCTCGAACGTCAAGACAATTTGCCATAACGATTTGACATCTCAGGCCTGAGCAGCTGGATTCATATTTAACTTGATTAAACTGAGCGACAATAGCTAAGAAAATTGTTGGGCTGAAGAGAAACAAAACCTTATCAGATCTCGTCGTGGACATACGCCCACAAGGGAACCAGCTCGCCCGGATCAGCCCAGGAGATATTTAATACAGCTGCTTCACCGCACACCGAAAGTCATCTGAAGCCGACTTGCTTCGCGGTCAAAGCTAAACAACAGCGACATAACAGTGAAGTGAAAGCCAAGCTGAGTTGTACTTAGACGTAGTCCGGAGACGTTTTACTTAATAAAAGGTGACAATATACTTAAATATAAGTTGACGCTATAACCTCTCAAGGAACAAAGAAGGGGAAATAGTGTTGGCCGGATCCACCGCAGTTAAACCTCACTATGGCTGGAAATGGAAGTGAATCAAACAAGTCCACTCATCTGGAACCCTTGGATCACCTCTTTTCCTTGTACATGAAGTTTGAACTGGCCGAGGGTATTTGCCTTTCAATCCTGTCAGTGTTAACGGTGTCCGCGAACATTTTACTGCTTATGGCAATATGGAAAGACCCCGAAAAAAACTTCCGATCCCCGACAACTTATTTCCTCATCGGCCTCGGAATAACTGACCTACTCACTGGTGCTACAACAGAACCGTTTTTCGCGTTGTTTTACATCACGCATTTCCTACGTGGAGACCGAAGTATTCCTGGGCTGATCTCTCGCTTGTACGCCGTCGGACAACCAATTTCAACCGTCACAATAAGCTCGTCATATTTGATAGTCCTGTTTTTGTCCGTGTCTCAATACATCGCTATTAAGTGGCCTCATAAGTATAAAGCTTTGATAACAAGAAACCGTGTTATCGGGAGCGTTTTGCTAAGCTGGCTTTACTTTATCTGTTTTACACTGGTGTTGCACTTTTCAGGAATCGATACAAGTATATTTCTGAAGGTAGACTTAGCCATACACCCCGTTTTAATATCATCCGTACTGTTTATAACTTTAATTTTACTCTACAGAGTTTTTAAGAGACAGGTACAGCAAAAGGGCTCCAGAAAATCTTTTCTGGACTCCAAAAAAGGCACTAAAGCGAAAGCGCACAACCTTCAACGACAGTTTACAATCGTAACGTTTTATCTGGCCGCTATTCTTTTGATTTCAGCTTTGCCTCATATTGCTATTCAGTTTGTTTGGCTGTACGCCAGCCTGACCATGGAGGGAACCTATTATATTTTTATGGCTCTGAGAATAAGGGATTTACTGCTGTTTATTAAAGTGGCGCTCGACGCTTTCATTTATGCGTGGCGATTGCCAGCTTATAGACAAGCGCTAAAGATATCCCTTCATTGTTCAAACAACGAGAGATATAAAAAACCATCACACGAAGAAGGAACACAGTTGTAAGTGTTGTATTGTGCTCTCATGTCACCTTGAAAAAGATATGCGGAAATACTCTCTTTTAGAAAGTGCTTGTTAAAGAGTTCTCTGTGTAAACTAATAAATTGAACCGGAAAGTCGGGTCTTGCTAAAGACAGCTTTCGAGACCTTAATGAAAAAGAAAACAATGTTTACTCAGCATGTTGCCAGTTTGAAATGAAGCGCTAACAACTGTCATCTCGTTAAGTAAAGTACACACACCTCATACGTTAAAAATTCACAGCTCATTTGCATTAGCAATTCGGGTTTATTTAACAACCTCTTCTTATATAATCAGCAAAACTTAGAATTGCACGTTTTATAATGAAAGCCGGTAATAAAACAAGGGTTAATCGGACATGCAGAGACTTATGTTGCTGGAATGGTCGTGTTTTTTCTTACAATACACCGGTTTTGTTGACAATTTTTCACAACTGAAAACCAGACTTTCAAGTTCAAAAGCGCATAATGTTCTCTTTTTTTTCAGTCACGTTTTTAAATAATCTGTTTTAGACCTCATAAGCAGAACACTAGCTGTTCTGGGCGTTTCACTAGTAAGATGAAAATAAAATATCTCCTGTGCTGACGGGAGGGGGGTCTTTTCTTCGCGTCACTCCTCACTGCCTAAACACCTGGAACGCGATAGCAGTGCACTCAACAACTATTTTATTTCTTGTTGCTAAAGGATATCAGGATGTTGACTAAATGTAAGTGACGTGATTCTCAGATGGTCCCAGGCTGCTCGCAACCAGTCACTGTCCTGAGAACACCGAGCCTTGGGTTCAATATGGTCAAGGGGCAGCGGCGTTGCTCGCTTTCGTTTCGTTACATTTTGTCTCGCGTTTTCCTGATTCGCAACGCAGCAATAAACGAGTCTGCAAAGTTATCTGTATTCCGTTTTTTATTCGTTGAAATCTTCTTCTTCCCGCCGCACAGCGAGCAAATTATTATACAATCTATTTTAAAAACTTTAAAGCCTTTTTATATGGATTCAATTGCCGAGCCCACTTCATGGTTGTCGAGGGGTCAAGGAACAAAGGGAACATTCCCGACCAGACCTGTCTCAAACGAAGTCCTATCCATATTCCTGGGCATCCACGTATTAACCAACTCATGTCTCAGTCCCTGACTGTAAGGCTGTTCTCACCAGAACTCTGTAATTATAAAATCTGAGGAAACATGGAAAGACACACTATAAGTTGCTCATTACGTTCGAGTTTCACAAAGTCCTCTCCATATGTTGCCCATAAACAGAGGAATGTACCGTAACAACTCGCTTAAACGCGGCCTCAAATAAATGGAGTTTATTAAGCGAAAAGTTGTGTGATGCGGCTGGATATTTTTACGAGTCAAGTTTTATTTGTTCGAGCCTTTTAAATTGTGTCCCAATTTAAAGTGCCAGGTTCGATCAAATTTTTAAATTTCTTTTTGTGCACTTTTAGGAAATCGGAAGGAAATAATAAATGTATTTAGTAACCCGTCCAAACCGATCAAGGGAAAACTTGAACATGCAAATGCCAAAAAAAAACATTTTCCCGTGATCGGATTGAAAAACGCTTTGGACAGGATACTAAATACATTTCCATTCGAAATTGGAAAAAAAAACACGAAAATTTAATCGAACTGGCACTTTACAGCACGAGGCAATCTATACATGCGGGGATTCAAGTTTTTTGCTATACATTACATACGGGGCTTCAAACTGTACGCACATGTTAAACATACGAGGTTTCATGAAAATCGTATGGCGCTGTAAGCTGTATACACGGGGCTTGAAGCTTTAGGCGAATCATTCTTTGTTTAATGCCTCATTTGCACATGCGCCACATTCTCTAATCGAGCTACAAAAAAATCAATTTCGAATATTGATAATTTAATAAGTTTTTTTCTGGAAATTTGAGCCCGATATACAAGCTGAAACTCGAAATTGTTTAAAAAATGTATAGCTCATGCGCGCTTTTTCCATCCATGAATTTAACAATTATTGGATGAGGTTGAGCATGATAGCGAGAATTATCAAGGCCAAAGTTTGTGTTATCTGCCGAAGCCGAGGGCTGAGGCGGATAACACAAACTGAGGCCTTGATAATTATCGCTATCATGCGAAAACCGAATCCAATAATTGTTTTATTATGCATATTCCTGAGCTGCACTTGTAAAGACAAGAGCGCGCACAAAAAAAGTGATCAATGCACAGCAGTCAACTTGTAAGTAAACAACTTACGTCACTTCTGCATGCATAAAACTATTGTCGGTAGGTATGACGTCACTTCTGCATGCATAAAACTATTGTCTGTAGGTATGACGTAACAGAAACAGCAAGCAATAATTAGCTGCGTGCTTATAGCCAATCAAAATCGAGCTAGTGACACCAATGTATAATAATAACAATTATTGGATGAGGTTGAGCATGATAGCGATAATTATCAAGGCCAAAGTTTGTGTTATCTGCCGAAGCCGAAGGCTGAGGCGGATAACACAAACTGAGGCCTTGATAATTATCGCTATCATGCTCAACCTCATCCAATAATTGTTTTATTATGCATATTCCTGAGCTGCACTTGTAAAGACAAGAGCGCGCACAAAAAAAGTGATCAATGCACAGCAGTCAACTTGTAAGTAAACAACTTACGTCACTTCTGCATGCATAAAACTATTGTCTGTAGGTATGACGTCACTTCTGCATGCATAAAACTATTGTCTGTAGGTATGACGTAACAGAAACAGCAAGCAATAATTAGCTGCGTGCTTATATCCAATCAAAATCGAGCTAGTGACACCAATGTATAATAATTCAGTTTGCAGTTTTTGTTAGCTGATATTTCTTAAACATTACATGAAAAGAGGTAAAATTGCATAGATTACTAAAGTTTAACAAGTTCTTTCAACTTTTGAAGTAAATTCATATTTAGCACGATGCCTTTTCAACGTAAATTCGTATGCTGATGAAACAAAATGTTAACAATGACGTCAGTAAAGATTCGCCTATAAATACGGCGCTTCAAGTTATTATGGAGGTTCAAGATATACATACGGGGCTTAAAGCTATACATACGGGACTTCAAACTATACATACGGGGCTTCAAGTTATACATACTTCTGTAACAACTCCAGCTGCTATTGTTTCACCGCCGTAGCGCAGCATAAATCTTCCAAGATCTTTGTAATCTTTATACAACTCAACACAAACTGGTTTGAACGTATGAATCACTACCTCCGCATTGGAATTCCTGGTTAAACATCTGTATAAAGAGGGATGCACAAAAATGAGCACCACGTAAAATTTGCAATAGCCTTGCAAGAGCTATTAAATGCGAACTTTGTTATGTGTAACTTTGCTCGAAGAAATTAGCTTCATAAGCTACACTTAAATTCGAGTTTAAATAAAGTTTATGTATGTTATGTACGTATAAATAGCCAATTGAATTACCTTTAAATTAGTAATAAAGCGATCTTAAAAGAGAGTACATGTAACATGGTAGATCTGACAATAGCGAAAGCAAGAAGAGTGTTTGAACGCAAGTGAAAACTGCAATTTGCAAGTAGAGTTTACCGACTTAACAGACCTGACAAAGAGTCGCGGTTATTTCAATAATTCATCCGTGAAACATCTTCTAATAATTAGCATTTCTTAGAATCAGAAAAAGAAATCAAACCTAAACATTAATTAGTGGAATGTAGTAAGAAATACTGGTCCATTTACTTATGGGTTTTCCAGTCATGGCCATTCTTTTCTGGTCGTTGTAGAGAGGTTCGACGATAGAATCACTCCCTTTATTTTTCTTTAATGGCTACAAATCTCGAGAGAGAATTTTGTGAGAGGCAGAATTTTTTCTTCGCGCGTTGCTTCTTCTTTGATCCTTACTATCTGATACTTGTGCAAAAGGATATTATCGTTCAACATTACACACTTGTTATAATATTGCTGTTACTTGAGAGTGTGAAAAAAGTTGTCACCTGGGCTTCTTTTGAAGAACTTCTCCTGTGCTCTTGTGTAAAACACTACAGAGCCTTTTGATAGTAGCCGGTTCATTTAATGTCTTATAGTGAAACAATACCTGCGAACAAAACAGTAAAGAAAGGTTGCCATTCACACTAATGTGGTTTAAAGTTTGAGTCTGGATATAATTTCAAAGTGTGATCATTACGGGGGGTGACAACTCTAAGAAGGCCTGTTTCGGGAGAAAAACAAAATTCTTCCGGGAATCTGAAGATTTTGCCGGGAATCGGGAGACTCGAAAAATTTTCGGGGAAACATGAGATAATGTTGTTAAAATTTCGGGAAGTTTGAAAGTTTTGCGAGAATGTCTCCTAAAAAATCGGGAAGATATTCCAAATTTTCGGGACAACTTTCAGTTCCACAAAGTATTGCTCAAACAGCGTTTGTTAGAGTTGTCACCCCCGTATCATTCAAGTGATAGGTGTACTTTCCTGTGGTGCAGTTGATTTTGCTGTACAAAGCGGTTTTCAATGGAGTCTGTTACCATAAAAATATGCAAACTGTACAAGGTGGTTCTAACTTTTGAGTAAAATAAAAGGTCTTGAGCAGTACTTTTCTGTGAAAATGTCTATCAACAGTATTTTTAATTTTTGAATCTGTGTTTAATTGCCCTAGTATGACCATTCAATTGAAAGTCTAGCCTCCCGCGTGACGAGCCCTAAGGACGTCTGCGTGGGAGGCTATTGAAAGTCATTAAGCAACGCTTTTGTGTGGCTCTGTTCGTATTTTCATTTTCCACAAGTTGAAATTTTTAGATTTACTTGCCGAATGTTTACTTTAGTAGTTTTAGAAAACAAAGAGTTATGAATCCAAACTCACCATAAATCCTTTTGTAATGGGAACACGGATGTTAAAAACTAAAATGCGCGCTTTCAATTTTGTTGTGCACTTTATTTGTGCACTCGGCGGACACAAAACACTCCCCACTCTGAAAAACAAAATAAAATAACAAGTACGTATTACGCCGCAGGAAAGAGAGGGCTCCATAAATAAGCTGTGATTATTATTGCTTTGGCTGAAACGAACTGTTACAATGTAAGTGTAAAAAGGAAAGGGAAAAGGAAGAAAAGTCGGACAAGAGAAGAGATTGTTATTTATCCATGAAGAAGACACCTGAACAAAGTATCCTTGACTTGGTGGAGATGCTACAAAACTAAAGAGTAGCAAAATTGAGTGACTAAAACAACCATTGACCGCCGTCAGTAGTCCATGCTTACCCAATATGCATCATGCCCAGGCCTGATAACGTCAATGTCACGTGATCACCTGCGCATGCTAACTGAACTGGTTCGTCGTGTATGGTGAGGGCTGGTGACAAAAAGCAAACATGTCACAAAAAAAAACATCTTTCAGGCAAAACGTTATTAATATTTGATGAATTTATACAAAAACAAAACAAAACGCTTAATTAGTGTCTCCTTAATTTCTCAACTAAATATTTCCTTCAAACTAACTGGGAACTATGATAAAAAGCAATTACAGATAAAGCCGGATTTTGAAAAGGAAGAGCTTCCTTAAACGAATTACTGAACGTGGCTGCTGGCATAAAATACGAAGTGGGAAGAGATAATTAGTAATTCTCACTTTAATAATAAAAACCTCTTCTACAAAAACAAACATACAAAAACAAATGACGGGAAAGTACACCTTGCTCTATTCAATAATTAAGTAACGGGTTCACAATTATGGATCTTGGCAACAAAACGTTCGGTAATTGGCGGGTTTGGTTTTCGTCTGTTTTGGTACAACCAAAAGCCATTTATCTGACTAGCAACAAAAAAAGTATAGATGTATCTTCAGTTTGCAGTGACGAAGTTCGGTTTTACTTGTTTTAAAAACCAAAAGCTGGAAACAAATGTCAGTTAACTGTTACCAAGTAGATAAAGCTTATATTATACTGAGGAATTCACTTCACTGTGGCCCGAATGCAATAACAGGAAATTTATACACTGATAATAAGTCGTGATATACACAAACAAAACTAACACAGGTAGGTTTCTTTTGAGTTGAAGTTTCAGAATTTCTTTCAATCGTAAAACTAACGACAATGATCATTTCATAAGCTGATTCCAGTGAAAGTTTTTCCGGGTTAATTACTGGAAATTCTGAGATTTCTCAGTTTACTATTGAATTGTAGGGGACTTATTTCAAACAGCTATTATCAAGATATGCGATAACCAGGAATATGTACGGATGGGCAGTCACAGAGTAAAATGTTTGGAAAAGGTTGACAATGACAACTACGATTTATCTTATGCCTCGCAATCAGAAAAACGCAGAACGCAGTTAAAAAATCAGTCTTTCCGAAAACAGTGAGTGCCTCCTGAATATAGATAAGCCCAAAACAGTATCACTATTTTAATACAACTAGTAAAAGCTACGTAGTTGTTGTTGATGTCGTCGTTAATTTTTTTCGGTCGAAAGCCCATCTGAACAAAAGGGGTGGGGCTGATTTTAAGCATTGTAGTCGCTAAGGAACCATCATTGGCGAGAAACTGCTGACTTCAGCCTAAAATATAACTCCTACTGCTGTCGTAACTGAGCTGGTTCCCCACAATGTGGACGTTTGGACCATGGGATAAAAAATCTCATTTCCGCCTTTCTATCTGAGCAGCGTTTAATAAAGGCCAACAAAAATACAGGTATCTGAGAGCTGCTACACTACCGCGGGTCTGGAGCAAACGTGAATACTGGCTGTTTTGCAGCCTACAATTTAATCTCACTGCGTGTCCATTCTCCACCATGTTTGTGAAATCGCGTTTGAATCAGTTCTCAGTCAAAAACTGTATTTGGAATCTCTTGTTAGCGATCATATCCCTTTGATGTCCAAGGGTCATGGCTTACTCGCCATTTCCGTAACCAGATATTGAATGGCTGCATTACTAAAAAGTTTATATTCTACAGGCCAGCAATTATGTCCACTCTTCATCAAGCAATAACTCGCCGCAATCCTCGACAAGTCCGTCTTCTCACAAATGTGGGATGCAACGTGAACAGACTCGATTCACGTATGCGTACTCCAATGCGACTCGTCTGTGATCTGAATAATGAGTCCTTGGGAGCATCCCTGGGGCGACTTTTGCTTGATCACGGAGCTGGAGTCCATCAGAAGGACGAGTTTGGTATTTCAGTATTTTGTTACGCGTGCATCAAGCAGCGAGCTACGTTAGTGGAATGTATGATCCGTGAGAGAGAGATTACCTGGCTGGATAAAGACCAAGAAGGAAACTCAGCCCTGCACCATGCGGCGGCGACTGGTAACTGCCTGATTACACGGATGGTTATCAAGCAAATGAGGAGATACGGCTTGAATATTGACCAGAGAAACAACCGCGGTGAAACGCCTCTGATACTTGCAGAAAGACTTGGACACTTCTGGTGTGCCGAGTTACTTCGGGTCAGCGGTAACGCTAGCACTGGAGCACGTGATGACCTCGTGTTTAAAAATGCCGAGGAATGGAGATACACGGGCGCAGAGCGGGCGCCAATAAAGCTTTCCACTTACTTTAGGTTAGCATGAAAATAATTGTTGTTTAATTGTGATATTTCCGTAGTCACGCTTCACGTTCTAATTCCATTTATTTTAAATTCTCGAAACGTTTACTCAGCGGGGAGAAACAAGAAGCTGTGAAGTTCTTTTAAGAAAAACTTTAAAAAGTTTGTACTGTACATCTTGGAGCTCCCACAAAAATGCCCATCATCGGGCCCATACTAGTCCATTATTAGACCCGTATAGGCCACCAACGGACCCACTGTCTAATTCTTGGGAGGTTATATTGTGGAGCACTATTTTATTTGAGTCCGTACGCCTCGCTGTTTTAGGCTGAAAAGTTGGAAAGGGTGATTGATCTTTACGAAGAGATGTTGTTTTTGTTTTTAAGCGCAAAGTTCCCGGAAGTTTCTAAGCAGCTTACAGTGACTGTTCGCATCAAAAGACCAGCGTCTTCAGATCAAAAAATAATACCACGTAATGATCGAACCAAGCATCCTGCTCATACTGGTAAGTTAACAGCAACAACAGCAGCAATGCTTTTGCCAAAACAAAACCCGCCAGTTCCGATTCCCTTTAGCCTCGATCTAAAAGTGAGTCCTACTGCACAACTATTTATATGGAAATGAGTTGTCAGTCACAAACTCTTTTTTATATGAATTGTCATACATCGGACCTCGCAAATCATATTCTTTTCCACCCTTCCAAAAGGGTCGCTTTTGTACTATTTCAAGGTTGCGGCGATTATTGATAGGTTTGTTGTTATGTGTATCCTGTGGAGGGGGGTGGGGGTGGGGGTGGGGGGGAGGGGGGGACCAGGGCGGCGCTTTTTTGAGGAAATACATACGATAGGAAACTCAAAAATGACCTGCAGTCACAAATTCTGGGTGGTCTCTTATTTATTTCGGAAGAGAGCTTGTGGGTCGCCTGTTGTCTGTTCCCTTACTTTAGTTTTGTCCAAATGAATAACTCAAAAAACAAGATTTACTTTTGACTGTTCACAGGGAAATCTGTGAAAAAAGACGCTTTACCGAGACTGTTAAAGTTACTCAGGGAACAACAGATGGACACCTTCCGAAAATCAGCGAAACCTTCAAATAAGGGCAACGAAAATTTCCACGATCTTCGGGACTCGTCGGAAGATGAAAATAACCGACTAAGAGACGATCAAATGACAAGGAAGAAAAGGAAAGCTTTCTCGTTCGCAGGTTTACCTGTGTTAGCTTCCAGCGTGATAAGAAAACAGGGCGAAGCTGCTCGCAACGACCTAATTTCCAAGGATAGCGGTGAAACAAACAAACTCAAAAAACCAATGAGACGCAGATCGCACGCGGCTGATTTTACTGGTTTGATGGAAACCATGAGCGAGGCAGGTCGAGTGAGAAAGACTGGTGCTTTTAATATAGTTTGTGAAGAGAGTTCAGATGAGTTAACCGAGTGAGACCGTAAATAATGTCTGCAACAATATGCTGCAAGCTCTAAAGAAGTAATATGTTCTTAACAGACGCTAAGATAAATTAACTGAGTGAGATTCGTATATCACTGTATCAATAAAATAAAGAATTGAAAATACGCGCCTCCGCCAAAACTTTTGAGGAGCACCGACTCACCTTTGAGCAGCCCTTGTTCCCCTGCAGGCATCACCACAATCTTGTCACCGTTTTGAAGTTTACCAGCCTCTAATTTTCCAGTAACGTTTATCCCAGTGCCCATCCCTGCAAACATACATGGAACACTGTACACTGTCACATGACTGTCACTATACACTGTCACATGACTGTCACTGTACACTGTCACATGACTGTCACTATACACTGTCACATGACTGTCACTGTACACTGTCACATGACTGTCACTATACACTGTCACATGACTGTCACTGTACACTGTCACATGACTGTCACTGTACACTGTCACATGACTGTCACTATACACTGTCACATGACTGTCACTATACACTGTCACATGACTGTCACTGTACACTGTCACATGACTGTCACTATACACTGTCACATGACTGTCACTGTACACTGTCACATGACTGTCACTGTACACTGTCACATGACTGTCACTATACACTGTCATATTACTGTCACTGTACACTGTCATATTACTGTCACTGTACACTGTCACATGACTGTCACTATACATTGTCACATGACCGTCACTATACACTGTCACATGACTGTCACTGTACACTGTCACAAGACTGTCACTGTACACTGTCACATGACTGTCACTATACACTGTCACAAGACTGTCACTGTACACTGTCACATGACTGTCATTGTACACTGTCACATCACTGTCACTGTACACTGTCACATGATTGTCACTATACATTGTCACATCACTGTCACTGTACAATGCCACATGACTGTCATTGTACACTGTCACATCACTGTCACATGATTGTCACTATACACTGTCACATGACTGTTACTGTACACTGTCATATCTGTACTTATGAAATAATCGAAACCATAATATGTAACCTACCTTTATAAACATCTGACACGCAGAACCTAAAAGGCTTTTCTAATTCTCGCTTTGGAGGTTTGAAATTGTCTGCAACAGAAAACAAGATAACACATTAGGAAATAAAATATGACAAAGTTGATATTTTAAACGAATATTAAACAGGAGTTAAGAAAGTCGTGATCTGATGCGAGTACTCAAATATATTAACCTTGTAAGGAAACCGCAACTACTGATGTAAGACTAATACTGTCCAACATCCATGTGTGGTCACCTCTCCTAAGTGATCATTTTCCCCAAACACCAAATTTCTTCCAGTCAGATCACTATAGTCGAACCTTCCCTTAAGTGACTGTGACCACTTTCAACACTGGTGATCTAATTTTTCTATTGTTGCTCATATTTTGATGTCACTACAGAACGAAACTAGTTTTGCTCACAAGTTCTATTGGAAGGTCTAATTTACAGAGCGTGTATCAGAAGAAAACTATAGGCAGATTTGTTAAACACACTCTTTGACCAAAACCGTTTATGAGGAGGTTTAGGATAAGAAAGAAATAGTTTTATTTTGGAAATTATAGCCCTTTGTGTTAACATATTTTTAGTTGCAGAAAATCGCAAATAAAGTTGAACTTCTCTTCATTGGCCACCCTCGGACAGAATGTTCCTGCTCTGTAGAGAGCTGCAGAGCCATTATGGGGAGGTTTTAATGAGTGCATGGATCAGTAGTATTCTGAATGTTGGCTACAGTAACGTGTTCATTTGTTACCTATTCTGTCCAGTAAAGTAGGTCCATTATACCAGTCTCTGAGCAAGCACTCTTTACAGGGGTCTGTAAGGTTCTCACCAGTGAGACCACTACAAGGTACATAAACAACATCAGAGTCCTACAAAGGAGACAAATAAAACACATTAGTTCTCCCAAGAATAAAATGTAACGCAAGTTCTACAGAGATTGCACCTCTGCACATGATTTCCTTTTTCAATTTGATTTCTTCTGCTAAAATAACACACACTCAACTCCCACTAACACCTTCCAGACCAAGATTTGGTGCCCAGGATAGCGAGAGTAATTTTCAGTAAATCTTTATTCCCCGAGACTTTAACTTCTGTCCGTTATACCAAAGTGTCCGTAATAACAGGGTGTCCATTATAGCAAGTTGTCCGTAATAACAGCATGTCGGTTATAGCGAGGTGTCTGTAATAACGGGGTATTTGTCATAGCGAGGTGTCCGTAATAACAGGGTGTCAGTTATAGCGAGGTGTCTGTAATAACCGGATGTCTGTCATAGCAAGGTGTCCGTAATAATGGGGTGTGTGTCATACCGAGGTGTCTGTAATAACAGGGTGTCTGTTATACCAAGGTATCCGTAATAACAGGGTGTCTGTTATACCAAGGTGTCCATAATAATAGGGTGTCCATCATAGCAAAGTGTCCGTAATAACAGGGTGTCCGTTATAGCGAGGTGTCCGCAATAACAGGGTGTCTGTTATAGTGAGGTGTCCGTAATAACGGGGTGTCCATTATAGCGAGGTGTCCGTAATAATGGGGTGTCCATCATAGGAAGGTGTCCGTAATAACAGGGTGACCGTTATAGTGAGATTTCCATAACAACAGGATGTTCATCATGGCGAGGTGTCTGTGATAACCGGGTGTCTGTTATAGTGAGGTGTCTGTAATAACAGGGTGTCAGTTATAGCAAGGTATCCGTAATAACAGGGTGTTCGCCATAGCGAGGTGTCCGTAATAATGGGGCTGTCCATTATAGAGAGGTGCTCGAAAGGCAGGAGTTGACTCTAGGATTTTTAATCTTCAGTGTTTATTACCTTAAATCCTGCTTGTTTTAGAAAGTGTTTGAGCTTTCCAACGACATGATTATATCGAGCTTCTGACCATCCAACCTAAAAACGACGCAAATTTTATCATGTTACACTTGTTGAAAGTGGCAAGTTAACACTGAATAAAAACAATATAGCAATCACTAATTCCAGCAATCTTCCCCCAACAAAAGATTGGGAAATACACAATAATGGAGACAAAGGAGCTATTTAAATGTTCACAGGGAGAAGTGGCCCTATTTTCTGCTTTGTATAAGACCCTTTCCCCAGAGTCAGGAATTGAGTTGTGTTATGTACTTCTAGATTTATATGACAGAGCTGTAGTTTTGGCCATGAAAAGATACTCCACTATTCAGTGTTAGAATTACTTACATTATCAAGTTTATTGACAGCTACAATTAACTGTGTTACGCCCAGCGATCTCACAAGCAGCGCATGCTCTCTGGTTTGTCCTCCAGCTTCAAATCCTGACTCAAATTCCCCAGTACTTGAACCAACAACCAAAATAGCTACATCAGCCTGTACAATAGCAAAAAAAACAGTCAAATTCCCCAGACTGTACCACTAGGCCATGAAAACCTATGATAACTAGAAGGATAAAACTTTATCATTTCAACATTTCAAGTTTGCAGCTACATACATACACTGTACATACATACAGCTTGGTTTTAATTTTGCAATCAAAGACTCCAAATGTGAAACATCTTTAAGCTTATTGCTGTTTATATTTGTTTACAACAAATTAGTTATTGTTATTGCTGTTCTTGTTACGTAACGCATTCAATAAGATTGCCAAACTTAGCTTTTTAATGCATAACGCAATGTACGGTATTTTTAAATTTTAAACACAGCTTGATGTCTTTTAAAATACCTGGCGTAATCCGTAATATATGTGTGATGTAAAACTAATTTAAAACATTACATGACAAAAGTTTACAGCTGATGGAAGGAGTGAGTGAGCGAGTGCTCATTCGCATAAATGTCCCCATTATTGATAACCCGTTCAATATGGTTTGTTGTAAAACTTATGTTGTCTTTTCTTTTCCCATTGCAGTCCCGAGACTTGACTCGATGAAATATTCAACTTGCATTAGTGATCGGTTAACATAAAATCCTGATACTCCTTTACGAAACTTATTTTTTATTCACAAAATAAATACCGAAGTACTGCCCTCGGGTCATACTTATAGCCTCTGCTCATTTGGTGTATAATCTTTCATTAAGAGCATTTCATATTCACAAGTTGGCTCACTGAGGAGCCTTTGTTGATTGTAAGGAAGGATCGCTCAAATAAGAGCCAGCGATGTGTAGCTATAGAGCATTTCTTATTCACTGGTTGGCTTACAGGAGCCAGCAGAGATCTCATGTATATACCCACCACAATTCCCCAACTATGTTAGAAAGCCTCAGGGGCAAATGAAGGTGGGTGAAGGTGGATAGGGGCAAATGAAGGTGGGTGAAGGTGGATAGGGGCAAATGAAGGTGGGTGAAGATTGATAGGGGCAAATGAAGGTGGGTGAAGGTGGATAGGGGTAAATGAAGGTGGGTGAAGATTGATAGGGGCAATTGAAGGTGGGTGAAGGTGGATAGGGGCAAATGAAGGTGGGTGAAGGTGGATAGGGGCAAATGAAGGGGACTGAAAGAAAGTGGAGGCAAATGAAAGTCTGTTGAGGTATATGAAGGTGTCTGAATGCAAATAAAGGCGGATAGAGGTATAAGGGACTATTGCAGTGTACATATATGAAAGGCTTTCTAACCTAGTTGGGGAATCGTAGTAGGTATATACATGAGGTCTTAGCGCAGGAGCCTTTGATTTAGATTTCAAACTGTTTATTGAGTGTCAAAAACTATTGGTTTCTGTTCGTTAAAACTAAAATGATGCATGTCATTTCACACCACATCCAAAATGCCTCAAATCTCTAAATTAATGCATCCCTCAACAACATTGTCTTGAAGTAGTTTATAACAGACCTGAGCAGCTCCAGTGATCATGTTGGGAATAAAATCTTTATGTCCTGGGGCATCCATGAGTGTTATAAGCTTGGTTTCTGTCTCAAATCTTGTTAAACCAACATCCATAGTAATACCCCTGTTTAAAAACAAGGAATTATAATTATTTATCATGTTTAAAGGTTGGAAATTAAAGGTCTTTGTCATGACTTACCGTTCTCTTTCCTCGCCAGTTTCATCTAGCACCCAGGCATATGCAAAAGAAGCTTTGCCAGCTTTTTTAGATTCCATCTCATATGTAACCAGGTCAAGAAAAACACAAACAGGTATAAATTCTTAAACACAAACAAGAGATCTCATTTCTGCATCTAACAGAATTGTGTTCAAATTTTTGTAGCCCGCAATTTGCAAGTTTTCCTTTCAAGATTGCATTGTTTTTAACTTAAATAATCAAACATGAAAAATACAACAGAACAGAAAATGTGAATAATGAGGGTTCCAAATCAAAATATGTTTAACAATGACAACTCCCTGAACTATTTCAACCTTTTGTCATGGAATATAGTTCATACCTTTTGAGTTTGTGGATAAAATCCTAAAGTGTGACCATTCTAATGAAAGCTATTAAGCAGTACTTTCCTATGTTACTGTTTATGCTGTACAACATGGTTCTATCTTTTGAGTTTATGCACGAAATCCTAAAAGTGCGACCTGAGCCATAGTGATCATTACACAGACACTATTCTTATGTCATGATAGTGTAAACTACAATCAACAACAAAGCAAATCATCATTAATACAATATTATTGTTAAAGGATATTTATGCATTGATTTTTTGGAAACATCTCCAAGCCGATAAAGAAGATGACCCATAAGTGTGCTTTTTCCAGCATCAACATGACCTAAAAACAAAATAAGAACAGGTAACTTAAATTCAGCCTCAATATTACAACTTGTACTGTTCAGATACATGTACATACATGTTTTAAACAATCAGATATTTCAATTCAGTAACATGTCTCTACCTGAATGTAAAGGCAGTCAAATTAGACTCATAACAAATGCCCTTTTTTCAGTTTTCCTGATCAACACTACATGTACATGTATACAGACATTTATAAACTTACCAGTGACCACCAAGTTGAGAAGAGTTTTTCCTTTCCGCCGTTTGTGGTATTCTTCATGGGCTTCAGCAAGCAGCTGAATATAAAAATTAATACATTTGCAAATTAGCCACTTAAAATATGTAAAAGAAAGTGGTTACAAAATATGTAAAATATGTAAAAGAAAGTGAGTACAAAATATGCAAAAGAAATTAATTTGAAAAGTGGTTACAAAATATGTAAAAGAAAGTGGTTCAGAAGTTACCTGGTGTTTTTCCAGCTGCTTTTTGTTTGCTTGTCTCTGGTCTGTTTCTGTCTCACGTGGCTCCTCAGGAGAACTAAGGACAAACAAGAAGAAAATCACTCTGCATCTAGAAGAGGTGAGGTGATAATTTTACAGAGCCTCAAACAAAACAGATCTGCTAAGTTTCCCAAGTAAATTGTGGGTGGCCAATTATACAATCACAATTCAAGAGAAATCCCAAATTTTGTATTGCAAAATGCTGGCAAACAAATAGCACTATAGTCATTATAGTACTACATGTACGATTTAGCTTCCTAGTAAACCAAGATGTCCACAAAGACTTTGGCCATCTTCAGAGTAATGATCATGACTATATCATATTGTACATTGTCTGTTTTTTTTTTTGTATGTCATATGTTTAATAATAATATTTAATAATAATAATATTATCATATGACCTGTACGGCCCTGCGAACCTTTTCTTTGCAAAACCATTGATGAAAGTCCCGTATAAGGGCCGTACGCATTTGCACGAGCGGGCCGGAAAAAGGCGTACGGCCCTACTACAAAAGCGGACGGACTCGCGCGTTCAAATTTCAAGTAATTTTGTCTCCAAATTGGTCATATGATAAAATGCTTATTGACTTAGTTAGGTTGGGCCGGATGGGAAAATATTTGGCTCTCGCCATGACCGAGAGCCAAATATTTTCCCATCCGGCCCTCCCACTTAGTCAATAAGTACATAATAATAATAATAATAATAATAATAATAATAATAATAATAATAATAATATAAAGTTTCTTCCTGAGTTCAATAGTTTTCGAAGGGGCTGTCACATTTTTTTTGCTTGATCTTCTGTACACGTTATTTGAGTAAAGCAGGTTTATTATTTCTCGAGGGTGGGGTTAATTTTTACATATTTTAATTTTTTTAGCATTATTTTCTAGGAATTTTGATACTTTTAGATAAAAATATATATAGTTTATAGTATTGTTATGCCTGATGAATATACCGTGTCTAAATAAAGTTTAATTCAAGTACAAAGGAAGTTTGATCACCTGATACAAAAAAGCTTGTCACATGGTAAAGACAAATGTACCATGAGTGAAATTTGTGATCCTCGCAGTGTGCTCTCAACTTAAGCAGTTGAAAAAGCAACCTGAAAAAAATCAGTCTTGAACGAGATTCAAACCCATGACCTTGTGATACCGGTGCAATGCTCTATCCACAGAGCTATCAAGCCAGATGGATAGATGGTCAATTGTGAGTTCGTAATAAATATACCCGATGATAGTGAATATAATTATTATGAAAATCATATATTTGAACTGCGGATAAACATGAGTGAAATTGGTGATCCTCGCAGTGTGCTCTCTGCGAGATTAAAAAATTTCACTCATGTTTATTAGCAGTTCAAATATACGATTTTCACAAATGTACCATGCGATGCGTTTGAAATAGACTCGCAGCATAACAATCGTTATCTCTGAAAGTGGCCATAAAATTTGTGGGTTTCGTGGTTTACTGGGAAGAGTAGTAAAATACTTCTCCTTATCTTTAGGTGCAGAAGGTAAAAATGATTTCTGAACAGTTATTATCAACTGTGATGACTTAAGTCACTGTACTAATATCACTGACATCCAAGAGGTAATAAAGTGCATATTTAGAGATGGCAAATTTTACTATTTACCTCCTGATAAGGATAAACCCGAATGTCATACTACAGGATTTCATACAAAAACAAAAAAGGAAGAACTATGTTACACAACACAAGGTTTGAAAGGTGTTCGGGTGTCTGGACAGTCAAGAACATAAGACAAGGATAACATTAAAAGGTGTTCGGGTGTCTGGACAGTCAAGAACATAAGACAAGGATAACATTGAAAGGTGTTAGGGCATCTGGCCAGTCAAGAACATAAGACAAGGATAACATTGAAAGGTGTTAGGGTGTCTGGCCAGTCAAGAACATAAGACAAGGATAACATGGTTTTGCATCTAAAAGTCCTGTTAACATTATACAGCTGTATACTTTATATTTGGTAAATAGTTCATCATAAACAAGACTGATCTCATCCATCTTTACCTTTCCCTAGATTTCTTGCAGCTAATTGGAGGTGTTGAGAAACCCATCACAGCCTTATCTGGCATTGAAGTTACCACAGGGACAGTTGAATTTGTCAATCCTCCCTTCTTGGTATCCTGAGGCACATGATTCAGCACAGGATGTTGAAGTCTTACCTGCTGGTTTTTTCTTGTGGCACTGAAGGTGTCTGATTTATAAGTCATAACAATATTACTTAAAATATATCACAAATAAAGAAGGCCAAACCTAGACTTCCCACAAGTCGAGAAGTGAACGACTTTGAGAAAGTCTAGGCCAAACCACATATTACATTGTCTTAACTGTATCAGGCACACAAGAAATATTATCTTTTTAAATTTTTATGGTACTTGGTTTTGTCATTTTATACACACATACCCATGCATATATTTTTACTACTGCAATATTAAAAAGATGGCTCAGTTTGTCAAGGTAACATGTATTGATCATTACTTATGACCAAGTATAAAATGCTCAAAGAAATGTGATTAAGTCATGTACATGCTTTATTGAGTATAAAGCACCAGTACGAGCATGCATATCATCAGTATGAGCATGCATATCATCCGTATGAGCATGCATATCATCAGTATGAGCATGCATATCATCAGTATGAGCATGCATATCATCAGTATGAGCATGCATATCATCAGTACAAGCATGCATATCATCGGTACGAGCATGCATATCATCAGTACGAGCATGCATATCATGGGACATTTCAGAAAGGAAAAAGTATACTTGTTCCTTGTGCATTGTTGAGTTATATATTAAGCATTTGGGAATTTTTTATACAAATGTAACTCAAAAATGAATGTAGTCATGTTTCCTATGGTGGTTGACATCTGGCAGCAGAATAAGACAAGATGGCATGAAATTTAACATTATAGCTCATGTAGCTAAGGGATGGGACAAACTGTCTGATGCCATGAGTTCAACTAGGTGCTATATAAGTCATCTTCTGCCTTGCAGACACATCATTATAATGGACATCTCATTATTGTACATAGGCAAATATGATTCAGTGAAAATAACTCTAGCTACAACTGTCTTATAAACTCCCTTTATGATCATGGGTACTACATGTAAATTGTGACCCAAAGATTAAACAGGCCTAAACAGCGGTAGATGAAGGAGAGGAACTCTTTTGCAGAGAAAATGAGGACTGAACAGCCAAACATTTTCTCATTCTAAACCATTTTCACTCTGCCCCACCCCTCTCTTCCACCCTATTGAGCAAATCTGCCCCACCCCTCCCTCACACCCTATTGAGCAAATCTGCCCCACCCCTCCCTCCCACCCTATTGAGCAAATCTAGATCTAACACTGTTTAACATGAAAATGTCAGCAACAACAAAAACACAACTGGTCACTCGATCTCCTCCTATCTTGTATCCTATTGGGCGTGTTGTTGAATTTCATGTCATCTTGTTGTTGTACTTGAACTCATGGAGCTGCCTCTTTTGTCTTGATCGTCACTACTTTAGTTAGCTTTTGACATGTACTTGGATAACCTGACTAAAGTGTCCTTGAAGCTGATTTTCCCAGTCACCCAATTGAACAGGCAACTTTACAATACATGTACTTGTGTTAAGAGTTTTATTTTAAATTTAATGTCACCTATACAAATAACTATTTTTACAGCTCAGTGTGGTACTTGGAAAAATATGAAAAAAAACTGTACAAAGTGAATATTTTGCAGAAGACACATGCATGTATACATTTTACAACTTAAATTTACATCAATAGCCAAACTATAATACTCTAAAGAAAACAGCTAAAGAAACATACGCATGAAAATGTACAATTTGTTAAAATGCATGAAAGGCCACTCAAGTGCATCAATGTTATGAAGTTGATGTGATGGCTACTTTGATAGCTAATTCACAACATTGATCACACCAGAAAACATTTCTGCCATCTGACTTTTTTTGTCTCTTCACTTGCTTCAAATATCATTGAGAGCCCTGTATCCTTTAAAAGAAACTAAAAACCATAAAACAACATAATTATGATAATAATAATAATAATAATAATAATAATAATAATAATAATAATAATAATAATAACAATAATATTTATGATTTATATAGTGTAATTTCCATGTCAATATAATCAAATGTGCTCTTACGGTTAAAAATGCAAAAGTTAATAATCAATAAAAACTACCAGGGCATACTAAATTTCCAACTATTAAAAAAAATACTGAAACTAAAAACTATTGAAAACTATAAAATCTACTAAAAAAGCATGTTTTCAGTAAATTTTGGTTACCAGGAGTAACTGCAAATGCAGTACCTATTTTAAAAAAATCCATAGTGACAAATAGATTCTGATAAAATTACTTATATTAACCCATTGACACCTCAACTGCCCAAAACTGCCTGTTACAGAACCAGGGTCCTTCTACCATTTGTGACATTGTCACTTTTTATGCTAAGAGATGTCTTCTGCACCTAACTCAAGCAGAAGGAAGAAATCTTTCAAAAAGTGCCCAAATGAGAGAGTTCTCGTGAATTGGGCCAGATTTACACACAAAAAACAATCAGATTTGACTGCAAAATCGAAGGAAAATCTGGTCTTCCTACCTCTTTACAAACTTCACCTTCTTCAGTTTTTTCTATTGAAAGGCCAGCAACGAGGGAAAAAATGGAATAAGAACGATAAATGAAAAAAAAAGGGGAGTATGATGAAGAAAAAGAAAAGTCAAGCCTCTGGTGTTCTTTTCTCATTCAAAAACTTTCTCAAAATTTTGCTTTCTGCACATGCCCGAATGAAAAGGAAGTTTAGTTTTCATGTTTCAAACAACGTTTTGGACAGTTAACTAACAGTTTGCCTCCACCGCAGTCCAAATACAGCATTAATGGCTTCAAATTGCCATTTTTTGCAAATTCTCTAGGAGTCAATGGGTTAACAAATTATGTACAATATTCTGCAAATTTAGAAATCATTACAACCATTATTTCTGATTATTTACTTCTTTCTTGAAAATGCCCCTTTTTGCTTTTTTTTCACAATATCATCAGGTGATGGAGTAGAAAAATCAAAAGCAGCTAAATGCAAACAATCTAGACTTTGCAGTTCTTGAACAACTCTTTGTACAACAGTTTTGCTGGAGGATTTTTTGGCTGGTGCAGAATAGCAAAGTGTCAAAGCAAACAGGGTAGGTTTTGCAGTCAGTGGGGAGATGATAGGTCTCTTTTGACCCACTTGTTTCTTGACAATTTCCTGCTCAGATTTCATTTTTCTTTGATCCACTGATAAGTCTACCATGGAAGATGGTGTGGCAGGAGTGTTTTCCTTGTATTTAGCTTTGTGATTTTGGTTACAGTCTTTATCAACTTTGTTAGTCCTGCTGGCATTACCAAGGATCTTCATATGGTCCAACGTTTTGGCCAGGCATTTGACATTGACTGCATCACTTTCAAAGGTCTCTGCATCAAAATACAACTGTGAGTCTGCAGCTTCAAGGTTTTGAGATCTTGTTGATGACAATGCAGGTGATGGTGGAAAATGACAACCTTGAGATAAACTGCTAAGTGGAGTAGAAACAAGAGTGTCTTGTTTAATTGCCTGTTGAGATCCACTCTGTGATGTCCCCAGTGTTTGTGATAATGTATTCAAAGAAGTGGACAGAATGCTTGATGATGGAGTCTGCAAGTCTGCAAGTGAAAGGCTACTAAGTGGAACTGAAAGTAGACCACTGCCTGCATGAGAACGAGGACCAGCAAATGATCCTTGCTGGTGTGACAGCTGTGATAGACTGCTAAGTGGCAGTGAAATATGACTGTTCTGAAGATAAGTCTTCAAAGATGTCCCTTGTTGACCTGAGAGGCTGCTGAGCGGCATTGAAAGCAGAGACCTTTGAGGTGAGGCTTGTGATAGATCCAGGGATTGTGTTGTTGAAGCCTGACTTGATAATGATCCTCCTGGCTGTGACAAGCTGCTCAGAGGAGCTGAAAGCAGAGAGTTTTGTGATGAGGCTTGTAGCAGATCCATGGACTGCGTTGTTAAAGGCTGCATGGATAATGTTCCTCCTGGTTGTGACAAACTGCTTAGAGGAGCTGAGGGCAGAGGGTTTTGTGATGAGGCTTGTAGAAGATCCATGGTCTGTGTTGTTGATGCCTGACTGGATAATGATCCTCCTGGCTGTGAGGAGCTGCTAGGAGGAGCTGAGAGCAGAGAGTTTTGTGATGAGGCTTGTAGCAGATCCATGGTCTGTGTTGTTGAAGGCTGACTGGATGTTCCTCCTGGCTGTGACAAGCTGCTTAGAGGAGCTGATAGCAGGGAGTTTTGTGATGAGGCTTGCAGAAGATCCATGGTCTGTGTTGTTGAAGCCTGACTGGCTGATAATGTCCCTCCTGGCTGTGACAAGCTGCTAAGAGGTGCTGAGAGCAGAGAGCTTTGTGATGAGGCTTGTAGAAGATCCATGGTCTGCGTTGTTGATGCCTGACTGGATAATGATCCTTCTGGCTGTGACAAGCTGCTAAGAGAAGCTGAGAGCAGAGAGCTTTGGGATGAGGCTTGTAACAGATCCAAGGGTCGTGTTGTCGATGCCTGACTGGACAATGATCCTCCTGGCTGTGACAAGCTGCTAATGGGAGCTGATAGCAGAGAGTTTTGCGATGAGGCTTGTAAAAGATCCAGGGGCTGCAAAATTGCTGTCTGACTGGATGATAATGCCCCGACTGGCTGTGACAAGCTGCTAAGAGGAACTGAGAGCAGAGAGCTTTGTGATGAGGCTTGTAGAAGATCCATGGTCTGTGTTGTTGATGCCTGACTGGATAATGATCCTTCTGGCTGTGACAAGCTGCTAAGAGAAGCTGAGAGCAGAGAGCTTTGGGATGAGGCTTGTAACAGATCCAAGGGTCGTGTTGTTGATGCCTGACTGGACAATGATCCTCCTGGCTGTGACAAGCTGCTAATGGGAGCTGATAGCAGAGAGTTTTGCGATGAGGCTTGTAAAAGATCCAGGGGCTGCAAAATTGCTGTCTGACTGGATGATGACCGTCCTGATTGCAACAAATTGACATCTTGTACCAAAGCACTTAAGGATGAATTCTCAGAAACAGCAGATGTTGGGAGTTGTGAATCACCCAGAGACATTACTGTTTCTCTTAATGTTAGGTTGGCTTTATCATTACTACAATCTTGTTCTGTTCTATTACACTGGGTGCTTTCCCCATGTTCATCTTTTTTTAGTAATTGAGTTTTACGAGAAACAGAGCCTTACCTTGTGAGAGCCATACATCAGACATAATTATTGCACACAAAGAACATGGAGAAAGAAAAAGAAAAGGCAACAAATAAGCTTTTGAATAACTTGATTGTATTGTGAAAAATAATTGCCATAGATTTCCTTGATACTAAAACCACTAAGGTATTGAGTAAACAAGCAAAAGCAAAGACATTAACAACAAAGTATGTGCAGAACAATTAAGGTCACAAAGTCTTTTCAGCTCACCTTCAGTCCCAGTTGGATCCAAATTTGCCTTTAAATTTTGTTTTCCTCCTGGAGTCATAAAGAAAACAAAGTAACAGAACACATGAGATTACAAAACATCTTATCAATATACATGTAAGTGTATAGTTTTTAATAGACAAAATAGAAGCTTTGAAAGAAAGCTTTTTGAACAATTAATGCACAACCAACACCATCAGAGTTTTTTAGCCTTCAGGGATTGAACATAGGTATAGAGACAATCTGTTGCACAGAGGAACTGAAGCAACTCCTAAACACAAAGAAACACTATAAAAGGGCAGTTACCTAAGCTACAAATGTACATGTAAGCAGGGTTCATTTGTTTAAAACAACAAATGGGACAAATTAGTGGCAAATTAGATCTTAAGTAATCCAAACCAAGGAAAATAGGCTAGCATAAAGAATGAATGAATGAATGAATGAGCATTCTATTTATTTGCCACTGAAATATTTTGTTATTGTAAAGTAACAAGTACAAGAAGATACATGAGTCTGAAATTTGTCAAGTGAATCAAAACAGCCATCATTTCACAACTGTCCAGTTAGATAGAGATAGACCATATACTCATACCCTTGTATATAAGTTTTTGCAAGGAACTAAAGAAACTGTTATTGTATAGTTTTGTAAGCTCATAGTGAAACTGAATTAAAAAATCAAAGGCTCCTACGAGCCAACAAGTGAATACGAAACACTCTAAATAAAAGATTCTTTACCCAAACAGTCATGGTATATTGAGGTATACACTTGAGGAACAAATCCATTTGAAGTTGACATTTAGCAGCGTCACCATGGTAAATAGATTAAATGACACACCTCTCATTATGAATTGTCTGACTAGATTTTGAGAAAACAGCATTGTTTAAAGCAAAGGGCAATAAGCTGGCACTGCTATAGTAACTGCTGTCACTTGGAAACCAATGACACATAAAACGTTTATCACATTTCATACACTTGGTGAAGTATAAAAGCAATTGAAGCCTATCTTCCCTGCAAAATTTTGATTAAAAAACATACACCCCACGGCGAAAAAAAAAAGAGTCAAGCCTCCTTAAGATGGCCTGTTGTTCATATACATGTACCAACAAGTTGATAAAGATGTTTTTAAGAATCCTGGTTTTTGTGTTAAGTAACATTACCTTGGCTAAGAATTTTGTCCAGAGCTCTCTCCACATCAAAATTACTTTGCATAACTGCTGTAACAGCTGTTGGTTCATGCATCGTCTCTCCAAGGATGGACTGAAGCTGATCCAGACAAGATAACAATTTTGCTAAAACAAAAACAAATCTGAGTAATGATTATGAACTTCACAAAGAAACTGACAAGTGAGAGCGTGTACTACATAATTATTACATTTTATAACATCTGATTCACAAGAAATAAAAAAAAACCACCAGGTACCTGGTTTGTCTGCATTTTTAACCAATTAAGCACAGAATTTTCTACAATTAAGTCTGGCTACAAAATTGTTACATTTTGCATCATTAAAGGGAACCTCTATTGTGATAACAAGTTGACATTAAATTAATTTGTTGGAAATAAAGTCTAAATTTCAATTTTGTAAATAACAAATAGGATAGAAATTTCAGTGTACAAAAATGGAAATGAATATCGCTTTTTTTGCTTTTAAACTTTCCGCAAGCCGCCATTTTGAATTATTATGACGTCATATGGTTGCCGCTATTGTTAACAATCTATGTTCTTTTGTTTGAAACAATTGGGCAACTGTTTGACATCATAAATATTCAAAATGGCAGTGTGCGGGATATTTAAAAGCGAAAATAGGCGATATTGATATCCAATTTTCGTGTACACTACAATTATATTTCTACTTGTTATTAACATAATTGAAATTTAAACGTCATTTCCAACAATTTTATGTCCAATTGTTATAATAGTGGAGGCTCCCTTTAAGCAGAGTCACTTGATTGTCTTATTATAAGGGTCTCCTCTTGTCTTGTTATAAGGGTCTCCTCTTGTCTTGTTATAAGGGTCTCCTCTTGTCTTGTTATAAGGGTCTCCTCTTGTCTTATTATAAGGGTCTCCTCTTGTCTTATTATAAGGGTCTCCTCTTGTCTTATTATAAGGGTCTCCTCTTGTCTTATTATAAGGGTCTCCTCTTGTCTTATTATAAGGGTCTCCTCTTGTCTTATTATAAGGGTCTCCTCTTGTCTTGTTATAAGGGTCTCCTCTTGTCTTGTTATAAGGGTCTCCTCTTGTCTTCTTATAAGGGTCTCCTCTTGTCTTCTTATAAGGGTCTCCTCTTGTCTTCTTATAAGGGTCTCCTCTTGTCTTGTTATAAGGGTCTCCTCTTGTCTTATTATAAGGGTCTCCTCTTGTCTTGTTATAAGGGTCTCCTCTTGTCTTATTATAAGGGTCTCCTCTTGTCTTATTATAAGGGTCTCCTCTTGTCTTATTATAAGGGTCTCCTCTTGTCTTATTATAAGGGTCTCCTCTTGTCTTATTATAAGGGTCTCCTCTTGTCTTATTATAAGGGTCTCCTCTTGTCTTATTATAAGGGTCTCCTCTTGTCTTGTTATAAGGGTCTCCTCTTGTCTTATTATAAGGGTCTCCTCTTGTCTTATTATAAGGGTCTCCTCTTGTCTTATTATAAGGGTCTCCTCTTGTCTTATTATAAGGGTCTCCTCTTGTCTTATTATAAGGGTCTCCTCTTGTCTTATTATAAGGGTCTCCTCTTGTCTTATTATAAGGGTCTCCTCTTGTCTTATTATAAGGGTCTCCTCTTGTCTTATTATAAGGGTCTCCTCTTGTCTTATTATAAGGGTCTCCTCTTGTCTTATTATAAGGGTCTCCTCTTGTCTTATTATAAGGGTCTCCTCTTGTCTTATTATAAGGGTCTCCTCTTGTCTTATTATAAGGGTCTCCTCTTGTCTTATTATAAGGGTCTCCTCTTGTCTTATTATAAGGGTCTCCTCTTGTCTTGTTATAAGGGTCTCCTCTTGTCTTGTTATAAGGGTCTCCTCTTGTCTTATTATAAGGGTCTCCTCTTGTCTTATTATAAGGGTCTCCTCTTGTCTTATTATAAGGGTCTCCTCTTGTCTTGTTATAAGGGTCTCCTCTTGTCTTATTATAAGGGTCTCCTCTTGTCTTGTTATAAGGGTCTCCTCTTGTCTTATTATAAGGGTCTCCTCTTGTCTTATTATAAGGGTCTCCTCTTGTCTTATTATAAGGGTCTCCTCTTGTCTTATTATAAGGGTCTCCTCTTGTCTTATTATAAGGGTCTCCTCTTGTCTTATTATAAGGGTCTCCTCTTGTCTTATTATAAGGGTCTCCTCTTGTCTTGTTATAAGGGTCTCCTCTTGTCTTATTATAAGGGTCTCCTCTTGTCTTATTATAAGGGTCTCCTCTTGTCTTATTATAAGGGTCTCCTCTTGTCTTATTATAAGGGTCTCCTCTTGTCTTATTATAAGGGTCTCCTCTTGTCTTATTATAAGGGTCTCCTCTTGTCTTATTATAAGGGTCTCCTCTTGTCTTATTATAAGGGTCTCCTCTTGTCTTATTATAAGGGTCTCCTCTTGTCTTATTATAAGATTGTTTTTTTAAAAAAATATATAAAAAAATATATAAAAAATTGGTAGTTATCTAGCAACCTTTGTGGCATTTTTAGGTGTTATAGAATGAGATCCCCTTAAAGAGGGGTTCCCAACATGAACATTGATTTGCATCAATGGAATATAAGGAGGTTGATAAAAGGTGTATGGGCGGGAGTTGTTGTGAGTAGTGCAAATAAAAACAAATATTAGTCTGTTAAATTAATTGTTAATTGAGGGAGCGACTTCTGCAACGCAGCACACTACAACCTCAATGTGATAAAAGAATAAAATTTAAAATAAAAATTAGTAAAATATTTATTGCAAAAAGTGTTATAAACAGTCAGTGTTTAAGTATTTAAGGGGGCTCATTTTATAGGGGTTAGTATTTATAGAGAGGGGAAAAACCCATTTGTTAGGGGTTAGCACCTACATGTATGGGGGGGGGGAACTTAATTGCTAGGGGTTAGTATTTATGGTGGGGGAAACACTTGCTAGGGGTTAGTATTTGTAGAGTGGAAAACCCATTTGCTAGGGATTAGCAACCATGGAGGGGGAATTTAATTGCTAGGGGTTAGTATTTATGGGGGGGGGGGGAACATTTGCTAGGGGTTAGTATTTGTAGAGGGGAAAACCCATTTGTTAGGGATTAGCAACCATGGAGGGGGAACTTAATTACTAGGGGTTAGTATTTATGGGGGGGGGGGAACATTTGCTAGGGGTTAGTATTTGTTATAAGGGTCTCCTCTTGTCTTATTATAAGGGTCTCCTCTTGTCTTATTATAAGGGTCTCCTCTTGTCTTATTATAAGGGTCTCCTCTCACAAGAGATTCTCCCTTTTTTAGCCAACACAAAAATTATGTCATGGGTCTGAGGTTATTTCTTACCTTAGATCAAGGAAAAGTAGGAAAAGGGATGGTTGCTAACAAGAATGTTTTAACATGCAGCATCTGACTGAGAAATGTTTCAAACAGAATATCATAAAGACGGACACTTGCAAGAGTGATAACTCGGATATACATACATATGTACAGTGTAGTCAACAGTGTTTTCCTTATCAGGCGGCTTGAAGCAACATTTTTTACCGCCTGCAATCACTTGGAGGTTTTTGAAATTTAACAAAGTGTTTATTCTATAATAAAAAATTATTGTTGTGTGAGGAATGAATTATAAAATTGTTGTAAGTTGTTTTACCTTTGAAGGTTGAAGGTGTGCACACGTGAATTTGCCTAAAATAGGTCTCTAAATGAAGGAAATGGGGTTTCAGAGAACCTATGTCTACCCCCTAGGAAAGTGAGCCTCAGGCACACATGGCACACTTTTAGTTTAACAATAACCGGTTAGGAATGCTCCCTTACCTGCTGAGCTAAAATTTTGGGAGAACACTGAGTCAACTGTATTTCTTTTTCATAACTGTTGACTTAAACCACATGATTTGTTTGTTTGTTTGGCATCAACAAAGATGGGCTGAAAAGTTATGCATATGATTACCTTCACTTGTTGGATCTAACTGAGGTCTTCTGTAGTCCTGGGAACTAACAAGAGCCTCTTCCTCAGACTCCTCCTCATCCTTTTCATCTACCCGGCCAAACCTGTCAGCCATGTATGTTGAGAGGTTTGGATCCCGACTGTTGCTGCGTCTGAATATAAATTGCTCAGCTAAAAGAGATGTGGGATAACAATACACTGTAAAATTTGCATTGTTTGCACTCTTGGTATTGATCTGGAACCAACTTGCAGTTGCATTGAGGCTCATGTGCAACAATCTTTTCACATAACAGGGCAAAAAACTTCCACCCGTCTGCTCATCTGAGACGAGTACTTCTTGATCTTGGACGAGTGGATTTCCATAAACACTTGTCTGACGGGACAAGTACAATTTACCAGTAGAAATTTGTCTCGTTTTTCACTGAGTTCTAAGTTTCCCAAGCATCTCTGGACTTCAAAAACTAACCTGGTTTCGTTTCTGCAAATTTCATTTTTTTTTCTGACCGTGCAAATTTTTTGAGCACATGTTTTTATTTAGCATGGTTACTAAGGATAACCAAGATGGCCGCTTGTTTACAGACTCTTTTCTTTGGCTTTGAATTCGTTCGTCTTCGGTGTTCCTTCATTGCCAAAAGCTTCAAAATGTGCAACAAAGATAGGGAGCACTGTTTCAACACAGGTATTTTAACAATTTGAGGCTAAATTTTACAATTTATATTAAAACACAATGCTTACGTTCGTGCATTATGAAAATACATGTTTCATGCGGATCCTAATTTATTATTCTTCAATTTGATTTTTGGTCTCGGAGGCACTCTGGCAGCTTTGTTAGAGAAACAAGACTCACTTTCCTACACCATCTAAAGTTAACAAATGATGTTTGCTCCACGTTGTACATCTCAAATAAATAGAATGTTCAATTTCAAGACTCAAAAAGTCTGGTCAACTTAAGGTCCGTTTACACATGCGATGTTTGATGTGATTTTTGTCGCACTCTTCAATGCAACTTTTGTCGTAAGTGTAAACAAGCAGCGATTTCCTTTCGACAGGTGGTTATAAGTTATAAAACATTATTAAACACAAATATCTCCTCACCAGTTGTTGGTGACACAGCCATATCATAATCTTCAACTGAATGTCCGTACACATCATCAGACATGTCTGAAATTTAAAAAAATGTATTTCATATCAGAAAGTATATTAGTGTATTAAGCTTAACGAACGTCGTCCCTCAATGCCGAGTGATTTTTCAGACTCTGCAATGTCTCACTGTTTTGGAATCTTGATATCCATCTTTGAATCGTAACTACGTTAAAAAATAAAGAAATTCTAGCAAATAGAATAACACATCAGCTTCCTCTTCCCCCTGAGAATCATTCGTGTATGTAACAGAACTGTCTCACTAAGTAACGAAGCACAAATTTCACTCCATAAACTATAATTAAAATTTTAGTTATTTCAATGAAGGAAAGGCATGATCACTTTACCATCTTCGTACGAATAATTCCTGTAATTTCTGTGCCTTGCCATTTTATCGATGTGTTTTAATTCAGCAAAGATAGTCTGTTATGTGGAAAACATGTACCAAACAATGAACAAACCCAAAATAACGCCATCTTGGATTTATAGGAAAAGGAACGAGCCTCGTTTAGGTGCGTGCTTCATGGCTACAAGACTAGTTCCCAGGGCCCACGAGCGCAAAATTCCGCCCTGCCTGAAGCCAACACAGGTAGTCCAAGCTATATGTGCCACAGGAAACGTTACGAGCAAAAATTATAAGGATTTGTATGGGAAAAAACGGTCCATTCTAGGAGCTAAAAAATACGAACAAGATTTCAATAAAAATTGCCTACCTTACTTCGCTTGTGTGTTTCCTTGTCTCCTGTGTGGTTTTTGGGGCGATTTAGAGCGTTTCCAGTGACCCCTAAAAGGTACGACGAGCACCCCCGTCATTTTTATATGGGAGTCCCCCCCCCCCCCCTGGGAAAAAAAAACATGGAAAACACGATCACTGCAACAAACCAATGAGAATGGCCGGATCTGGTTTCCAGACCTAGATCAGTATTAATACTTGAAGTGAAGCAAGAAACGGCAAACTGATCCTTACGGCAGAAAAACAGAAGCAGAAGCAAATGAAATAAAATAAAAGTGGAATATAATAGTGCCCAATATTTCGCTTTGCAAAACAAAGCTTCTTCAGGGGAATGCAAAGGATGTAGATAATGATTGCAGATATGAATAATGTATTAACATTTTTACAATAATATCAGCTTACTTTATCGGTCCTATATCCAATACATTGAATGCGCAACGCTTGAAGTACAGTTGCTTGATTTGATAATGATCGACTTGTAGAGGAATTTTCTATTTTAGTCACATCATGGTTGCTAAAACAAATTTAGACAAACAGTGCTGAAAGATTCAAGTTGGTGATAATGGATCAGAATGGGCTTGAAGCTGTGTCTGCGAGCGCGGAGATAAAGGTCAGTTCAGCAGCCTAGCCAGTTAGACGAGAAATTCAGAAGCGCTTTCACTGCAAATATGTTGATTGGTTACACCTAAGTTTAGATTTTCCTTGCCGCTCAACGTCTCTCAAACGCAGCGTGACTGATAATTCCATTCAAGTCGGTCGACTCTATTTCCTTGCACGAATATTTACTGCTTAGCTCAAATTTGGCATTTATTACAAACATTGTTTCCCCAGGCCATTCATCGAAATTAGTACGTTAAACAGGGTTAAACGGACAGTGTCCGAAAAACAGCCTCAAATTACTTGCCTTCAGTTCCGTTTTCTGTTATATTCTATTTTGTCTTATTAGCTCAAAACATGGTGAAGAGGGGGTGAACTAAACTAGAATTATTGATCGAAGGAAATTGTATCACTTCATGCATAATCATTCTGCATAAACTCATCACTGTGCACAGCCTTGTTTGTCAGTTGTGTTTGCCTCTAGGCTGATCATTGATGTTAATTGGCTGATAATTAGGGCAAAGCTTTTTATTGCTAATGCTAAATAGCATCCCCCGTACTGCAGAGTAAAGGACCCTCTACTTATTTATTATTATTCAAGTTAACGAAATTATTGAAACTTAGAAACCGGCAGATAGAGTGGTTTTAGAGTGATTTTACTTCATCTGTGAAACACCAGCTAACAATTAGTGTGTGATAGTCCAAATTAAACAAAAGGAAACAATGGAATTATAGTCTAATAGTGCGTACTATTCTACTAACTATTTCACAGATGAAGTAAAATCACTCTACTTTACCCGTGAAATAGATAGTACGATTTTACGACGTAGTACTTCGTATCAGTATCTATTATCCTCAAATATTAGAGCGATTACAGTTAGTCTAACCCATTAAAAAGTTAGTAGAATAGTACGCACTATTAGACAATAATTCCATTGTTTTCTTTTGTTTAATTTGGACTATCACACACTAATTGTTAGATTGTGTTTCACGGGTTAACTGTAATCACTCTATCAAGGTCTAGCGCTAGTGTAACAGATTGTGATAGATAGTGTTACACACTAACTAATAGAGTGATTTTACTTCAACTGTGAAACAGAAACTATTAGTTAGTGTGTAACACTATCTATCACTATCTATTACACTAGCGGTAACCCGTGAAACACAATCTAACAATTAGTGTGTGATAGTCCAAATTAAACAAAAGAAAACAATGGAATTATGTCTAATAGTCCGTACTTTTAGACTATAATTCCTTTGTTTTCTTTTGTTTAATTTTGACTATCACACACTAATTGTTAGATAGTGTTTCACAGATGTAGTAAAATCACTCTATACAAGAGTGACTGACATAATTAGCACGATATGTTTGGAGCACCTGAAAAAGTGTTAAGTTTAACGCTGTAAAAAGTGTTAAAAATGAAACTAGACGTTTCGGCAATGCTGCCTATCAGTAGTAAAAATGTGTTCCATTGTTACCACTGATGAAAGCAGCATTGCCGAAACGTCTAGTTTCATTTTTAACACTTTTTACTGAGCGTTAAACTTAACACTTTTTCAGGTACAATAAACGCTGCGCAGGATAATATTTATATTTTTCTTATATTTTATTTTATTTATAGTTGGCGTGATATCCTATGGATTTTGCCGTTTTAATGAATCTGAGGCCCAGTTCAAACGTCGAACTTCACATGTGCCGAACCTAATGCAAATTAGCAAGAACAATAGATTTTGCTCATTTGCATTAGGTTCGGCACATGTGAAGTTCGACGTTTGAACTGGGCCTAAATGTAAATGTAAATGTTTGGAGCACTGTCAGTTACGTTTTTTCTACTGATCGTCGAATACTTAGACCAGGTTGTACGTTTATGAACTCAGTATACTTGATTACCCAGTCACTCTATATTCCATGCAAAATTGCAAAAATAGAAGAATAAAACTCGGACATTATAGAATCGGTATTGTTAAGCTAACCTCAGATAAGATCGCATTTTTAGATTCAATGGTTCGGCTTTTTCTCTCCTAAACTACCGTGATTTCCTGAGGGGATCCAGTCTTCCCATGAGTGCTGCTTGTCACGTATAGGAATAATTTAAAAATGAAAATTTTTTTCTCAAAATCACCCTATTGCCCAATGTATCCTTATTTTTTTTCGATTGCTATATTGTATGGGCATTCACTTATAAAAGCTGCCTTGTTGCCCGTTTAAACGCCGTGTTACCCATCACTCACCAAAAAGAGATACAAAAGAGCGGTGCTTACAAAACTTAACTCTTTGTTAAAAATAAAACACAAACAGCGGTGATAAACATGGTAAACCAACGTATTTTTATAATAAACTTGACGTTTCGTATGTTGAACAAGAGTTTAACTCTTTGTATACTGAACTAATTTTTGACAATTTTCCGTACGCTACCAAAGACCAAAATTACTTCAACTCTTATACAACTCCGATTGTCCAATGTTGAAAAACTCGGGAATGACACTGGAGAAATTGTTTTCCGGCTTTTTGAAAATCGTTGGAGAATCAAGTGGTTATGCCGGGTAATTATATAGGCTATATATCTGTGGCACATTGGCACAAATGACGCAATTAACCAATCAAAGCTACGCTGAACAAGACAGCAGTCCTGCACCTTTCGTAACGCCTCACAGGACTGGCTAAGAAAACAATAGAACACACAACACAACAATGGACCCTAGCCCTAAAAACAATAGAGGTGCGCACCGAGCAAGAGCGGGAAAACACAATAACGTATCAACACACTTGGGAGCCTGGCGTTTCGATTGAATCTTTTCATAGCGGTAAAATATTTTGTTGTCCGTTCACATGGAAAAAATAGCCAATTCTGTACGTGATATTGTGCACGAAAATATTAACTTTTAATTTCCTTTGCTGTGACTTGTATATTCATTCCATCAACATCATGAAATCATTTTTTAAAAAAGAAGTCTAAACTTAAGTGGGCCGGAATAATGCTACCATCGCTTTCCTTCGACAGAATTAACGCATGTGTATTTGAAAATATTTCATCCCGGTAACTTGCTTGTTCATATGGAGAAATTTCCAGATCTTTCCAGCCCGGTTTCCGACGGTAACCGGGCCTGGGGCCCGTTTCTCGAAGTCAGATAACTTTCCGGGCCCGGAGCAAAATTTTAAAATCAGAATCTATAGGGTGCGTGATTAGCCCCCAAACTAGCCGGAATTGTTTCGTCACCTTGGAATTTTATCGCTTAGCCTTTAAAATTAACCAACAAATATGCATCTTTAAATTGCAGACAGAAAATAGCCCCCCTTTCCTCCTTTTCATTCAATGAACAAATCAAAATTTTACAAAGCTGCATAGGAGGCGAGATCTCTGTGGTAACTTTAACCGGGCTTTGTGAAGAGGCCCTTTTCATTCATTCTGGGCCCAGTTGTTCAAAGAGTGGATAACGCTATCCACCGGACAAATCACTATCCAGTGGAGAAAAGATAACAAAACCCAATGCGCTATCCAACGAATAGTGATTTATCCGGTGGATAGCACTATCCACGTTTTGAACAACTGGGCCCGGGAGATCAGCTTTACATCCGTGGCTTTTCCCGCCATTTTAAACACAGAGTAAACAATTGAATAGGACAATTTCATAAGCATGAAATACAACGTTTGCATGTACATGTAAACATAGCCATATCAAATAATTTCCGTAAAATGGCTAAACATTCGCAGTGGACAACTCAACTAAAACAAATTATACTTATTTGAGTAAAGTAAACAAGTACCTACAGGCGACGGGGAACTGGGATCCAGTTTTAGATGATGTTTTGTAATTGCCGTGCCATATTCTGTTAATAGAAATGCACGTAAAAACAAATTTATTCCGATGGGGTTTATTTTGAGGTATAAACAACATATTTTCTCGTCAAATGTTCAAATGTCGTGTGAATCATAAAAAAGTCTAAAAAAAAAACGTTACTGTTGCAAAACGCCTTGACATCGTCAAAAGATTCCAAATGTGTTTTGGCTCGGTGGTTGTTGTATGAAGTACGTGAAGTTGCAGCTGGTCTGGAGAATTGTTCTGCAATAGTTGAACATGTTATAATTAAAATTGAGTCACATCGCATTGCACTGCATGAACAATATATTGTTGAGTAAAAGCAATTGTATAATATTGCATTCCTTTCATTCCACAACAAAGAGATACCCGCTGAGTAGAAAATTGTTCCATAACCTTTTGACAGTAAGCTGTGTTGCTTGCAGCAAAGCCTTTTACCTGCCACCCGGTCAAGTGAGAGTGTTTTGTAGGCTTTTATAAATAGCCAAGGGCTTAGTGCTCCCTCGGGTAATTTAAATTCAACAAAGCATTGCTCTCAAACGCATTAGAGCGTGTTAAGCATCGGGAGCAACTCTGCTTCTCACAGCTTGTCAATAACTTGCCTTCGATCAACGCCGTAAATTACCGTGTGTTGGGGATAACCAGCTGCACTGGTCACCCACAAGCTTATAAAGGACTTGCACAATTGGGGTATGTAGCATTTGTGTGCTTTAGTTTGCAAGATTTGATTAGCTTGTATTTGTTCCGGCTCTACAGCACGTTTGTGCTGCGTTGTGTTGGTTTATCCTGCCATGTTGAAACAATTTATCGCAGTACGAGATATTATGGTATCCCACTATAAAATATTAGTCCGTTTTGGCCTCCATAATCCAACTTATTTTGTCCCTACTTTTGTAAACGCTAATCGCGGGCTTTTGAATGTAGCGGCGGAAATCTCGAACATGTGTTGATGTTAGCTACGCTCTCTGTGCACTTCTTTATTTTTCTTGATCGACGATATTGCGTTCCGATCGAGTGTGTTTGAGTCCGTTAAGGTATATTTAGTATCGGCGGCTACCATGATGCCTTGATTCTGTTTTTAAGATCTCGCTTTTGTGAATAAACGATATATGATGATTATATGTACAATTTTTCAAACGATTAAGAAATGTTTGACTTTGAATAGTAATTATCTTGTCGCCAGGAGTGTTTCGTTTAAAGATCATGTTGCTTTAAATGACAATTCACATTGGACACTTTTATAAGCACTTATATTTTTTTCTCAACGGTCATTATATTTAGGTCATGGTTCCAAAATGAATTTTACGTTCAATCTTCAATTTTATTAATGATGTAAATAATAAGAGTAAACAATGAAATGAACAACTGCTGTTAACAGAAAGAAATTCGATCGGTTTCCGACATTTTAATGAAACTGTCGACAACATGTAAGTCAGCTTAAGTATCATTATTCTCACCGATTAAGAGTTTGGTCATCCCAAACTTTTACAGTTAAGTCGACGGCGATAATAATATTTCGTCTGCTGATGTACTTTGTTTACATACCGTTCAAAAGATTACGTTCTGATTGTTGTAATGTTTGTGTCGTTTGTGGTACAGTGTGATTTGAGTGATCTGTGGCGAAAACTGCCACGGGAAGTCCATCAGATATTTGTTTAATTATTTTCCTCTCGTTTCATAACATCACGTAGCCAGTTGGCTTCGCTCCACGAGAACCTTAATAAATAATCTTGTTTGTTTTTGTTTTTCAGTACTGTAGTTACCGTACAGTTCAATACAGATTGAATGAGTACATAGTAAAACCAACAAAAAGCGTAAATACGAGCAAGATAGAGCCTGTAAACCATCTTCTCTAACAGTCTCATTGACCCTTGTTTAGTCCCCTTCCGATAACCAAATTATACGTTGACCAATAATATTCTTTTACGAACTGTCGTCGCAGCTTTAACTTTCTATTTTTATAATAATATAGACGTGCACTGAGCGTATCAAGGCGACATACGAAAGAAAAAATAGTCTCCAAAATAAAGTTTTAATATTCTCAGCACATCTTTTTAGGTGTTAACTTGTGTAGGTGTTGACTTCAAGAAGGTCGACCTATTTTTACCCATGATTTGTACAGGAGTGGAGTGAGTGGAGCAACATGTAGCCGGCACTCTGTAGTCATGCATTTCAATTTAGATGAAAACAAGATCTGCATATTTTTTGTTCCAAGAAGGTAAACAAACAATCAACCGCGAAACTTTGGGCACATCAATTTTTGGGGTTGATTATTTTTTGCTTTGAAACGTAACTGACGAAATCGCGAAATAATTTGGCGCAAACGACAACACACAGTATCCGTAAATCCCACGCTTTATTTATCCTGCGGCCCCGTGGTATTGTTCGGGTGAGAGAGCAAACATGACCGGCATGAAGCCGCGCGTGAGGACTGTATGAGGAGGCCCTTTAAAACCTCCCACGCTTCTCGTTGCTTTTTAATTACGCTATTGCTCATGCGCGCGATGGTGCCAGTTCATCTCTACTGTACACCGAATGCAAACATGGCCGTCAGGCAGCTTTTTGTTTGGCCAAGTTTTCAGAGAAATTAATGACATCACTTAAACAAGTGCTGCTAAGTGTATCATCTTACAAAGTTTGGGTGTTTTTGGTTTAACGGTTGCAAAGTTATGGCTAACCGGAATTTTAAGCATTTGTATGAGAAAAGACATTCTATCCTAACTAGCCTCACTTTCATGTTTTTCCCAAAATTTGATTGCCTCTAACTTCTCCTAAATTAAGAATATGGCCTTGAAAATGCACACAATGACTTGTTTTGACCTGGCTCCGGTTGTTCAAAAGGTGGATAGCGCCATCCACCGGATAAATCACTATACAGTGGATAAGCATAAACAAAACCAATTGCGTTATCCACTGGATAGTGATTTATCCGGTGGATAGCGCTATCCACCGGATAAATCACTATCCAGTGGATAAGCATAAACAAAACCAATTGCGTTATCCACTGGATAGTGATTTATCCGGTGGATAGCGCTATCCACCGGATAAATCACTATCCAGTGGATAAGCATAAACAAAACCAATTGCGTTATCCACTGGATAGTGATTTATCCGGTGGATAGCGCTATCCATCTTTTGAACAACCGGGGCCTGATCTTTACCACTAACCAATTGCTTTTCTTTTCTTGAGAACCTGTCAAAACAAAATGTTGTTGGGCGGCCATATTTGCATTCAGTGTATACTGTCACCATCACATAGCCTTTGCCAAATAACAAGTAACAAATAAATAACAAATAACAATTCAGAACAACCATTTTGTTCTCGTAATTTATTGACTGTGTACAAATTTACAGTTCTAGTGTAATTTTGCTTTTAATGTGTCCACTGTCTGCCTTAAAAAGGGTTTAGTTGCAGACAAACAAGTGAAATTCAGGTGTCCACTTTACAGGGGGTCCAGCTTACAGTGGTGTCCACCTTACAGGGGTGTCTGCTTTACAGGGGTGTCCACTTTACAGGGGTGTCCACTTTACAGGGGTGTCCACTTTACAGGTTGGACATTTTCTTCATTATTTGTACATTTAAATTTAAATGTACAAATTATGTTTCTCCCAGGGCTCCCATTGATAGCAGTGGTTTTTTTTTTAACCATCTGAAGGGACTACCCTGGGAGAACATAGAATTTTATTTTTAAATAAAGGTGTCTGTTCTGTTCTGTTCTGGTGTCCACTTTACAGGAATGTTCATTTTACAGTGGTGTCCACCTTACAGGGGGTCTGCCTTACAGGGGGTCCACCTTACAGGGGTGTCCATTTTACAGGGTTGTCCACTTTACAGGAGTGTCCACTCTACAGTGGTGTCCACTTTACAGGGGTGTCCACTTTACAGTGGTGTCCTCCTTACAGGGAGTCTGCCTTACAGGGAGTCCGCCTTAAAGGGGTGTCCATTTTACAGGGGTGTCCGCTTTACAGGAGTATTCACTTTACAGGGGTGTCCACCTTACAGGGGTGTCCACCTTACAGGAGTGTCCACTTTACAGGGGTGTCCACCTTACAGGGGTGTCCACTTTACAGGGGTGTCCACTTTACAGGAGTGTCACTTTACAGGGGTGTCCACCTTACAGTGGTGTCCACCTTACATGGCTGTCCACTTTACAGTGGTGTCCACTTTACAGGGGTGTCCTCTTTACAGGGGTGTCCACCTTACATGGGTTTCCGCTTTGAGAGAGTATACGTTTTTCTGGCTCGCCACACCTTGCGGAAACCCCATTATAACGGACAGAATTTGAAGATCTTTGAAATACCGTTATTTAGGACTCTTTTCATTACGGACATCAAATCGAATTTCCGATGACATAAATTATGTCTGTTAAACAGAGCTGACTCAGGTTATAGTTTGCTCTCGCGCTATAAGAACTGATAACGTCCAGTGTAAATAAACGTTTTCTTGTCTTATCTAGGAAAATCCTTCCCAAAAATCGAGTTTTGGTGCATCAATTCGCTTCGTCAAAGAAAAGAAGTCAAAGGTAGTGAAACATGGCGCAACATGCGCAATGTCCTCGGATGAGGAGCTGTCAGGTGTTGAGTTAGAAGGACCAACGTCCAACTCCACGAAAAAGAAGTCCTCATCTTGGAGATTTTCCGCCATGTTTACCAAATCACAGAATAACCCCAAACCAGGTAAAGCGGTATCCATCTTCAATGGTTCAGTTTGCGTTTACACCGTGGATAATTACATACACGGTGTTGTATCCGTTTACACTACTTTACACTACTTTAGATTTGTTTGCGCTATAGCTAGATCTGTTCCGCTGACTGCAAAAGTAATGTGAATGCATGCGGTTCCAAGTTGATAATATTAAGTATTTGCATATGTACGATTTCCACTGGAGAGAGCTTTCTTGATCATCACTTCCCACGCTAACGTTTCCAATTCTGCTCAATTTTCCTTCGCATTTACGTTATTTAGTGTTCCGATGCCAGTCTGTCAAGTTCCTATTTTCTCCTATTTTTCCAAAAAACTCCTATATTTTTGGGGGGATTTTATTTTGTGCACGGAAACTGGATTTTAAAATATTTCATTTGATAAATTATACTAAAAACCGAAACCCTTATGTCAAAAAGAGCAGTTTGAAACCCGTTTGAATGCATTCTTTTAAAACTCGTGCCTAGACAATACCTCGCAGCGTTTTTCAATTTTCCTATTTTCTGAGTGTCATTTGTCACTTGACGCCCTGCATTGCTTATTGGTTGCTCTTTTGCCAGCCACTCAACACTGTGTTCGTTGTTTTCCATTTGCAGTGCCTTCAAAACAGTCAGTTTTTCCTAACAATGGAAACATTTTGAAGAAGAAGGCCCGAAGCACCATTTTATCAGTATTGTCTAAACGTCAAACGCAAGAGAAGCTCTTTCTTGGGGAGAAGTTAGATGTTCATCAAAACACTTCTTCCTCGGAACCAACCTTCCCACAAACAAAGTGGACTTCCGAGGCAAAACCAGCTCCACAGAGGCCCACTTCTTTTGCGGTAAAAAGTAAGAGTTGTCAATACGCACCATCAAACCAGGGTTTGAACTCTTCAGAATCGAACGACAGAGTTTATGCAGTGAACGCAAACGAACAAGACAAATTCTCATCGCGCGTTGAAACGCCTTATGTCGCACAAGCTGGACTGGACGTTTTAGATGGCAGCACAAATGTTGGAAAAATAAGCTCAAGATGGCCGCCACAACAACAGAATGAGTCACTGGGATGGCGAAGAGCTTCTGCTCCAAAACAACTATCCTGCCCGCTAGACATGGAACATACCGTCCAAGTTTCAGACGCCATGGTTGTGTCTATGTCTCCATCGTACACGAGTGTGAAAGACATCTCCCCAGACTCCCCTTTAAGTCCCAAGTGCGAGACCGACTCGGTCAAGGTTTCTATACCTTTCCAAGTTCAAGGTCAGCAGCCTCAGGCCGCCAAACCAGACCAGCGTTTTAAAGCTTGGTCTTCTTCCGTATCCATATGTGTGCCATTTCAAGTGAATGAGAACAATGAAGGAGTGTCTGTATTACCGTCTGGGCATCCAATCCCACTGGACAGCGGTTCTACAATGAGTTCATTGCTCTTCCCAGATGCGCGTGCGTCTAAAGATGAAAAGGATGGAGTAGCGGTTACCAAACCTCGTTCCCATTCCTCTCCGCAATCCGGCAGGCGAAAGCCACTTAAAGGTTTGTGTCCAGCCAGCGGTCCACTAGATGGTACTCATGCGCTCAAACCTACTCCTTTAATTTCTGAGTTAAACCGTTGGATAACGAGCTTCATTATCTAAAGACCGAATGAGGTTCAATACAACAAACAAGTATGAACTTATACAATACAACAAACAAGTATGAACTTATACAATACAACAAACAAGTATGAACTTATTTAATACAACAAACAAGTATGAACTTATATAATACAACAAACAAGTACGAACTTATATAATACAACAAACAAGTACGAACTTATACAATACAACAAACAAGTACGAACTTATATAATACAACAAACAAGTACGAACTTATATAATACAACAAACAAGTACGAACTTATATAATACAACAAACAAGTACGAACTTATATAATACAACAAACAAGTACGAACTTATATAATACAACAAACAAGTACGAACTTATACAATACAACAAACAAGTACGAATTTATACAATACAACAAACAAGTATGAACTTATACAATACAACAAACAAGTATGAACTTATATAATACAACAAACAAGTGTGAACTTATACAATACAACAAACAAGTATGAACTTATACAATACAACAAACAAGTACGAACTTATACAATACAACAAATAAGTATGAACTTATACAATACAACAAACAAGTATGAACTTATACAATACAACAAATAAGTATGAACTTATACAATACAACAAACAAGTATGAAGTGCGACACAGCAATCGGTGACTATGGCGACATGAATTTTGGCGCGTTTATATTTATAGTGGACTGACTAATCAAAGGGCAAAACAGAATGAAAGTTCTTTGCAAATTTTCCTGCAAATAAATTTGTCCACTATGATATTTTCCAAATTCCGGTGCACCAATTGGTGCATTTTATCCCTTTTAAATCATTATTGCTTTTGGAACCGAAAATCCAAATGACCGAATGTTTGATCTGAGTTCTGAAGGCACTTTTTAAAATCACGTGATAACTTTTTCTCACTTATTTATGTGTCAAAATATTCTAGCACCCTGAACGTTTGGGGCAAAACGCTCTCGAACGCTGTGACACGTTATGTGTTGAAGGCAGCATTGGATGCACAAAAAAACTTTTGATGGGTTATATTTCCATCTTAAACAAATACATGGGCTCCAAACCTTTATATCAAGCGTTTGCGTGCTCTTTTATTTGGCAGCGTGAAACCTGTCACAATGTTGCTTTTGACGCACTATTTGAGACACTCTGTCATCGTAAACCAGTGCGTAAAAGCTGTTAGCTTTTTCTTTTAACAGTTGACTGTCAATGTGGTACCTGTTCCAAATTTGAAACGCTTTTACATAATAATTGCGCCATGTAGAGATGTTCTCAGTACATCTGAAAGGATACAAACGTTCTTAATTGTATTGTCGAAGGGAATCGAAACAGGATTGAAGGTAAAAGCCATTTATTTTACATTATTAAACTAGTCATGCTGAATAGCAACGAACGTTTTTGGACTAATCTGTGAAGAATATATTCTCTACAGTACTGGAACTTATTAGACCATTTCTGAACGGCCCTGAGAACAGAGAATCCAAACTTGACATGGGATTATTTATAAAGTGAGACACAACATTTCTTACCTCTCGACTCATTGCTATTTTCCCTCTTTTAGTACAACTTATGTACAAACATATTCCTTTGGCAATTATATGAATCTCATTTTGCATATTGGGAGTCGCATTAATTAGATAAGGTTGTTGGTTGTTGGTCGCACGAGGTAAAATTGACCGTAATAACGAGTAAGGCAAGATTCTTGTTAATGATTAAAAGAAAAAAATTCGAACTACCTGTCGTCTACGCGGTTTATTTTACTCTTGATATTTAGAGAACGGATCTACATTACGATCGAATAAAATCCTAAAGCGTGGGGTTGTCTGCGAACACGCGCGTTCACGAACCCATTCTCCTTACAGGGCAGCTCTCGACTTGAAGGAACTTCCAGAATTCACAATAACTCTACTTCAGTAATACTGACAGTTTTATTACACGAGCAACCAGCTCTGCCGGCTTGAAAGTGAAGGCTGTGTGCAGACAAAGCTTTAAGCTAAAAGAACGCAAATGACTTATTTGTTTTCCATTAAATGATTGAGTGCGAATTTTTCACGATCTTCAAACACTTGTGAATGAATTCAATTCTTAATTTTACAGACTTCCCAGAAAAAAGTGTCTGCACACTCACATCACATATGAATGCATCTAATTATTGTTATGATCAGATCAACGAGAGGGGAAAAAGTTACCTTTTTTGCCGACGACAAATTAAACAGTTCATTTGCGTTTCAATTATATTGTTCTTGCTTTGAAAAAAAAAATGACTGACTGAATAATTTCATTTTCCTTTCACGTCCATACGGCATATGCAACAAGATAATTACCTTAGAAATTCAAATAATGAAATCTAGAAAACTAGTAGGTCAGCTAACTGGAAAAATGGTGTGCAACAACAACGAGATAGCCGATGTTTTACAGATCACGAATTTACAGTGCATCGGCGCAAATATATTTATTCTGACGCGAAAGGGAAATTGTACTAGCGATGACATAAATTTAAGATTACTGTTACATGGTGCCTCTTTCAGTTTTATAGCATATTTCATAAGATGAAATCACCATATAAATATATAAACAAAGATCAAATCTCTGCGTGAAACGGTATTTTTGCAGTGGAAGCCGCTTGCTTCATCTCTTGTCATGTTATGGTTGTGCCAATTTTGTCCTATGACGTCATATAACATAACGGGATTAAATTATGCGTGGATGTCTTTAGTAAAATATTTTAATCGTACGGGAAGGATTAAGGCATCAGTTCGTTTGCTATTTCGTAATTTAACCACATCACTGTCTTGTCCCGTTTCGTGGATGTTTTAAAGAACAAGGTAAATGATACATAAAATAAAGATACAATGCGTGTTTATTCCAATATCTTTGTTCAGTCTTTGAAATCAATCACGCATAAGAATACATAACACGTATTTGAATAGCGATTATCTTTAATCATGTGGACCCGTTGTGCATTTATGAGATATGTTAAATAATCGCAAAAATTGACAAATGTCTTCAAGTCTTGAACAGACATAAAGAAGGAAAGGATTAGCCGTTGAGTTCCGAGTTATATCGTGTGACAGATTGTATTGTGTCAAACTACAGACGCGTAGTACAAATTCCACAAGTGAATTTGCTCACAGCTAGGCAAGCTGGAGGTAGAGACGGAGAATCTGTTGCGTTCTAATGTTGGTAAAACAGACGATAAGCGCTTTAAGGTGTCTGAATACAATGTACCTCTCTTTTCGATAGAACCACATTCCAAGGATAAGAAAGCCACAAGAGATTCACCGAAAACTATGGGCAAAGAAGCCAGCAAACCACACAAACCAATGGATAAAGCAGTGAGTTCGACGGCTCTGAAAGTCCCAACAGGAGGTAAACATTTCAGTCATAGCTTGTACTCTAACTGACTAAATGTTGTAATTGACTGCTAAAAGTTTGCGTGTCGCCAGGCTTGATCTGACACATTTGTGGATCATGATATTCATTACACCCTCACGTTCTTGTTCGAATGTTTGTTTCGACAGTTGAGTCTGATCGACAACCATGGAATACTGTTTATACTCATTTACAAGTGTCAGTCAGACCTTTGACTCCTATGAGCGGACAAAATAAAAAATTCACGAAAATTCCCAAATTTCTGTTTGTAAATACGGGAAAACGGACAGTCCCATAATAAGGTATTGCTCAAAAGCTTTCATTTGAATGGTTACACAGTACTGAGGATTTCATTCACAGACTCTAAAGTTAGAACTACAGAACAAAGGCTACATATTGTTTGAATCTGGTGGAAGTAAAGGGATTAAAAATACACGACTCATAAAACATTTATAACCATAACAATGTTGGTGGTGTTGAATGGTGAATTGTTAAATAATTATTTATTCGAGACGAAAAGTGATACACTTTATACGCCGATTACCAATAGCGTGACATGGAAAACGAAAGTAAACACTTAAACAGTGCACTTCTCGAAGAAACGACAGTGAGCTGAGCAATAGATTCTTTGTCGTTCTTTGTTCAGTGTTTCTTCTGAGGTAATGAATCACACAGGAGGTAAGACAGTATATACCCTTTCCGTCGTTAAGTTATTTAAAATGCGTCATCAAATTCCTTTCGTTCCTGTCATTTTGAATTATACAGCTGGAGCGAGTCAACTGAAGCTATTTTATATTTCATCTTGTGGCTCTTATGAAAATTGTCCAAATGGAAAATTCATTTTTCAAGAACGGCCTAAAACTTTTTTGTCAGCAGATCTAGTGCGATTTTGTGCTGTGTTACGCAAGAGTGCAGCAAGTTACGGCTAAGTGTATTCGTGGTTATTGGTGGGCCAATATCTTATGTTCCTCATTTTACTGTACCGCAGGCGCAGTCGTGTATCCACCATGTGTGTGTGTGAAGTGTGATCTTATAATGAACTGTAGATATTTCATATTTGGAACAGTGGAATGTTCGTTCGTGTTCGGGTGTGCTGTTCTGTGCTGTTTATATGCGACAGAAACAAAGCAGAATGGCGTCAAAAGGTCACAGCAGACGAACCATCCGGTCATTTCACTTTTCTATGTCTTGTCTGATCAATAGTCCGCTTTATTTATATGGCCGTCATTATTAGTAATGAATGTCTGAAAATAACATACGTTCAATATTCTTAATTGCGCAAACGAAACCCCAATTTTTTTTGTGGCAGATTATTACTCTCTCGAGCTATTTATAGATGGCAAACATTGTTATTTTAAAGTTTTCTTTACTTAACTCAGTTGACATGGAGTATTGGATTTCTATAAAAATTACTTGAATGATGAACTGATAGGAATAATTGTATTAAATTTAGCAGAAAGGCAGGAGAATAGTATGGAGGGTTGTTTTTTTCTTTTGTTTTCTTTTTGAACAGAATTACACATTCTGTATTTGACGCATAATTTTTTTTGGATGAGGAGTGGGGGAATATCGCAGAAGATAGGTTGTAAGGGTCAAGTCAAACTTCAAATATCTGGAAATACTTGTGGTTTATTCTCTCTTTTCAAGGCAAGCCAAGATCCCAGTCCTTTAATGTAGGAGACAGAGCAAAATTAGCTCCAAGTCCCACCGGAACTCCCCCAACTGGAACTCCAAAGTCAAGTCCCGGCAATTCTCCGAAACCTGCAAGACGAAACGCGATGTCTAAAGACATGGGCAAGAAGAGGCCGAGTGAACTGAAGAAGCAAGATCATCATGGCAGCAGGCCTTATTCAGATCCACTCATCGCCGAAAAGTAAGTACTGCAATAAAACTTCCAATAGGCCTATTTTTTTCCGTAGGGATAATCCAGTCTACCCCACCTCCACCCTGGCGGGAGAACACCTCTCTAGGGAGGGCTAGGGTTGCATGAAAACTGCTTTTGCACCCAGTTTCTTCTCGACGCTCTAGCTACATTGTAATCACCATATGGTTTTACAAGTTGAACGTCTTGAACAACAAGTTGAATTGTGTGATGTTTTTTTTTACCCGCTGAACGTTGTTGAATGAAACAGTTGTCTCTATTTTGTTCAATAAATTTTGTTCACTTCAGAATATTGAATGAATACGATACACAACACTGAAATGTTGAACCCCATGTCAATATCTGAACCTATACCGCACCTTCAAACCAAACACTGACTTACAGTAATGTATTTTTCAGGATGAAAAACAAGAAAAAATCTACGGGAGTTCCTGCAAATGACACTTCTTCATCAGGTATTAACAAAAAAACTATCTATTGCTTTTAGAAGTAATGACTTATTCAGTTAATACATTGATTACATTATCACTCATTCAGCATTGTCACATTGTCATTACATAATCGAGTGATAACATTATTACATAGTGATTACATTATCAAGTGATAACATAATCACATAAGTGATTACATTATCACATAAGTGACATTATTACATAAGTGATTATATTATCACATAAGTGATTACATTACCAAGTGATTACATTATCACATAAATGATTACATCATCAAGTGACTACCATCGCACAAGTGATTACATTATCAAGTGACTACATTATCAAGTAATTACATTAGTGATTTCAGTAGATTAGTTATCGTTCATTTGTATAACTGAAATAATCAGGTTTGACTGTGTCCTTTCGTTTGTGACTGTTTTGTTTGGATTCTCTTAACAGGAAAATCAAAGCCTGACACAGAAACACTAAAGAACAAAGTTAAAGACCTCGAGCAAAAAAACAATGAATTGAAAGAGAAAATAGAACCTATGGAACACCGGCTAGCAGTCGTGTCACTCTTAGAAAAAGAAAAACTTCATTTACAAAAACAGTTCAATGATATTACCCTGGAAAACGACAAAAGGAAAACGGAGCTGGAATCTTTAAATTTACTCTCGAAAAAACAAACTGAAGAAAGAGACGAAATCCAAGAGAGATACGATAAACTGACAGCAGCGTTTGAAAACAGTCAAGCGGAAGTGAAAGAACTTAAATATCAAAACCATATACTCGAGCAAAATAAATCAAATTTGATGCAAGAAAACGAAGAAAAAGTGGAAGCCATCGGAAAGTATCTTGATAACATCGAAAATTTGACGAGTTCAAACACGGCATTGGTTCTTCAAGAGGGCCGATTACGGAGTAAGATTTCAACGTTGTTACAAGGTTTACAATCCTTAAAAGACTGCGTTATCAAGTTAAAAGAGGAAAACAAAGGCTTGCAATCGCAAATTATTGAAAACGGCAGTGAACTTGCTGGAACATTCAAAAGGTGTGTTAGTGGCTTAGAAAAGGTTCTCGATAGCTTGGAAGAAAAGAAGAACGACAAAATTGAGGAAGAAACACAGGTATTCATTAGTATCGAGAATAAAGATACGCAGTGTGATGATTCGCAGTCTGTGGACTTGATTTTAGCCCAACTAGAAGAAAGCAAACAATCAGTTGAGTGTTTAAAGAACAGAATAAATGAACTGGAAAAAGAGAATAAATCAAATATGCAGCAAGTGGAGAATGCGGAGGAAGCATTGCCTGCACCGCAAAATCAAACCAGAAAAGACGCACAAAGCACCGCGGACCAAGTAGTAAATGAGGAAAACAAGGTCACTGATTGTGACGGGTGTAACAGTCTTCAAATGCAAATACAAGCGCTATCAGTCGAATTGGAGTTGGTCAAGGGTTCTTTACAGAAATCAGAAAGCGAGCGAGATGACGCTGTGGAAGAAAGGAATGAGCTCAGACGTGAGGCAAAGTATCTGAAATACGTGCTTTCCTATCGAGAAGATGTTCAGAATTTGAAGAACACGAACCAACAGGCCAAAGAACTGGAAAAAATGGGCACGAACCTCGTAGAAGCCGAGAAGAAAGTGATCGATTTGGAAGAAGAAGTTGGAAGACTTCAAGAAGAAAAACAAACTCTGTTGCTGAGCATTTTAAACCTTTATTCTGGGAACGAGGTGGAAGATGTCAAAGAGGAAGACGAAGACGAAGATGAAGGAGAAGCAGAGGACGAAATGGCGAGCGAGAATAATAAAGAAAATAAGAAACAAGAAAGCAAAGAAAATGTGAGCGAGGTATTTGAAAAGTCACCGTCTGATGGTCTAAGCCCTCGTACCCCTGATTCTACTTCTCGAAGAGAACAACTCAAGTTTCGATTTCAATTATCGTTATCTGAATCTGAGTACAGTTACAGCTCTGATCGGACAGAAGGTGAGGATGAACTGAGCGACAGTGAATCAGTGACTTCACCACCTGAACTCGATGTGCAGGCTATTAAAACTGAAAACAAACAGCTGAAATCAAATCTATTTGAAGCTAATGAAGAAAAGGAAGAGTTGCTATCGAGTCTGGATAAATTATGTGAGGAGTATGACACGCTCAAAGAAAGCCACGATAAGCTAGAGGAAGATCATGTGATTTTGTCAGACCAAGCCAGGAAAGACAAAATTGCATACCAATCTCGTCTTCGCCAAATTGAGATGGATAGAGAAAATATGCGAGACACATTGAGGCAGGTTCAAGACGAGAAACTAGCGCTTTTAAAATGTCTTGAAATGAAGAACTCTACCTCTCAACCGATGTCTCCTCTGACCGACCTGGATTTTGACAATATCATTGCGCGTGCGCAATCATTTACGCAAGAAGAAAACAACTCAAGTGACCTGGATCTGGACAAAATTATCGCGCGTGCGCAATCGTTTACGCGGGAGGAAAACGAATCAAGTGCTGTGGATCTCGACAAAATAATTGCGCGTTCGCAGTCGTTTTCACGGGAAGAAACCAAATCAAGCGAACCAACTTCGAACGAAGAAGACTCCGAGGCTTCTTCGTCTTCTGAGACAGACGATGATGATGCAAATGAACGAACTAGCGACAAAGATGTGCTTGAAAAGAAAGCAGACGTTGGTTCTAAGGCTCCAGCGACGCAGACTTGTACCCCTGTGGACAGAGATCTGGCTGGTTTAGTGGCTTCTATTGAAAATGACCTTGGAATACTCAAGGCAAGGCTTAACACAAGAGAAACCGATACACCTGGTAAGAAACTCATATCGAACAAAGTATCCAAAACCCTTTGTTCGGTCTAAAAACAAACTTATGATCTCCGGGGTTGATAGAGAACTCAGAATTCAGAACATGCAGATATTTTTCAAGGAGATACAAATTCCCGGGAGTGTGTTTCATTGACCAAGTACCTTTGCTCAAACACGAAATCAGCTCTTAAAGAAGTGAGAGAAAAATACCAAGTGATTTCTTGAAGGAAGAAAAAAGCATAATTCGTTTTAAGTGATTTTTTTAAGACACAAGGAAAGCACTTTGGTCATTTTTTTCTCAAATTGCAATCCATTTCCTTATCCAGTTTAGTCTCAGTGCACCAATATAATAACTGTTAACAAAACAACCTTTAGGTTGCTATCGATAAAAATGCATTTGTAGACTTGTCAAAGTGATACTAAAAACAGGAGACGTGGGACTTTAAGCCTGTTGTCCACTTTGATGTGTAACGTCACCATATAACACTCGCACGCTTTCACCACAGTCGTCACCATATAACACTCGCACGCTTTCACCACAGTTGTCGCGCGGACCATGACACCTCTGCTCCGGGCTTCGCGCACACAACAAAAATCAAGGGCTCCTAAGAGCGAACCCGTGAATTAAACGTTAGGATTTTTGACGAACGCAAAAAAAAACACAGTATATCACTTTCATAATGCCCAGTCCGAAGAAGAAAAAAAAAAAAAGAAGAAAAAAAAAGAAGGTCCTGAACTGGACTTGGACTCGGGCCTCCCGACTCCAATTCCCGACATAAACCACACGACCACCGAGGAACAAGTGCTTAGCAGAGATTACATTTTATTATTTCAAGGTAGATACGCACCAAAACGCGTTTTAGATCGATATTAATGTTAGATAAAAGACTCCAAATGCGAAACATCTTTAAGCTTATTGTTGCTTATATTCGTTTACAACAAATTAGTTATTGTTATCGCTGGATTCACGTTTTTCTTGTTACGAAACGCATTCGTAACAAAGCATTACGCCACTAAGTTTACAGCTGATGGAAGGAGTGAGTGAGTGAGTGAATTTAAGCCACCGTTACCGATAACCCGTTCATTTCGCTTGCGCTTATTCACGGTTTAACTAGAGATCGCCTGGGTATTAGGCTGAGTTTTACTAGACCGATCCCTCTTCCAAGTTTTTCCTCAGTTTCTCCTCTCGCTTTCCATTCATTCCTCACTGTCTTGAACAGAACGCTCCACTAATAAATCAAATATATTTTGTTTTAGGTGACGGACAGGGGTCAAGGCCCAGAAAGCCTCCACCTGGTGCACGTATTCTCAAACGCCAGGCGTCAACTGTCAAGTCCAACCTGGATCGAGTCTACCGAGAAAAACAACACCTGCAGGATGAAGTTGAGTCTTTGCGTCGATACCTGCTCAAACGAAGAGATTCTGCTATGGATGTTAGGAAGAAACGCTCCAGAGGAAGCTTTAGAAAGGATGCGTCTGAAGTGGAAAATCACTTGGAAGGTGTCAAAACCTTACAAGCCTTGCTCGGAAAATCCGACGAGCAGCTCCGACAGTCCAACGAAATTATTTCGCGTCTCGAGGCAGTCAACGACGAAACGGAAGACAAACTTCGAGATGCTGAAGTCCTGAGGGAGGATATGCGGCGTGCTGTTCAGATAGCAAATAATTTTGCCATGGAGGAACAGCAGAAGGCAGATGAACTTATGCTACAGAATCAGGAGCTACTCAAACAAATTCAAAGTCTAAAATCGACGGGTGCTGCGCCTGATCAAAAGGACGCCAGTGATTATTCAAAAGTCAAGGTTACACCAAAAATCAAATCCAAATTCGCGTTGAAAGTAAGTAAATCGTATAATCGCAGTGTCAGTGAAGATGACTACGAAGACGAGGAGAGTAATTTCACGACAGAAGGTGAATCAGATTTTTATTCTTCCCGCCATTCCAGCATTGCTAGCGAATCAGAGTTGCGGAGTCCTCGCGAGCCTTCCGAGGACAACATGGATACATTGTCAAATAATTTGGAGTCTAATTTGGTGTCACCGAGTGGTCAAGAATCGACTAAGAGCCTGGATACTGAGCCTGAAGAAGGCACGAGTCAACATAGCTCTACTTTAGACACTACTGACACCGAATGAACGATCCAATGAATCTTGGTTACTTATTCAGATCTGAGGTGACTTACCTATAGGCTTGTTCACACGATGACGCAAACACAAGCACAGTACGCATGCGCATTAAAGCATCCCCGCGAAATGCAAACGCATGTGCAAACGCATTTGAATGAGAAATTTTCTATTTCTTGCGTCGGTAGTTGCGCTTGCGTTTACGTCATGGTAGTTCACACGTGTGTTTTAGTTTTGCGTTGGCGTCGCTTGTGTGAACCAGTCTCACAGAATACTCAGCTAATCGCCAAGTGTTCCGAAGAAAAATGGAGTGAAATCAGTATAAAGTGTGTTTGAGAGCGAGGAGGGGATAAAGCCTTAGAAATTCTTCTGAACTGCAACGAAATTAGGAAAGCAAGAATCAAAGAAAGTTCTTTGATTTCAGTTTGGTTTCCCAATTTCCTTTTCATGACTTGTGTCCAGGAGGATTTTTGGGGTTTATTCCTCTTAGCACTCACACCAATGCTTGGCGGCTCACACTTTGTTCCTGAAGGAAGTCTGATAAATGTTACGAAGTATAGTTAAGTGGATACGTCTACTCGTAGTTGGGTAATTTCCTCATTGCGGACAGTTCCGTCAGTCCCGGGGTGACGAAACTTCATATAAATTAAAACTCTACCTGTATGATACGGACACTTAGCCATGGTATCTCAGTCAAGCTAACGGGACGGAGCTAAAGCCCAGCCAGGGACAGAAGCTCAGTCCCTTTAGCTCGACTCAACTGATTATTCATGATATCGCCGCAACCACTGTATTCAGTCTGAGATACTATAGACAGAGTGGTAATGTCGGCTATTACCTGGGTTATCGTACAACAGAACAGAATTGAAAGCTGGAATCCCACGAAACCCTGTACTGAGTTTCCGCTTGTGGATTATAGACGAATACGATACAAAGTAGAGACATTTATCTTTTCTTGCCGGAGTAGAGATCGCGCTTATTTGATCTGTTTCGTGCGCGAACTCACGGATCCTGGCATTTTATGTTATTATATTGGTTTGTTACAAGCAAAAATTCTAGACGAGTTGTTGTCTTACTAATGGGTGTAAAATACGCTAATAAAGAATCGGTGTTCATAAGTTTCTCTTCTTTTGCTGTCACAATAATTTTGTTGCTACCTTTCACTCGAAAGTAACGTAAGTTGGGGACGATATAAATCAAGAGTGTTTTAAGTTTGCTGACGTGCAAATTCTCCACATTCGTCTCCACATATTTCTTCATAGTCCCGGTTCTTTATCAAGGCGACTTATCTCTAATAACTCCCTTTATTCTCATGACCCATAATGGTTGTTAATGTGGTGGTATTGCAAGAAGAAACAAGACGCAGATACTGATGGGTATGAACTTCCCTCTTAGGACGCTCGAAACCTTAACTCTTTCCCATTCTTCTCGCGGTTCTCTCACGAATAATCCCGAGTCGCGCAAGATAACAGCACATATAACCCTTACTATATACCCTTATTAGCGCCAATGTTTGAGGATGGCGTAATATTGACAATTTGTAGTTTCATGTGGCAAGATTCCGAAAAAGAAATGGCACTCAGCGCTCAGAAGGTTTCATTTCAATGGCAAATGAAATTGGCTTCAGCTCAGCCACCATCTTAAAATTACAGCATTGGTATTATAATCGCTCTCTAAGCGCGACCGGTCACTTGATTAAATTTCGCGTTTCCGGCCGCGAGAATAAGTGAAAAGTCCGTATGTACACTGAAAACACGGTGATCGGTTTTACATCATTTTAATACGTATTATACAAGAGTTATAAAGAGACTACTGGCTAAAGACTGTAAACAACTATACAAATTTTAATATTTAGCACTCGACCGCCAAAAACCGGCTTGCTATAAAATCACCGGAGTAAAAATGATAAAAAAGTGAAGTCGACAACTTTATTAAAGATAAGAGAACTTGAAGTTCATGAAAAAAAGGATCGTGCAATCGTTGCGTTTTTGAAAGTTGTTTAGTTCTAAATTTGTATAGAATATTTGTACTTAGAACGTCAGGCATGAAAATTATTTATGTATACATAACTGACTTTAACTAAGCGCAGAAATAATACGATAATAACTGCAACCTCGTTCCCAGGGTCTTTCTTCTAAGAGATCCTGGGAACGAGATTGTAATAACTGCACAGAACTCCACAAGTTCATTGGCTTCTCTTTCAAGTGCCAAACATTCATTCTTTATAACATTGTTAATGTTCATTCTACAAACGTCGTTTCAAATACAAGTAAAATCGGGAAACTGATCCTAACGGCAAGAGATTGAGACAGAAGTGAAATAAAAAACAAGCAGTTGAATATTTACTTCTGTCTCAATCTATTCTCCTTGCCTTGATTTTTACTGATCCAAGTCTACAAAAGATTCGGCACTCTTCGGTTTGTCGATGTGGTTTTACCGTTATTATAGTTATTCAGATACAATGTACTGGCTGTATATTTGTAGACACCTTTATTAAATGGGAAATCGGGGAAGCAGCGGCGTTCAGTTGAGAACAGTGTTACTCGAGTAAACACGGTAATAGCTTGTCACATTTTTTCTACGTTTCTTCTACATTTTACGCGGAGTAGGAGGGGGGTAATTCCCCACTAGGAGGGGGGACTCCCATATACCTGTACCTAAAGTGAACTTTTGAAGCTTGTAAATCTTGACAGCCTGAAAGGCATCATATCATACAACACTTTCTCACCAAGGGCCATCTGAGACAGGATCTTGCCAACAACAGGTGCCATTTTAAAACCATGACCTGTTGGAACAAATACAAATAATGTTTTAGTGGTAAATATGGTTTCATAAGACAGTTTGCCTTTGTAGTTATTTGTAATTGTCATGTGTTTCGCTATGATACCAACAGAAACAATCACTAATGAGGTCAACTGAGGTGTACTAATAAACCTTGTTTATTAGAGTGAACAATTAGTGTGTGATAGTCCAAATTAAACAAAAGGAAACAATGGAATTATAGTCTAATAGTGCGTACTATTCTACTAACTATTTCACAGATGAAGTAAAATCACTCTAATGAGACAAGATGTTTGTTTTACCTGAAAACCCGGCTCCAATAATAATATTTTTGTGTTCAGGGTGTTTATCCATTACAAACACGTTATCTGGAGTCACCTACGATAAAAACATTTCAAATAAATGTCTCTAAAATGTTCCTCGGGATTTCTCTGAGGTTAAAATGTTTATATAAAACTAAAATGTTTATATAATGTTTATATTTTGAAAACATTTTAAGAAGAGCCTGAAGAATTTCAGTAAAACTGATCGAAACGTCGTTTTATATAAACATTTTAGTTTTATATAAACATTTTAACCTCAGAGAAATCCCGAGGAACATTTTAGAGACATTTATTTGATAAAATGAGAGGTGAAAGTTTCAGAATTACAATTAAAAACATTTCAGTTGTTTGATTAGAAAAAGTAGCTTCAGAAGCTTGAAATAGCCAGAGCTTTTTATTATTTGCAAATATTTAAAACAAGGTACAACAATGATATGTATCAAATATTACGAATACTAATAAGCTTTGTACAATATAATTTATTATAACGTGGAGATGTAGAACAATCCGAGTCAGAGCCTCATGTTGAAAACGCCCAACTATCTACTATAAATAATAAAAGAATAGATTACGCTAAAAGAAAAAACTAATGATAAAGAAATTGGTATAAGCTAAACTTGGAATACAATGTATAATAAAAATCTTAATAGAGTCGAACATCTACTAACAGCCACCTCTCTACAATGGCCATATTTTCTTGTCCCGACTCCATATTCGTTCACTCAAATCCTTTCATTGAAAATCGCTCCATCAGTAATGACCACGCCTTTCTGCAACGAGGGTGCCCATTGTTGTAGAGGCGTTCCACTGTTAACACATTTTTTCATCACTATTGTTATTTTGAAATACACGGAATATTTGCATCAGTATACAAACAGGTCTCTGCAATACACCACATCATATTCTTTCTGTAACTTACAGTTTACAAACGGGTCTCTATAACACTGTACATCATATTCTTTCTGTAACTTACAGTACATAAGCAGGTATCTATAGTTTAGTTTAAGCTGGTTTAGTTTAGTTTATTGAGTTTGTCACTAAAATGAAATAATAGATAAATAATATTACATCACAAACAAAAACAGATAAAAAAAAACAGTGTAGATATTAGTGGTAAATTATTCCATAAGTTGATGGCTCCAGGGAAGAAAGAAAACAGCAAGTAATTTTGTCTGTGGTTTGAGCTTACAATAAGGTTGCTTGGAACGAAGTGATGAGTTATGCCAGTGCATGTGGCAGAAGCAAAGTATTTCCTACAGTCAATTTACATCAAACCAGACTTGTACTTGAACATATTCTGTTACTTACAGTATACAAACAGGTCTCTATAGTATTTACTACAGTCAATTTACATCAAACCAGACTTGTACTTGAACATATTCTGTTACTTACAGTATACAAACAGGTCTCTATAATATTTACTACAGTCAATTTACATCAAACCAGACTTGTACTTGAACATATTCTGTTACTTACAGTATACAAACAGGTCTCTATAGTATTTACTACAGTCAATTTACATCAAACCAGACTTGTACTTGAACATATTCTGTTACTTACAGTATACAAACAGGTCTCTATAATACTTGGTCGTGGCTTGACACCAGGAAAGCGAGCTTTAATTAACTTAGCCACACAGTCAATGTGAGCTTGATCTAAATGTTTTGAAGCATCTGCATTATCTCTATTATCAGGATCTGCTATGGCTACTCCCTCATGATGACAAATCTGCAGCAAAAAATATTTTAAGTGGTTACCTCAGTTAAGATTAAATTGTAACAATTTTGCAAATTATGATGATGAAACCCGCAGCAAGAAGTGGTTAAAAAGAAAAACCTCAAAGAAACACTAGGTAACTACAGTAATAACCAATAATTATTATTACTAGGAGTAATCACGGATTAGAGAAGTGCGTTCGAGTCCTTAAGTGATGACGTCACAAAAACTAATTTTGTGAAATTATGTAATGAACCAAGGCAAAATGAGAAGGGTTTGTATGGAGTCATCTGAGCATAAAGGGGCCAATATCTCACCCCCAAATTTCACAAGGATGCTGATTTTTTGCAAGCGGGCTTTTTTCGTCTTGCCCTTTCCGAATATCAAGTTTTTTTCCTGCTCTGCATCAAGTTTATGATTGCCAAAAAATCAGTATCTAATTTTTCCTTGGTTCATTACATAATTTCACAAAATTAGTTTTTGTGACGTCATCACTTAAGGACTCTATAAAGTGCGTGGGCTAGCATGCGCTTGTTTGTTTTCGTGCCCAGGCTTGGCGTGTCAAGAATTGTGTCAACAATGGTATGACGTGTTTCCAGTATCTTGTTCGTCCAAAAATCGAGTTTTTTCCTGCTCTGCGTCAAGTTTATGATTGCGTTCTCCTAACGTCGAACGTAATTACAAAGCAATGAAGATGGTCTGAACTAAACTAAATTCACAACCCAGAATTTCTAAGGACAGTGCAAGGTTTGCCTTGTTGGATTGAAGCTGTTTTAAAATATATGCAAACAAGAGCTTAAAAACAAACTCAAAAACAAAATAGGAAGATTTTCTATCCCCAACTATCCCAGACCAGCCCTGACATCTCTAAATATTTTTAAAATTGGGAACATCAGAAAACAAAAACTATCCTACAGTATTCATCTCTGTTTTTCTATTTCTGCAGTATTTTTTTTACCTTAATAAGACCAGGATATTCAAATATTGGAATTCCATATATATGTGTGCTTCTGTCTCCAAGGGGCGCACTGAATATAAATCCAGGAAATTTATCAGGAGAGTAAAGATGAGGCTCAACAACTGGCCAATAGCAAGCACTCACCCTTTGCACCTGGAAATGACAACCACTTTGTTAACAACATCAGTTCTGTGACTAAAATCAACCAATACTTCATGCTAATATAAAAATTATCCACCTGTACATGTAATGGAAGGAGGTATGGCATTGTTGTGGTTAGTGTTGAACTTTCAACCTGAAGCCTTCATGTTGTTTCTTTAGACAAGGCACTTTGCCCCACATTGTCTCTCTCCAACCAGGTATGTTAATGGAGGGGGGGGGGGGGGGGGGGTAACCTCCAATGGACTAGCATCCCATCTGGGATAAGTAGTAGAACTACTAGTTGTTTCATGCAACAGAAATCGGGTTAAGCTTGAGCCATGTGGGCCTCATGTGATCCGTGTACATGTAGGGTTAAGCTTGAGACATGTGGGCATCCTGTGACGCATGTACATGTAGGGTTAAGCTTGAGCCGTGTGTGCTTCCTGTGACTCAGGTACATGTAGGGTTAAGCTTGGGCCATGTGGGCCTCCTGTGACTCATGTACATGTGGGGTTAAGCTTGGGCCATGTGGGCATCGTGTGACCCATGTACGTGTAGGGTTAAGCTTGAGCCATGTGGGCCTACTGTGACTCATGTACATGTAGGGTTAAGCTTGAGACATGTGGGCATCCTGTAACTCATGTACATGTAGGGTTAAGCTTGAGCCATGTGGGACTCCTGTGACTCATGTACATGTAGGGTTAAGCTTGAGCTATGTGGGCCTCCTGTGACTCACGTACATGTAGGGTTAAGCTTGAGCCATGTGGGCCTCCTGTGACTCATGTACATGTAGGGTTAAGCTTGAGCCATGTGGGACTCCTGTGACTCATGTACATGTAGGGTTTCAACCCTAACCCTAAAAACTATTATTTGTGAAAATTAAAATGATAGTAAACAAAATAAAGATAAAAGAAAGAGAGGAAACAAAGAATCAAGGCTAATCGGTCTTTTGGGAGGCCGCTTGGAAGACACTTCATTGAAGAAAAAACCTGACAGACGGACCTATTTTTAAAACAAACAGGTTTTGTTTGTTTCCTCTTCTTTTCCACTGTTTTTGTGTGTGTGTGTTTTGCTTTCACATGGAATGGCATTAAAAAAGAAACTGTCCAATTTTTAAGGCCAATTCTGTAATATTTTGATCATTTTTTTTAAATTGATGTTTCTGAACAGCTGGGGTTTACAGAGACCTATTTCATATACTGTTTCATACTTCTATATACTGTAACACAATAAATATTAATCTGTACATATTTTTTGTACTTCAATGCCATGCTACCAGAGAATTGTTATAAATATAATTTCAATTTATCTGAAAATTGTTAAAATTAAGTGACTTGGGTTCAAAAATGTTACTTAGAGACCTTAAATAAGAAAAAGGTTATCAATATGTAATTGATAATAGTAAGTTATGATTAGTGGTATTAATTTGTAACTTACAGTAAGTGGTATTTGTACACCCAGAGGTTTTAAGACTCTGTTTGCCCAAGGACCTGAAGCAAAGAAAACAACAAGATGCTAATTAGACATTCATGAATAGTAGATGTCTCCTGTTTCCTTTGGGGCATTACTAAATACCAGAACGGAATGGAATGACCCAGAATGAGAACGGAATGAGAGCATAATGGACTGGAATGACCCGGAATGATTGTTAATAATAATGACAGGCCAAACACGTACAACTGGTCAATATATTGTATCTATGACCTTCACATCATAGTTTAGCTCTATTGCGTATGTCTTAAATTAGATACTTTCCTTTTCCATAGGAAATTATGGGAGTTTCCTTGAATTTTCTCTCAATAATGGTTGCCTTTCAATAAGAAGAACAGAAGACCCAGAAGGGCAGTATTCTGTTACTAACAGTAATATTCTCTTGTTTAATTTCTTATTTATTGTCAAAGCTAACATTCTTTTGTGTTATTTGACTTCTGAAAAGGTTTTATCTATGAGGTTATTTGGGTAACCTCTTGCGCGCGGTCTTTGAGGAGTTAGTTTTAAGTAACCTCAGGGCTTCACCCTTGACAACAACAACAACATAACTTTTCTTGACCCCTGAAGGGTGTTAAGAGAAAAAGTGGGGCATTCAAATGTCAAAAATATATTATTTCTTGAATCTGTGGCCCTTGTATATGCATGTTTTCAGGAAAGTAATTTCTGTTTCTGTAAAACAGAAAACACTAAATCAGTTTCTGATGTCTCAGAAAGTCAGAAATAGAAAGTTTGTACATATATGAAGTACTCTATGAGTGCGGCTCATGCACGAGTGTTTATAGAAAGTTTGTACATACATGAAGTACTCTATGAGTGCGGCTCATGCATGAGTGTTTATAGAAAGTTTGTACATACATGATGTACTCTATGAGTGCAGCTCATGCATGAGTGTTTATAGAAAGTTTGTACATACATGATGTACTCTATGAGTGCGGCTCATGCATGAGTTTTTATAGAAAGTTTGTACATACATGAAGTTATCTATGAGTGCGGCTCATCGAGGAGTGTTTCTATGGCATATATGAAAAGGTAAGATAAGATACAACTCTGCCACATTCACGGACTGTTTACATCACCTAATCTTATGCTTGTGTTTTGCTTGTCTAGCTAGTACTCTTACCTGCAGTTATAATGATACTTTTGGCTTTGTAAGAGCTCTTTGTTGTTCTTATGTTGATAATAGAGCCTGGCTGAATCTCCACTACCTGTTCTCCATCATGTAATGTCCCACCAAATGCCACAAATTGTTCCTAAAAATACATCAATATTTAATATTTTAAAGTTCCTTTTAGTTTCTCACAAATAATAGTTTTAAACAATATTTTCGCTGCATATATAATTAGCGTATCACGTTAGCACGCTGCATTCCACTAATCCCGAGGGACTGGGCAAGTGGCGTCTAGTATGATCCTTTGCGGCCGTTCTAGCATAAAATCCGGCTGTGCGGTGCGAGATCCGCAGTTTGACGAGATTGCCTGGGAAGATGCTTTGCGCCCCTCCCCCCTCCCCTGGTGGCGGTGACCACCTCTCACCTAGCCTTGCTGCATATCTTTTGCCTAGGCAGTCGCGCATTCCTCCCATAACTTAGTTCAACGTGATCAAGACAATAGATATGCAGTGAGGATAAATTACAAACCTCATTGCTTGATTATGACCAGTTTAGTGACATGCATTACAGGTCGGTACAGTCAAAATTCACTCTATGGACACTTCATCATTATACTTACAGGCAATTTTCTTAATATCTGCATCATTAATAAACCAACACCCCATGGTAAAAATATAAATTTCCTTTTCAAATTAATCAATTTTATTTTGTACTTTTCATTAAATTAGGTAATTTATAGGCACGGCTCTCAGGAAGAGCATTATATGTATGAAGGAGAAACCGTGGTTAAATAAAGATTATATGTGTATGTATGTATGGATGGTAAAAGGATGCATGCATGCATGCATGTATGTATGTATATATGTACTGTTTCATTGTGTTATCCATAGGTCTTTATGAAACAGTTAAACCAAATTGATTTGAGTAGAAGTACGGTTGAAAGAAAGGCTGGAACAGTAGATTATTTCCTTTTTTCACTTTTACAGAATCCAAGCGCAAAGGTCCTCTTCTAGCACTTAGCGAACCAAAACAGAATCAGGAAGAAACAGCATTTCTTATTTAGGGGCTCTATTGTTTGGAATTGTCTTGATACTGCCTCAAGGCTTGAAGAAAACCTCAAGAATTTTAAAGCAGCACTTAAACGTAAAAAGGACCAATTAAGAAAAGTGACTTTCTTTAAAGGAACTATTACAAATTATAATAAAGATGTAAACAATTTTATTTGTAATTAGTCTCAATTAATATATTGTGGCTGAAAAGCCCTGTACATGGAGCTTCAATAAAATGTATGTATGGATGTATGTACGTATGTATTTATTATTAATTATTGTATTTTTTATTGTATTATGTTATTTCGTATTTTCTATTATTAATTGTAAGTTGTATTAGTTAGGTAGGTCCATATCAGCTATATAGTTGCCAGTTTTGACCTACACATCAAATAAAGTATGTATGTCATATAGAATAATCTAATCTTGGGTTCGAATCCTGCTCGGGACACGAATTTTTTCTTTCATTAATATAGTACGTCGAACGTGTACAGCAGACATGATGTCGCAAGATTATTCTATATGGTGTTCTAACACGTTCTTGGCTTCGACACATAGGATTATTCAGAAAAGTATGTATGTATGTTGCTTAAATGACACTTTTAATCGGTGCATTTTTCTTTTAACCGTTTAAGCCCCGAAGCAAATTCCCTTTTTTCCCAAAACGATAACTAAAACCTGTATGGCCATGTATGATATACCATTTGAAAGGTTTTGATTAGTACAGTTCATAATTTGTGCCATTTTAAATGGAGGAGGTAATGGCTTTGATAGAAATGAGTTTGAAACAAAAATAAAAGCGTTTAGCAAAGTCGTAGTCTTCATGCATTCTAGGTATACCCCTAAACTATACCTCATTTTGCAGCTCTCAGTGAGTAGAATAACATGAGTTTCATCTTAAAGCACATATGCATTAAGAAAAAAAAACATTGAAATGTTTGGGAGGTGGTCAATCACATCACATAGAGTAGGCGGGCGGGGGGGGGGTATGATTTTATGTGCTCAATGGGTAGATCTTTTCAAGACGATTTTGGTAGCGAGCCACAAGTGCATATGCACTACCTTTGTGAGATGTGCACTTTTTCTAGTATTGAATAATGACTACAGTGTAAAACACATGAGAAAAGAATAACAACACTGACATACATGGTGTACAAGGTATAATATTGTTGATTCTCACCTGAAAAGATTTTACAGCAAGTTCTGCTTGTATGAATCCACTTCTAGACTCAAGGGCCCCACTCTCCTGTGAGGATAGATTTAATCCTGGAAATCGTTTATTGATTTCATCTGCTGTGAGCTGCAAACACTCTTGTCCCACACCCCGCACGTTAGTAATAATATTAGATACATCAGCATAGGGTGGCTCATCTATCGTCAATAAACCACACCTCCTGAAACCAAAAAATAGGTTCTGAATCACATTTAAAAAAAATTTCCACTGAAGGCAACTTACTTCGGGGGAGAGGGGAGGGGGGGGAGGGGGAGGGGGGGAGGGGGAGGGGGGGGAGGGGGAGGGGGGAGGGGTGCTCATGTATCAATGTGATAGGGATGCTGCTCCTTATTAACTTTTACCTTCAGCGTATTCTAGGCAGCCAACGACACTTATTTTTATTCTTAGAGCACTGGTAGAGTTAATTTGAACAAAACTGGACAATTTTTGTTTGGTTACCACTGATATAGATATCAGCTCTTTTGGGCTTTTTAAAATAACACTAAAAATGGTGGCAAAGCCCCTTTAATCAGAAAATTATAAAGAAATGGGCATACCACACCCTAGAGACATGTCTCCTATAACATTTTGCGAGATGTTTACTGCAGGTTTTCAGTTATTAGCAAAAAGTTAAAAGACATATGCAGAAATTCCTGTGGGTGAATAAAAAACACAAACCTGATTAAAGTTCTGCCAGATTTCTTTTCCACCTCATCCCATAATTGAAATGCTTCTGGCATTAAAGCCGTGTGAAATGACTCAGGATAACCATAACGCACAACTCTGCTTTGACCATGTGAACTGCCACGGGAATGTGGAAGAGGAAACTGTCAAACAGAATGAAATTATAAATAATGAATGGTGTGGTGGAAAGGGTCATAACCCTACCATCAAAATTTAAATTGTCACAATTTAGCTAAATATTTTTAATTAGCAAACAGGGTTGATAATTTCACATTTATTTTTTACCTGATGTTTTCCTGAAACCAAAAGTTAGTAAAAACAAAAAACATCAACCTATCATTAGCTGTTCTGTTGTTTTTAACTACTACACATTTGACTTTATCAAGCTGTCCACCTGGGGGTATAGGAAGCTTCCATCAATTCAAGCAACAGAAATGAAAAAGGTTTTTGGAGTTGGTTGATAAGACAACAAGACAGAAAGAAACACACTATCTACCATAACCTATTTTTTTCAGAAGATTTAATATTGTCTAAGCCCATCCCAATAAAATGTTTCATTTCCCTCTCGTGAAAGTGGGTCGGTCGGTCGGGCAAAAAAAAAGGAAAAGAAAATTGACCGAGGGATCCTCAGTCCAGAAAAAGCCTGGATGCTAAGTAAGAAGGCCTGGTTACACATGTGCTTTTCGATTGCCAATGTTTTCCAAATCCAAATTTACTCCTTATCTACAATGGGGGCTAATAAATTAAATATGAAAGATTTCTATTCAAAATAAAGCCTTGATCACATGTTTAAAAAGTAAAATTTTGCTTGTCAGACAGTGTATCTGAATTTTTTTTTTACTTTTCCAAGAAAATGGGTTAGTTGGGCGATGGGAAATGAAACATTTTATTGGGATGGCCCAATGGGTCACCATCAGCTGAGTTAGATGGGGTGGGTTGTATTTTTGAAAACTTTATTCTATAGGAGTGTTCACTATTTACAAACATTACGTTAAATGTGTTTTGTTATTCAAATTTGCCAACTATTTAACAAAAGAAGTATTTGTTTCAACAGCCAATAGTTCTCTGATTGGCATATTAATAACAATAGGTGACGTAACGAGAAATATCACTAGTCTCACTACACTCAGCTCAACAAACATTTTCCATGTAAACACCAGACGCCGCATAGGAAAGCCTGTTCGATAACACACTTTGCTTTTACAAAAATCGAATGATACGATTACATAATCAGGGAAAGAAGGGAAATTTTTTGAGGGTGAAAGGTTATTATATAGATTTCTATTTGGCATTCTTGAAGCCAGTGATTAGTGTACGGGAGTGCTGTATATAGGCAAATGATAATCATTTATTTACCTGTTCCAACAAAAGTGTGTTTTTTCCTCTTGAGGCGAGGTATCTCGCCGTGGAGCTTCCCTCTACACCAGCTCCCACAACACATGCATCGAATACAGCCATATTGGTGATGTTTCTCATCCCCAGGCCTTCTCGGCGTTCCAATGATGCAAAGCGCTCCGCGATTCCGATACCTGGGATGATCCCCAGGGAATTATCGGAATGGAAGGATTCCAGAATTACTAAACTAAAGTAAATTAAAAGAAATGTTGACTCGAGTTGTTTGAAGTGTTCGTGTATTTATTTATTAAATAACTATAAATACGTGTCTCGCAGAACTCGCGAAGTTCGGGGGAGGGTGCACCGCAAAGTTAATAGCGACGAGGAAGGGACAGATGGAAATTCTGGTTTAAGCATGGCCACATTATAACTCATTTTTTTAACGAATTTTCAAGAAACTTTCATCGTTCTAATTAGAGGGGTATAAAAATTATCGCTCCCTGTACACACAATCGTAAAAACGCCGAGTCCAATTGTTATATCATGTTATATCCCCAGACCGAGAACTGAGTCTGCAAAAGGAAGCCTACACTACAGGGGATCTGTTCTGTGAAACAAGATCCCCTCAGAGATCAAACAGCTGCCAAATTTGAACGATTTTAAAACTTCATAGTTAATGTACTCTAGTGTAAATTCACACGACTCCCAGGAAGACCATGTAAATATGATATGATTTCATGTATAAATAAAGATTGGTGATGATGATGATGATGATAATTATGATGATGATATAATAATAATAATGATGATGATGATATAATAATAATAATAATAATAATAATATCATCATTCGTCGACTCAAACTCGATATTTGAGACGGGCCCTGTGTCTGACACGCCACACGTCGCGATTAGCCAACAGGCTAGCAAGCTCTTCCCTAGACTTCACCTATGCCTCTAATACTAAGCAACGTCTTTGCAGGCCGTCCAGGATCTCGTCTGCCATGCGTTGGTTCCCATACTACTATCTTGCTGGCGGGCAGTTCAGGGTGCCGATGGCAGTGCCCCGCCAACCGCAGACGACGTTCTTTCACCTTCTCAGACAATTTCGGAATAGGGCAGTACAATTCCTCGTTTGTCATACGTTCTTTTCAGTTGACATTCTGCTCATAACTTTATTTCCAGAGGGAAAATACACGTAACAGTCAGGGACTGACAAACTAGTGGCCCTCAATTAAAATCTAAACTACATCACTAAAACAGAGTAAAAAGTTAAGCTATAAGAAAACTATATACAACTAATTAAGATATACAAAAATGGTCTAAACCTACATACTTTTCTTTAAAAAAAATTAAGACACTCTGATGATGATGATGATGATGATGATGATGATGGTGACGATGACGATGATGATGATGATGATGATGATGATGATGATGATGATGATGAAGTGGTATTTTCTGCAACTGTTCTCTGTGTTCCGGAAGATTTTCTTGCGCGTTATCATGGATAACTCTATCGAAGGTGCATAGAAGACACAAAGAGAGCGCGAGAAAATAATTTGGAACGCAGGAAACGGTTGCAGAAAATCCCACTTAATCTTAAGGTGCTTTATGGAACTGGGCCCAAGACTATATAAAAACATATGATACAAATATGAGACCTTTGTCTTTTTCTTGCTGAAGTAGTAAGCACGCTTATTTGATCTGATTCGTGTACGAACTCACATGGAACATGGCAATTTATATAGACTAAACTACTAACTTTCATTTGAATGGATACAGCGTTCCTCTTTCGTAGTAAAAAAAGTCTATTTCTTTTGACCTTGGACAGGTCAAGCAGCGTGGATGGTTGCAACCGTAAGCTCCTTCTATAAGCTACGACAAGTGGTGGAGAAAAAATCTGTTTGCAGCGGGTGGAGGATAGAAGAATGTTAAGATATTTCCGTACAACAGAGGAGGGATTACAAAGAGATGGATTGAAGGTGATTACGAAAGGTGTTCGGTCGGAGGCTTTCTTTTGTTAAAGTGACTCAGTAAGGAGGTCATAGCGAGGGATGGTTAAGGATGAAATGGACGCGTCGCATTTCACTTTTTAGAAAAGAGCGACTGTATCCTCGTTTCACTAAGTAATCGACCAGTTCCACAGAGTGTTTTTCAAAAACAAAATCAGTAGAACATATATACGTCTTAATCTTAGGGCATGGCTAAAAGAAATTTTTGCGTGTGGTGTGACTTGGATGAAATAGTTGTTTTAGTATATACTGAAACAGTGAAATAATATAACGAAAATGATGCTTTTTAACTCATTTATTACTGTCAACGATTACAATTTTCGCGCGCAAATTGCTGGGAGGTGAATAGCACTTGCTATTCCGAGTTTCAGTAGCCAATCAGAGCGCGCGAACAATGCTATCCACTGTTTCAGTATATACTAATCAATGATATTGATATTGATTCCCAGGCTCTTCTCGGCGTTCCATTGATCTGTGGAAAGAGGCGCAAAGCGGTCTGCGCGCCCGATTCCCCAGTCTCGATTTCCGCCTCTCACTTGGGTTCGGTTCTCCTCCCCGAGAAGCGCCTGCCACTGCGCAGGCCATCTGCGAGCAGGCTACTACCCAACGACCGCCTCTTTATGAAATCCGATTATCTCGGCTTGAAATCATCTCTCTTTTTTTTCTTTTAATTTTTTTAATACTATATTTGACAACATTATGTATATTATTTACACTTTAAAATGTGCAATTAATAAGTTCAAAAGTACTCGTGAAAAGTGAGTACAGGTGTAAAGGAAATAAATAACAGAGAAAAAATATTTAAATAAAATTATTCCATTTTTTATGAAAATCTTCCAGCTGTTTGTTTTGGAGCGCGATTTGCTTGAGGGTATCGATCTTATTGTTAAAAAAAAAAACAGGAAAGCTGTCAAAAATTACAGAGGTGTTGTCCTGATTGCAGCAGAAAATAAAATATTTAGCAACGAGAGTAACATAATTTAAAGTATCTTTAAGTTGTGTATTTTTGTGCCAGCCATATAGAACATTGCATTCATTTACATCAAACGTTTGATTTGTTTTATCAAACCACCAATTCTTGAAGAGATGATAGTACAGTGGAATAACATATGGGGAAGTGTTTGTGGGAGTGCATGGCATAGCTGATAAGTTTTTGACTCTATCAGCTTTGCACGAAAAAGAGAACATCTCGTTGGTAGGATATTATGGATAATTTTGTATGGAAACATTTGTAATTTAACTTCTTGTGTTATTAAAATGGGCATCATGTATACACTAGTTAAGCATTCTTTGGTAAATCCATAACGTAAAATTTTTGTTTCAGCTGTTGGAGCTTGGGCGAAATGATCTAGGATGGCCGGATAAGCAGAATGTGTGGTGATATTTTTGAGAGGAGCTTCTTGAGAACATTTGTTTTCGCTTGGGTTGGACTGATGAACCCATGGTTTTTAGGTTACGTCTTCAACTAAAGGGAATGGAACTTTATCAACCCGTAATATGTCAGTAGTAAAAGGGATTTTTATATGGAATGTCCGTTGAAATTGGTCAAGGGATAAGAAGGTGAAGTCAACATTTAGTAAGTCTTGAATATGTATAATTCCACTACGATATCAATGTTTGAAAAAAACTGTGCTTTTGTTCATTAAAATATAATTATTGTTCCAGATAATTTCTTTCTATACATTGATAGTATTTTCTGTATTCTTGCCAGTATCTTAGCACGGTGTGATAGAAAGGAGGAAGGTTATCTAGATTTATTGTAGTTAGGTCATAGCGGCAGTCTAATAAAAAGGCAAAGCCACCTAGATGGCTCAGGGTGTATTCTGGGATGGCTTTCCACGCAGCATCTAAGTCTTGACGAATTCTATCAATCCAGGCGATTTTAGGGCAATTTTCATTATACCAAAATCTATCATATTTAGACCGCCGCTAGCTTTTTCGCCGATGATTGTGGTCTTTTTAATTTTCGGTGGCTTGCTATCCCATCTATCACATGCACGTGAGGAGGCAAATAAAGATTAGAAGCATTGATTCATTTTGACAGCGCTAAAGTTTTTACAATGTTGATCTTTCCAATTAACGTGAGTTTTCTGCATTTCCAAATATTCAAAACCTTTTCCATGTTACGTAACTTATCATCGAAATTTAGTTTATCAGCTTAAAGCAAGTTGTACGAGAAGATAACACCTAGCGCACAAATAGGCTCTTCTGACCACTTAAAATTGAAGGGGGTGTCATGTCTGTCTTTCCAACTTCCTAGCCACAAGGCTTCGGTTTTAAAGGTATTGCCTTGCAAATCGAAAATTTCTTTAAAATTTTTTTAATATAATTAGTAACTGCGCAATTGAGTCCGTATCGCTCACAAAAACAGTAGTGTCGTCTGCGTACATACTTGAAATCATCTCCATAACGCAGGGCACTTTTCTATTTGAGATCTGCTTGTAAAAGTTATTGTGTACAATACAACAGCCATTTCCATTTAAATCCCCAGTGTAATTTACAGCCGTTTTGCTTTTTTTCTAGCCTGTGGACAGGCTCCTTAGCGGAGGCGGCATCATTAAAAGAAATTAGCGAACGATGCGAGCCTTGTGATGCAACCTGGGTAGGGAAATGGAGCGTCGCCTTCTTTCCCCCTCCCCCTTCCCCTACCCCTACCCCTCCTCACTCTGTTCCCCAGTCCGCTTGTACTACTAAGACTAGCTTTTTGCAGCAGAAAATGGCTATTGTTTCAATGGAAAAGACTTTTATTTGCCGTTCAGGTTCAAAGAATTCTGAATGGGTTTCTAAAGCCTGCCGCACACTTGAGGAAAGTGCTTTAACTTTAATTAACATAATTGCCTTTAGCAAGCTAATCCGGCAATATGAGCAAAATTCCTCGCGAGGCAGTTAGCTCAGCTGTTTCCTCAAGTGTGCGCTGGATTTTTGGTGACGTTTTCGCCTCGCGAGGTCGTGAGGCAAATATCTGTCGTGTTTGATATTTTTTGCCTCAAGAGACAAATTCCTCATCGTGTGCGGGCGCCGCGGCTGATTTCCCTTTCGTAAACGGTCGATGCCATTTTTAACGGTCGATGCCATTATTAGCAAACGGTCGATGCCATTTTTAACGGTCGATGCCATCATTAGCATTCATTAGTAACCAAGCCTTCTTGTAATGGTCGATGCTATTTCTCTCTAGTTTATGCCTGGATTGGGACGAAAATAGGCTATCATTATTAGATCAAATTGGGTCTAGGTAAAGCGATTATTAGATCTAAGCTAGATTCACGGTTAGGTGAGATTTAGGGTTAGGGTGACCCGTTATTGATATATATTAAGAAAAGCATGTTTTATAATTAAATTTTTCTTGGGTTTGCCGGATCAACCCAGTGGTCTAGTGGTAAGAGAGAGATGTTAGCATGCAGAGGTTCCGGGTTCGATTCCAGGTAATTATATTCCATTTTTCTTTTTCTGATAGAAAAAATAATTCTAAAATTGGTGAAAATTTTTGTAAGTGTCGCTAAAATGGCAACGACCGTTTACGAAAGGGAAATGCGCGGCGCCGCGAGAATCTGGCTGAGCCAAATTAATCGATTAGCCAATAAAATTGCATGGCGAGCTCACGTGATTTCAAGCTCGACATTCAAGATGGCGGACAGGAGTGTGGTTAACGAAGCTATCCCAGAGGATAAACTTGTCGAGTATAATGCAGCCTTGTACGTTGCATGTTTATTGTATTAAAATCTAATAAAATGCTAAATTTAAATTATACCCTAAGAATATTCTAAAAAATGGATATTAAAACTTTGTTTTAAAACTTTGTTTTAATATCAATTACAGCAATTGCAGTTATACAAATGTAATATTACATTTTGTATACCCTGAGTGGACCACAAACAAACGGATAAGAAGAGCTGCGAGAAGTTTTAACATCTCGTCGTCCGCCATCTTGAATGTCGATCTTGAAATCACGTGAGCTCGCCGTGCAATTTTATTGGTTAATCGATTAATTTGGCTCAGCCAAAATTCTCGCGGCGCCCGCACACGATGAGGAATTTGTCTCGTGACTGAAAAACTATCAAACACGACAGATATATATTTGCCTAATGACCTCGCGAGGCGAAAAACTCACAAAAACGCCAGCGCACACTTGAGGAACAGCTGAGCTAACTATTTCGCGAGGAATTTTGCTCAGCACTTTCCTCAAGTGTGCGAAGGCTTAATAGACCTTTTTACCCGGGTGTGTTTCTTTACCCATCACAGATCAACTTGCTATAAAAACTTCTTTTTGTAATAACCTTGTCTCACTTCGTAATAATATTTTTACACTTTGTAGTAAAGTAAAGTCGCACACGAGCCAGATGGCCCACACGGCCGGAGCTTAACCCGGTTTCTGTAGCATGAAGCAACTAGGAATATTGCTACTCCCCCCTGGATGGGATGCTAGTCCATCGCAGGGTTACCCCCAGCATTTTGTCGCCGGTACCCATTTATACACCAGGGTGGAGAGAGACAGTGTGGAGTAAAGTTTCTTGTCTAAGGAAACAACACGACGACAGAGACCACTTGTCACTTGTGACATTTTGCAATAATATTGTCACACATTGTAATAACGTGTTTTCACTTTGTAATTATAGTTGTCCCACTTTGTAATAACGTTTTTCCACTTTGTAATTATAGTTGTCTTTATAATAACCTTGTCACGACTTTGTAAAAACCTTCTTCCACTTTGCAATAATACTTGTCGCACTTTGTGATAGCCTTGTCACACTTTATAATAATATTGTCACACATTGAAATAACGTTTTTCCACTTTGTAATTATAGTTGTTATAGACTTTGCAATAATATTGTCGCACACCTAAATAACGTTTCCACTTTGTAATCATACTTGTCGCACTTTGTAACAATATTATCCCACTTTGTAATAATATATAACTCATGTGTCGCAGCCAATTCTTATTGTTTTCGTTCTTTTGAGAAGATTAGGCAGTAGGCTAGAATTGAATTCGGAATTCCAAGATGGTTTATATCCTGGTGTGATCTAGTTTAATCTTATTTATTTAAATGACGTATTTATTGCATACGCCTAAGCCTAAGGAACACTTTATATGTTTGATGTTACCTACCTCAATTGGCGAGACTTGCAATTTTTTACTTTAAAAGATTTCGCATTACACGGCCTTCATAGATCATATTGCAATCAAACGATGTAATTCATTGTCAGTGGAAATTATAAATTGCTATGTGAATCAGAAAAAATACACTGACAAAATAATTTACCTGGATGGCGAAATCACAAACGATCACCTTTATCACCGATCGATTTCCAAGGTACTCACAAATCTAGGATATGACCAAATAAGCTCCTAACCTTGACAACAACGCGCAATGCAGTGCATTCGTGCACTCAGCGTCCTGATTCGTGGCACCAGTCTCCGTGCACAGTAGCTCAGTATCGTACAGAAAATAACAATGGCAACAAGATATATTATCTCACTGGCCTCATACAATTTCAAAAACTTCCAATATTACCTTTTTCATTGGATGGTTATAAGGCTAGTAAAGAGAAAAGGTGATTTTATGTTGATTTTCTTGTGCTAATTGAATTCAGGGTCTAAACTGTGGTATTTACCACAGAAAGACAAAGCCATCGGCATTTAACTCAAACACTGAACAGTTTTAAACAAGGTCACATGATCATAAGTGGTTGAATATCAGAATTCTGTCAACCACAGTCTATTTCAGCTTTTCATCCTCAACTTTATTTGAAAGCTGTAATGGTTTTGCTTTAAATAAAAGCTTACTTTTTTTATTTAAATATAGGCAAGTAATCTTTACCCACAATATTAAAAGCAATAAAAAGAATAAACCGAACCACATGAATAATTATTTATATATGGGTTTTATCCACATATTCAATCCCTAAGCTAATGTCAGTTATTGTTAATAACACAAAAGCGTTAAGACATGTAGCTTACCAACACGTAATTTGTAATCAACTAATTTAGTATGTTTGAAAAGAATAAGCATGTCACATATATTTTGATCTCCAGTCAGTTTTATAGCTTAGGAGATTTGAATCAGGCAAAAAAACCTGAAGATTTAGTTTTGATTCCTGCTCGTTTTAAATTGAAAGATAAATACAGATTAGTGAAATATAGATCAGTTGAGTATATAGATTCAGTTGGATTATGTATTTCGTGCACTTTTAAATTATCGCGAAAATCTTTGGTATGATTCTGTTTTTAGGGAAGATCAAGTCTTTTTTTTTTTTTATACAGTATGGATGCGATTCGTGTCTGTTTTGTCATGGGCTCAAAGTTGTAATATTAGAACTGAATAAATATGTGATTTAACTTTGCCGTCTCATTTGTAATTTATCATGTTCATAACCATTCAAAATAGAAATGATCGGTGAGCGTAATACATGAAAATCACTATCCTGTCATATGATTAATTTGTTTACATGTATGCTGGACCGCAATATTTTAATTTCGGTCCATACGTTTTGTACGATTTGGTTTGGTTGTCTTGTCATTTCTACTCGTTTGTTTTCTATTCACAATGTTTTTGTGACTTACATAATTAATTAGTTTTCTTCTAATCCGTGTTCAAATACAATAAACAATGAAAACCCCAGGGTTTTTTTTCCGAAAGAGGATTTCTAGCGGTCTCATGATTTTTGTTTTCATTTAAAAAGGTTGCCCTTAAATTTTTACTGTTAACTCCAAAATTCTTTTAAGAATTTTGAATTTAGTATTGTCCTTAATCATAGAGAAAAACGTATTTCTGTGTGTGTTCTTGTATTAAATTGTCAGCTGGCTGATCGTGTCCAGAGACGATTACAACAAGTCACGTGATACACGTTGATCAACATAATGTTGCAAAACAGATGGCTCTATCGAGAGAATTAACAACATTCAAAATGAAGTTGGACCAAAGTGGCGCAAATCCTTTTGTGGCTTTTCATCAAACTCAAATAGAGTTTAATGCTCAAATTGAAGGGAGGTTCGCCGGCGTTTAGCAACATGAACATGTCCAGGCCACAGTTTCCCAGGGGAAACAAACTATTCCTTCCGAAAATCGAGTATGCAAAGCTCGCTGAAGAACAATCGTTTAACGGGGAAAAGCCAAACATTAAGAACACTATTTCTGCAAGAGAAAAGAGCAATGGAGAGATGGAAGCTGGAGAAAAGGTTCCGCTGTTAAATAACGAGTACAACACGGGATCATTTACTCGGTTTTCCGTCTTACCCCCGATTAACGACAGTGTTCGCAACGCGAGGAGATTGAGTCATATGCGGCGATTTTCGTCTGGCGTGTTCATGTCAGCGAATGGGCCAAGTCCGGCTTCAAACCACGAAGTGTCAAACAAACAAGGTGACGATAACAAATCATTTAAATATGCAGGATTCTCCAGTACGGTAGCTCAACAGCGATGGAACTCGAATGACGAACATGTACAAAGTCTTCAAGTTGTTGGTAAACCTTATGCAAGAGATAAACTTGAAACTAGACACTCGGGTCAGGACAGGAGCAACGCGAGAAACCCTCGAAGGTCCTTTAGCACCCCTATGCCATCAGAGGGCAATGATTCTAATTGCAAAGGTTGTCAAATACTTTTAACAAGAGAACGTTCAAAAACAGAGGGCGCAAAGCTCGGTGGAAAACTCGAGAGATTGAAAACGAACAGAATAGTTCATACGTGTAATAAAAATGAAACTTTGACGGGACATGTATTAAGGAGGTTTAACTCCGAGAATCTAGATTTACTAAATGAAAATCGCGTTCATGAAAAGAATAACGATAATCAGCCATTACGGAGTCGAAAGAAATCGCCAACTTTAATATCAAAACCTGAACTAAAGTCAAACATAATGACGGCAGATTTGGTTCCTGTTGGACGAAGACCTGTCAGCCGATGTGAAATTAGCTTGGATGTAAATGAAGGGAATCAGCAACTACAAGTGCCTGCAGAAACGCAGAAAGTTAATTCTCAAAAGCAAAATATCTCTCCACCCTTAATACAAATTGAAACAGACGAATTAAGAACCCAAGACGAGGCGTCGTTTTCAAAAGGAACGCCGCAAATTCAAATTTTAATCGATTCACTTGATAGCGCGAAAGAAGAGCTTCCTAAACCCGGCAGAGAAGTTCCATATACATCAGTGAGAGAGCAGCGAAGACGATCAGCACTCTGCAGAAATAATTCGAAACAAGTAGACGATTTTCTTCTTGTTCATAATCTTCGTGATCTGGGTTTACTTTGAGCGAATTAATATTGATAATCCGCGTAAAGCTGTTCTTCTTATTGCCGGTGTTTTATATATTTTTTTAGCAGCCAGTTGCCAAGTGACGACTGCAGTTAGAAATTAGAAAAAGACAGGTGATATTTGGAATTTTCATTTAGCGCCGCGTGCAAGAATAAATAAATTTTATTTCGCTTGCCAAGCGGCACGAAAAACTGATTTGTTTCAATGAAATCATAACTAAGAACAAGGTCTTCAGTCCCCGCTGGTTTTCTACTGAGTAATATTTTTAAAGGAATTAGACAGCTTCTTTGAAAATCTATTTGAAAGATTGATTATTCAAAGTGTCCAAGTGTAAATTATTCATGTTGTTCGAATAAACTCTTCACTTTGTCCCCGATGTCAGTGACGTTGTCAGAAACGACAAAATTAAGAAATGTGCGGCAAATACTCCAGAGCTTTGTTACAATGAGTAGGATTGCAGTTACCGCAATAAAATATGTTCTTTTTGGATGCGTGCTTTTTCCCACGTTCTAAAAAAATAAAACTGATCAGGATATTTTACAAATATAGTCGTTTCCGTAACGTGAATCAGCCTTGCTTTTTTTATCAAATCGTTTGAACACTACACATCTAATTTTTCTCAGAAATGGCAACTTGAATTAGCCCTTAGCAGTATTAGCCCATGAGCTAAAATTGCTCTCACAGGAATAGAGGGTTTGAACGTGTTTCAACCTTTAAATTTAACATACTAGTCTTTTGTGCACTTTTTTTTCTTTTTCGGAGAGAAATAACCGTCTGGGTCCATTACTAGAGCAACGGAAGCTAAGGATAAAAGTCTTATGTACTTCCTCTTTCTAGTCGGCTCTCACTTATGAGCCATCTATAACATTTTACTGTCCATTATGTTGAAACATCCCTCCCATTAGCGTCATTAGCCGTACGCCTCTTACATACGAGAAAAAAAATATATAAGAACTGCTTTTATTTGCTAAATAAGGGCATTTGCTAACCATATGACAGACGAATGTTTTGTTGTATTTGATACCAACTATTTAAAGCACTTACGACTGGCAAACTTCCGACCAGGCGGCCGCGAATCTAGAAACAAAATTGAAGTGTTTTCTTTTTTATTTCCAGCCTCATGTTTCATGTGATGGCTTAATCAGAAATTGTTTGACTCTAAAATATCACACAAATTGATAGATGATATCAGTATAACGACAAAACATAACATTACAATCTAACTAGCTTTTACCTCTAGATATTATAAAATATAACGGAGTCAACGCTGTTTGGTGGCGTCACTAAAACTTACCGCATGCGGTCTACTGTTGAAACTATTAGTTTTACACTAAAGATATTTTAACTTGCTTGAGAAACGAAATTGATTGTTTTGATACATGATAACGTGTTTCTTTTTATATAAACATGTCACTGAGAAACAAAACAAAGAATATGGAAATAATGTAGAGCTGCAGGTGGCGTGTGTTTGATCTCACTTGTTAGTCATTTGGCTTTTACAGTAAATATAAATGCAGGGCCAATATGAGTTGAATCAGCCACCCTGACAAAATGAAACAATATTTTAAAAATATATAAGTTTAAAAAAAATATATATAAAATTTCTAATATAAATATAAGCCCCCTTATTAAAAAACACCAAGTCTAGGCAATGTAAATAAAAAGCTTCTGTCCTTAACAGTGGTGCTTAAAATAAGCGACGAAACCAAAGCATGACAAAAGTAGAAGGGCTATCATTTTATTGTTCATTTATTTCTCGTATCACGGTAACGCCGGATAAGTTTAAAGCCCAATTTACTGAATTTAAAAGAGATTTCTCCAATAGATGAACGGAATTTAAAAGTATTTTTTTATCAGTATTTATTTTCCGGTTGTTAAATACAAGTGCCCAACACTAATATTAACCATAAGTTTGAATAATTTGAATGATTGGAATAATTTAACTTGCATTGTTTTGTCAAAACCACAAGCAAAGCAAAATAACGAAACGAGCCAATCAGACAATGCGCATGCCTGACCTGACTGAGCAAAAACACTGCAAACAGCGCCAATACAAGTGAACAAGCAAAACAAACACTTCATGGAATTTATTTTTTGTAGCCGCCCGATATGCTGTTGATGTTGATCACCCCTAACGTTCACCATCAAGTTTCGAAAATTTCGTTCTCTGGGTCCTTTGGATTTGGCCCTATGTTTGAGTCATTTTTACTCGGATAACTCGAATTTCCCGCTGCGACTCGAACTATTTTTCGTTTCCCTTGGCCCAAATTTACCTCGATAACTCGAACTATTTTTCGTTTCCCTTGGCCCAAATTTACCCCGATAACTCGTGCTCTGATGTTATGACTTCTCAAAATACAGTATCAAGAAAAAAGGATTTCGTACTGATCAACCCGTGAATACGCGCATGCGTAATGAACGGGTTATCGGTAACGGTCATTTAGCGATTTCCTTTTTTTTTGCGTTCGTCAAAAAATCCGTACGGTTAATTAAAAAAAATATATATCGAACCGTGTCAGTGTGAAAACATTAGCTTACCGAAATATTGCGTTGCGTGTTGGCATTTCTTATTCTCGGGTTGACTCTTAGGAGCCATTGATTAACATTCATTTCACGATCTTATCAGTCACTACAAGTAGTCACTACCGGATGCGGTGATGATTACTTCTTTAATGTTGTTTTGGATTTAGTTGGACTCTTCGTTTATATTGCAAAAACATGTACCCAAATGTTAAAGTTACACTTAGCTCGAAGTCAATCTTTGGAATTTCTTGTTACCATACGCAAATTAAGCGATGTTTATCACAGAAGCAGATAATAAAAATATGTTAACGCTATATATTGTCACTGAGGCTACTGGCCCAATGAAATGGGAACACGAAACTCAATCGATGAATTTGAATTGGCCTTGCTACTTTAGTAAATCGAAAGTACTTTGTAACGACACTAAACTTAGAGAATTTTACTACAAATTTCTACATAGAATTATCGCTACAAAGAAGGAATTGTATCATTTTGGTATTGAAAGTAACAAAGACTGCCTATACTGTAATGAAAGTGACTCGATAGGTCATACTTGCATTGACTGCCTCCCTTCCAAGTCATTTTTCAGTCAGGTTCTAATATGGTTTAACAGCGAACATGCCACCTCCTATTCACTCTCCACAGAAGAATTTTTATTTGGAAAATTTGAATTTGACAATGATCAATTAGCGCGTTCCGATGAGACACTAAAAAAGTTAAATTACTGTTTATTATTTGCAAAATATTATCTATATTCTCAAAAACTAAACAATAAACGAATAAATTTTGATGAATTTAAGCAACGAATTGCCTTCAAATTTCGCATTGAAGGCCTTTCCTCTGCAAACAATTTCTTTTAAATTTATGTCTCTGCGCTGCAATCATTTTTTTTCCAAAAGCAAACGTCTTGTTTTTCATTTTTTTTACAGTGCTATCTTCTCTGGTACTAAAAATTTTAAGCTTAAGCTATTTTTCGAAAAATAGTAGTGCTATTAGCCAATTATTTTGGCCACATACGCTCCTAGTAATTTATAGTTTGTTGTTTTTCTTTTATACATCACTCACCGTTTTAATTCCTACGCAGCTACTGGCGCAAATAAATAAAGGGCATACGACAAGAAATATGCAAAGGGAGTAGCAGGCTTTTTCGCGATTCCACAGAACCGAAGTTCCGATCCTCTTTGACGATGTTCCCACAAATTTAATTGCCACAATAAATTCCTGTTTTTCAGAAAAGGATCAGCTATTTACTAATTTATTATTTGTTTTAATGTTATAAAATGACCACTTTGAAATGCCCAGCTGGATATATTTTTGTGCTTATTCAATTTGAAGATCCTGTGTCCATAAAATTTATAAGAAAAATTTGTTACTTTTAGTTTTTATTTAAGTTTTGGAACTAATATTTTTTAAAAAGTTTATCTGACTTCTCTGCAAACATTTTTTTTATGCATATCATGTTTGCAAACAATTTATTTTTCTTGTCAGGCCCTGCAAACAATTTCTTTTCAATATTTCTCATTCCCCCCCCCCCCCCACCCCTCCCGTCCAGAAAAATGATAGTCCGTAAGATAAGATAAGATAGCTTATCATGTCGACATGAGTAATGCTCCGGCCTGGTGTGAACAGAAACGACCCAGAACTGGATATTTACTTCTTTTTCATTGGGTTTCAATCCTCGCTCCTAGTTGTTGACTTCCGCTACGGTTCGGTTCGATTGCCTGTTCACACTGCCCCAGAGAGTGGCACAAGAATCTATCCGATATGTGACGATTCACTTTCACGAGCGCCGCGTCGCAGCGGCGTTCCGGAACAAAAATAGTTCCGAAACTAGCGTTTCATGTGTGAACGAAAGGCTTATCCGGTATGGTTCTCGTGCCGGCGCAAGAGCTATCCGGTATAGTGTAGACATAGCCTAACTTTGGCCGGAATCCCTGGTCGCGCTTTAGCATAAGATCGTGAAAGACTGGCACTAGTTTCAGTCCAACATGGCGACGGATTTCGTTTACTTAGCTGTTATATAATGACCGTACGTGTAGTTTTATAGGAATTAATAATGAACGATTTAAACGATGAAGACCCAGACACCGAATCATCTTCAACGTGGATTTTATTGCAGATCGCGGATTCAGGTGCAGATAATTTTTAAGTTTACATTGCATGTCCTATAAGCTTAAGGCTTAAGTTTACGTTCTTTGCCAGATTCTTTGGCATAATCTTACCAGGCAGCACATTTAAATTTCTATTACTCATAACATTTGTTTTGTGAAATGTCAATTTTCTCACTTTAGAGATGTCAATCACTCAAATCCATGGCGATAAAAATCTATGATTCCGCTGACCAGTACCAGAGCTAAAAACCCTGGAGTGTCTGGCATGGAGTGCCCGGGGGTTTTAATACTCAACAAAGTTTTGAATGGGGATACTCTGCCCCGAGGTCCAAACCCTTACCATTTTATATACCTTTTTTACAGAAAAGGTAACCCTTTCACATCTCTTCCATAGAAAATGGCACCCCTTTCATATGCGTACAAAAGAAACACTGCATCTCTTTACTATACCCTTGAAATAAACTTACCGAATGATATCCATGGAAAAACATCAAGCATTTTCACTAGCACTACCACTAGCGTCTCCTTGAGGTACTTTGAAAGGCCCTTATATACCTAAATGGCAATTTTCCTTACCTTTTCTATGCTTCAACTCATAAAATCCCAACCCAGCCCAGCCTCAAAAAGGTACCCCGATTGGGCGGAGCATCCCCGTATAACCCATTATAGGGTTAATTTGGCCAAATGCTTTAATCACAGGTTCCCAGGTACCCCAGGTGGGGGATGGCCAGGGATGTTTGTTATCCGATGGTGAGGAGGAAAACATCACTTTTTTTAATACATGTTGTTTGAAAAGTGGATAGCGCTATCCACCAGATAAATCACTATCCAGTGGATAAGTATTAACTAAATCCATTGTGTTATCCGCTGGATAGTGATTTATCCGGTGGATAGCGCTATCCACCCTTGAACAACCGGGCCCTTATGTTTTGCCCACCACCACATTGTCTCTCTGCCATTCCCAGGCAAATCTCTCAGGGTCCCCAAGGGTTAGTTATCCTTACTCTACAGTCTGGGTTTTAGCCCTTGAGTTAAAATTTTATGTCATCACTTCCAAATGTCTTTTTACAGACATTTAGGAATGTGGTTTTGATCAGGGCTCGAAGCTAACGGTAGCCAACTAGCCAAAGTCTAGTACAAATTCAGTTTTGGCTAGTGGAATTTTGCTTTCACTAGCCATTTAGGCTAGTAAAAATCATGAAGCACCAAACAAACTGAAAATTACATTTCTATGTACGTTGGTACAAATATGTACGTTTGTACTTTCGTTAGGCATTAGTCTTACATTTTCAAAGTTTTCCTGTACATTCGTATGTTCGTAAGGACTAGGTATTAGTCTTATCTTCTTAATTTTTTTTTCTGTACGTTTGTATGTTCGTACATTTGTAAGTTCGCAAGATATTAACCTTTACTTCCCAATGTTTTCCGTACACTCTTACGTTTGAACATTGTTTTTCCTTAAGTTGTTAGCGTTATCTTGTCAATGCTGTTTTGTACATTCGTAAGGTGTTAATTTTATCTACTCAACGTTTACCTGTACATCAGGGCCGAGTTGTTCAAAGCCTGATTAGCACTAATCCTGGATTAACTCTCAACAGAACATGAGTTGTCATGGTAATTAACCCTGGATTAGCGCTAATTGCCCTTGTCCAAAAAGTTCAGAAATGCCTCAATGTTCAGACATACTAGGTAACCCCCAAACTATAGTTTATTTTGCAGCTCTCAGTTAATAGAGTAACATGAGCTATGTCTCACACTGCAAATGTGTAAAACAAACAATTATAAAAAGTTCCAGGGGTGGTCAACCATATCATAGATAATAGGGAATACAATTTTATTCCTGAAATGAACTGATCTTTCTAAGACCATTTTTGTGGCAAAATTTCATTGAAATAGACCAAATATTAACAATTTTATGAACTTTTTATGTCAGTCAGCATAAACAGGAGTGAAAGGGTTAGCTTAAAAGTTATTTATGATGTGATTTGATTTACAGCTTTTCCCACTGGAGGATTTTCTCACAGTTTTGGTTTCGAGTCGGCTACAAAACATGGCTTTGTGACAGACTTCAGTGAGTATACTTGACTAGAAATGACTATTTGTACAGATGCTAGCATTTTCAGCTTGACAAAGTTGTAGCACCCTGTATATTGTAATTTAAAGCCGCCTAGTTCCAAATTTCTGGCAATTGTCTATTTTCAAACAATTTTCCCAACATCATTGGTTTGGAAGGATTCAGGATGGGATGGGTCGATCATCATAAGATGCTGTTGCAGTGGGATTAAGGGGTGATCAATATCCTAAATGGGTTAAAAATAACTTTATATTCTGACACTGCCAGTAATAATATTGGCTTTTACGAAACTAGTGGGTGTTAGTTTAAGATTGGGAACAATAATGACAGATTACAAATTACATGTATAAGTTCCTTTTAAAATTTAACCTGATTTTTCTTTTTGTAGATGCATTTAGAGTTTTTGTATTGTCGTGCCTTAAAAATGCAGGTAATGTCTTATTTATCCACATTTGACTGTCTCTATGCAGTCCCTCCAGTTATTATTTGACCATCATCTTTATGAAATCCTGACATCTGAAACAGTTTTCAAAAAACATGTTACTGTGTTTATAGTCTTCCACAGGTTGACCATAACTGGTTGTCCTGTGTAAAGAAGGATTTATTATATTATTATAAAGTATTCATAGGCTACCGTCTCTAGTAAGTGACGGCCATAAAATGATTCTGCAGAGCTCTCAAGCCTCATGCGTTGAGTGTGAGACTCGTGCAATCATAAGTAATCTTACGCTCTCATGCTGAAACAGGTATTTCTCACACACAATGTTTTTGGTGAAACAGTTTATTTTGAAGAAAAAAATCACCAGCAAAGTACATAATATTTCGATCTGTTTTGCTTTTATGTCTGCTTTAAAAAGTTGAAGGAACTTATTTCAAACGAGTTTTATACATTGCCTGGTCAGCTCAGCAATGAGTCCTCCACAAAAAACATGACATCTGATAAATAAGCATTAATAAGTTGGTATCCTCACTCATCTCTATTAGTAGATCTTCTGAAAAAATAGCCTAACTGAAAATAGGCTTTACATTATAGTTAGGTTCTTTTACTAATACTCTAGAGAGCCACCTTATGAGAGGTGATTGCATAATTATGACAGATGATTGGTTTTCTCATATTTATTTACAATTATACAGGAATTATTAATTATTTGAAACTATTCCATGGCAAGTAATTTGTGACATACCTTTCAGCTTCATTCAGCCTTCCCTTTGTAAATGAATCTTATAAAGACTGTCATAACATGGAAAGAATCATGAAGCTAGATGGGATTATTCAAGCATACCTTAGTAATCATGTGGCAAACAGAGCAAGCTTTAAGCAGGTCAGAAGCTAAACTCCTTTAGAAGATGAATTACATCCATGTCATGGGCTTCAAATATAAATATGACTTATAAAGTCATAGGTGAATAAAATCGAATGTACAGTGAACTGAAGTAGACACAGGTGCAGGCTTGACTTTGCAGACCAGAGCTGGGTTGTCCAAAGCATGATTAAGCTAACCCAGGATTAGCGTCAATTTTGAATCCAGTTAAACTCAACAAATGAAAACTTTGCAAAGTTTTCCGTCCTTTAGTTTTGTCTTTAACTCGTCTTCACTACTAGCTACAAATGACCTTTTGAACACATTATTAAACAGAGAAATAAAATCCTCGGTTAACTTTTAATCTGACACCATGCCACAGGGGTACAAGCCCCTCCCTAGGGCACCATTCCACAGGGCTACAGGCTTGACTCTGCAGACCAGAAGGTAGACATAGGGCACCATGCCACAGGGGTACAGGCTTGACTCTGCAGACTGGAAGGTAGACATGGGACACCATGCCACAAGGGTATAGGCTTGACTCTGCAGACCAGAAGGTAGACAAAGGACACCATGCCACAAGGGCTACAGGCTTGACTCTGCAGACTGGAAGGTAGACATAGTCAATGTGGCATAATGGTCCAGAGAAAATTATATGAGAAAAATATTATGTATCTTCATTTACAGGGAAACTCCCTGCTTGGAACAGCTTGTAAGACATTTGAAAATGAAGAAATGAAGTGTTTAGAGGTTTGTTATAAAATTGGTTTATATTTTATTTGGAATTTAAGTAATCTACACATCATTAGCAACAGAACATAAACATTATGATATAATAAAGTCAAAGTTAGGAGTCTGTATATCAGGCACAACGCTGGTGCAAATGCTGTTTTGATGCATTTTTTATGTAAGCGTTTTAATTCCCAAGAGCGACTAAAATCAAAATTCAACAACCATTACAAATTTCATTGTGTAAAATTCTGGAACATTAAGAAGTTACCATGGAAAAGTACTGCTAAAGAGCTGACTGCTCATGCAAAGAATAAACAGTTAGAAGTGTATATTATGCCACTCGTGTTTTATACAATAAAATATAATATGTTATTGTTATAAGAGCTTTAATTTATGCAGGAATCAAAACTTTTCTCAGTTTTTTTAAAAGCCTACAAATAATCAAAAGTCCACAAACTGACATTAATGTTTTGCTTATCATAAAACGAATTAGAAACTGAAATACTTAATTGAACTTCGAGGACTTAAATCAATCTATCAGTGTAATTTGAAGCGGAATAGGGTTCAAGAGTTGTATTCCTTTCAAATAAGTTGTTGTTTTCGGTTTGGGTAGGAGAAAAATTCTTCCTTTCATCTAGAGACTCTGAGTTGTTTTTTTTTTGCAATTTTTCCAGGTCCAACTTGAGAGCAAGCACCTGTATGGACACTTTGCGGTTGTGTTTGGCTTCATCTGTGGTCTACTAAAGCTACCACTGATCAAAACTCAACAACTTTTCCTGTTCTCTACACTGCGCACAATAATTGCCAGTGCTGTGAGACTTGGTAATATTGGCCCTTTACAGGTAGGATCAAGTTAATATTGAAGGACTTTACACATTGTTTACATCCTCTAAGTAAAGACATGCGATCCTAGTAGCTCAAAACTGCATGTGCTTAACTTTAGAGTTTGCAGTGGGAAGCAATAAGGAGTATTACTACTCCACTGGAGATTGTATGCTAGACCATTTTAAGGTGACTCTGTTTATAAAGTGATACTTTGAAGCGACTAAGAGTGTCACTAATCCCCCAACATGAATGGGATGCTATAGGCCCCATAATAACAGGGTAACCTGCTTTATATACCAAAGCCTGCTATGGTAATGGGTTTTTCATTCTAGTTAGTATTTCAGCGTGCTGATTGGCTTTGACACAGATTTGACTTATTTGTGAAGTGAAATTTAATTGAATTGGCCTTAATTGAATTAATGTGATTGGCAATACCGATATTTTGTCTGTTCCATTGCTATACAGTTTACTCATTTTCTTCAGAACCACTCTCATCGGAACTAGAGTCAAACCTATAAGCAAAAGTGGGATCGTTTTTAAAGAACTCCTCGATTTCATCAATTATTCTAAACTGCAAGTGAAGAAACTTCAGCTCGACATCAAGCTCTTCCATGCACTCTTGGTACTTCTCTGGTGTTGTGATGGATTTTTCCAGGAATTTAATGATCTTTGTAACTTTCTCGTGCTGAAGAAGGGACTGCGGAACGGGAAGAGGTTGCTTATAAACTTCATCCGACAGAACAAGATACTTTAAAATCTCTGACATCAAGATTGGATGTGTTTTCGAGTTGTCCATCAAATTCATCACGTTTTGCTCACTTGGGACTTTGCTGGGTGCATCAAGTTTTGCTATCATATGTGCATTGAGAGACTCAAGCCAAACGTTAATCGTGTAGAATGTTTTGTATGTGAACATGAAGTTCATAGGGAAGTCTGACGTTGTCTCAAATGTTTTTGAATCCAAATCCGGTGCCTCAGCCATGTGCTCATCAAACGTGGAAAACCCAACTTCCAGTGTTACTTTCTTGCTGTCATCATCCATTTGCTGGAGAGTGTTGGATCCACTGACAAAGTAATGCTGGCAGTACTTGTTATTCACGCAGGTTCTCAAGTCTTCCATCAGGCCTTTCACACGGTCACCAATCGTTGCAATGGTCCATTGATCGGCAGGCACAGTTTCAAGTGCCCAGAGGAAAATCGTCTTGGCTGTGTAGGTAGTTATCACGGACGCTAACTTGATATATCGTGAAAACAGATACTTGAAAATAAGATAACACATCTTCTGCTCTTCAGTGATTGAAGTCATAAGTGTCTTTTCCGCAAGTGAGAAGGAGTACCTCCACTCGGTCTTTGGAGCCACACTGTTGCTCGCGGCATCTTCTGCCGTTTCTCTGTTGCTCGCGGCATCTTCTGCCGTTTCTCTGTTGCTCGCGGCATCTTCTGCCGTTTCGCTGTTGCTTGATGCTTCCGAACTTTTTTCCGAAGCCGCATCAAACTTGGGCACAACATGACATCCATCTTGCATCACCTTGTCAATAAGGTTCTGTGATGGCCATCCAGATGGCTTATCTCTACCAGACCATTCCTTGGCGCAGCTGGGCCATTCTTTACAAGGTATTGACATGCTGACATCCTCTGTAAGATACAGATGCCTGCCCTTCTGGCCCAAGTCACCAATGCACATAACAACATGGACTGCAGGACCCGCTTGCCCAACATACTGGAGGTAATCATTCAGGGATATGCGATCTTCAGCTTTGGATGCGTTTCCATTTTTGTGATGATGTTGAATTCTGTAGACGTTTAATATAGCTGTAATGATTGTTAATACGTTGTACATCTGCTCAATGAGTAACTCTGATGACAAGTGCTTGAGTCCTCGATCGTGTACACACAGATTCTCCAGACCGGGCACCCCGTCCACGTTTGCAGGAACCACCAAGTGAACATGTCCGACAGACGACAGTGAGGGAATGACTTGCAGCTGTAGTGGTATGTTCGGAGACTGAATGTTTAGTTGGGGATGTTCACTTGCTGAGATATTCGTAAAGCAAAGGTTGTAGTCGCATTCAAAAGATAGACCAACGTCTCTCATGATGTCATCATCAGAGTCTACAGGCTGCCTAATCGGTTGAATAATGGGTACATCTTCTGGCATACTTCCCACCCTTTCGGCGACAAATTTCTGATTCGCTAAGAAGCAGTTGTCTAGTTCAAGCATCCCACTGCGTTCCAGAAGCGTTTGTGTCGTTCCAGGCAGAAGTTGGTTTACAACATTGTATAAGTTTGTCTTGACCTGCCCAAAACAAATCTTCTTGAGGACGGTTAACATTGTGTAGATGTTAAAATTCCAAGCACTGTAAGGGACACCATCTGGGTAGTCTATTTCAAACGGACCATCATTTGACCTTGCAGTAGCCATTGCTATCAAAACAAAACAGCATTATAAATTTATTGAAAAGGCGTCCTGATGCCTAAACCAGTTGTACGCGATTTTTCCAAAAATTCGGTTTTCTTAATTTTGCTTTAGAGAAGCTACTAGAAAAGAGAAGAGTCGGCTCATGTTCAACAAGGGTGTGCTTCCTTCAAGAATATTGTGATACCCCCATTTTTCCAATTTTATGGCGAAAGATAAAACCCAGTGAAAGGCTCGTCAGGATTTCAAACTTATTTACATCTGACACAAAATTGAAGAAACGTTGTCATAGAAAATACTAAATACTAAATAGGAATAACCTTAATAAGACTGTAATAATATTCAAATTCAAATACAAACATTGTCGCTGATATCCCGCTATGCTTTATTTTTTAAATACCTTGAAAAGGCTCGTTGTTTCAGCAATTCAGGATACCTGTTATTTAGAGACGACTATTTTGCATATTGTTGTTTGTTTTCTTTCTAAAATAATGCGTTCTTGTAAAATCTTCGATCTGCAATTTTCTAAGGGAATAGTGGACTGGAGAACTAAACACCTCACTCCAGGTGAATTTTCACCCATGTTTACTCGATGAAAGACAGGCTTTTGTTATTGGAGTTAAAATATTCTGTCACTCACTGATGTGTTTTGCATACAAATTAAATTGCGAATTATCGCAGTGGTCCATTTGTGAACGAAATTTAATTTACTATTCAATACAAATTCAACAGAACTATACATTTTTACAGTTCATTTTTCGCATAATTTTATGAACGAACGAGGGTCTGATTGACCCTGATCAAACTTCACCCCTTCTGAAGCACAGCAGCTTAATAGGCATATTTTGATTTTGTTCATGCAGACGAGTCCAAATGGAATGGCTTGCAGACCCATGCATTCCGTTGATTAATTTGACTTACACACAATTAAGCTAGAGCCAGAGGCTTTAAACAAACTTTGTGGAGGAAATGAGAAAAGTTCCTTAATAAACACGTAGTTAACACGAGTATTGAAATTACAAGCAATTGAGGAACCGAAGGCGGAAGTCAGAGAATCCAGCGAGCGAAAGAAGGAAACGATAATTCATACAGATGAAAGCGGTCACACCATTCTAATGATTGCATTGGAAAGTTGCTCCTTATTCACGGTGCATAAAACCACATAAGACATAAATAAAACTTACTCAGGATAATTCAGAAGATCACGGATTGCGTGCGTGCAGATGTATATTTCATTCCAACGTCGGTATCAGACGGTTGTGCCTAAATCGTACCGTCCAGAAGGACGTCGGACACCTTTTAAGTGTTAAATAGAAAATCTAAAATACCCACTCAGGATTGAACCTGTGACCTCAGCTAGGCTTAGGCTTACATAGCCTACAGTACCACTGTACCACCTAGCTTCTCGGGGTGCTTAGTCCTAAATTTACTATATAAACTGCTACCCCTAACCTCAACTGAAAGCCAACCAGTTACTCCGTTATATAAGTCTCAATAAGGTGTCCAACGTCCTTATTTGGGCTTGACCGTATCAGACTCGTACCCAGTCACTCGCCCAAAAAAACAAATTTTAAAATAGCGACTAGGTACGAGTGTGGGTCAGTATTCCAGATCGGGTGCTGGTCGGGTGCTGTTTCTTTAGTAGGAAATAACTAATAGAACAAGGCTGATTATTTATATATAATTTGCTGACTAAATCCACCAGGATTCGACGCCTTCGCATTGTCTGTTGGCCCTTGCAGATATTTCTATTTAGATCAATTTTAGATAACCGTGATTTGATTGGCTATTTTACCCTGGCACAATAATGACGCTCAGTCACGCTGAAAAAGTCTGACGATATGACTCTTCTAGTTTGAAGGCGGGTGAATCTTAATTCACGCTGACCGGTTACAGAAAAAGCGTTTAGGCTAGGCCTAATGATCAGACTATAACTATACCATTCCCACGGTGTGGCCATTACCATACACATGCGCACAACCATATAGTTTGTCTATGGCTAGATGATCCCTTCTTCAAACGGAAAAGAGAAACCCACCCAGTCAGCGTAACCATGAGGGGGGGGGGGGGGGGGGGGGGTACTTCTCATAACTTTTGATGGGGAAGTACGGTCTGTTTTTTTAATGCCTTATATTTTCAAAGAAAAACATATAATTTTCCTACCTAATTTCAGACCTAACCCTTAAGGTTACAGTGTACCTTCGGGGGTGTCTCCAGTATAACAGCTCTAGTGTCTTAAGATTACACTTAACATACCTAAACCCAGATATCAAATTAAAGCGTATAGAACTGGCTATCTAAATATGGAAACCATTTGGTAATAAAGTGAATTGTCGAATTTTTTACGACGTCTAAATTCGAACGTCCGAATCAGCTTTAAAACGCTTTAACTCAAAGCGATTATTGTATTTTGCTAATTTGATTTGTTCTCGGGTTTCCGGACACGAAGCGCTAAAAAAACGTGTCGGCGATTTCCCATATTCAATTGCAGTGAAAAGTTACAGAATATTTTCGAAAAAGGGAGAAAAAAAATTGGAATGATCGCACGAAAATAGCTCTTGACGAAAAGGTTTTCGGAAATAAGAAATTCGCCGACACGTTTTTGTTGATTATATGTTAGCCTAGCTTCTGTCCAAATTTGAGGAAAATCGAACAAATTCCCTTTGATTCGTAGCTCTTTAAAGTGTCCCCAACAAGCGAAAAATTAACTTTGAGAAAACAGCGCTTAAAAAAACATATCGCTTAATAAACAAACTCCGCCCACAAAAGTTATACTGTCATTTCTCTGTCAATTTTCACTATTTTTCGATAATTTTTTTTTCGAAGAAAGTTCATTCTGTAAACTTTATTTTGACGCCAAAAAAAAAAAAAAATTCGATAAATTTTCGATCTGAAGGTACACTGTAACCTTAAACATTTCCTCCTTTCAAGCCAAACTAACAATAGTAGAGTTATTTCCCCGATTTCCGACCAAAAAGGCAAAACGTGCTTTATTTCGGACCAAAATGTTCGAATTTTAAACCCAATTTCAGTCCAAAATAGATAAAGAACCAATGCCTAGCAATGAGGGCCACACATGAAACTGGCGACAATCTGCCACTAACTAATGAATCATGGATAGGGTTAGGGTAACTTATTGTGGACACTAAAATATAATTGATTGTTTCAAAAATCCTATTTAGGCTCAGTCCATTCAGTTTAAAATGCAGAAGAAAGCCGAAGAAATAAGAAAACAGTGAGTGATATATTTATGTAGTTAGAAACCATGGCGTTATAGAATGACTGGCTAAGAAAAGCGGACACTGGACAGTACAACTTTTGGTAACCAGTATTAACAGGTATTAACAGGTATTATTATACATTGGTGTCACTAGTTCGATTTTGATTGGCTATAAGCACGCAGCTAATTATTGCTTGCTGTTTCTGTTACGTCATACCTACAGACAATGAATTTTATATATGTAGAAGTGACGTCATACCTACAGACAATAGTTTTACGCTGTGCATTGATCACTTTTTTGTGCGCGCTCTTGAAGTGCAGCTCAGGAATATGCATAATAAAACAATTATTGGATTCGGTTTTCGCATGATAGCGATAATTAATGACGGGTGACGTCATAGTTTTGTTTGATCGGCGTGGCTGATGACGTATTGGGTTAGGGTTCTTGTCATTTAATGTTATTTTAATAATATAAAAATGTCTGACTTTTGCTGTCATTGGTCAGTTAAACTATGATGTTACTGGCTATTGAGAACCAAGACAGTGATTGGTCCGTTTCGATCCGTGTATTGTTAGTGTAATTTTTGTCAGTGAGTCAAGATTGCCGGGCGACTTTCATCGGTGAGACTGGCAGAAATTTGAACATGCGACTGATTAAACACCAATGGACAATGAAAATGGCGCTGTCAACAATCACATTGCTGAACACCATTTACACCTGAACACCATTTACAGCAACAAACAACTCACTCTAGAAAGTTGGTTTACTAACTTAGAACAAACACCACTTAACCGATGCCAACAGCTACCTGCGGCCTACAAATGACTTGTCAACAGAACAGACAAACAAAAGACTGAACTCACCGACAAATTATAAAAACTTTCCAATACACCGACAAATACACGGATCGAAACGCACCAATCTCTGACTTGAGTCTCAACAGCCAATAACATCATCATCCTCACACGGATTATCACACGAGCGGACAAAAAAAACTGATATTTCTGAACTCAAAACATTTAATTTGTTGAAATTTATTTTTAGGTTCCAAAACGTGACAGTCGAGGAAGCAACAACAACTGTTCCAGTGGTAGACTTCCTTCAGGGTGCACACGATAACTTGTTCTCTAAACTTTTTTATTCTTGATCAACACACGCTTGCTTATCACGCTTGTAATTTTGTTGCAATTGTTATAATTGTAAATTGTATTGTAAACAGCGGTTCTTAGTATCTTGAATTGAAACGTCGTCGTATTTATTTTAGCCAAAGGTAATAAACAGAGTTATTGTTGTTAGTAGTAGAAGCACACTCATCAGGACGCATGCACTTAAGCTCAAGACTCCATAAAAACTCTGAGAAATCAAAAGTGTTTTGATCGTTGTGCTTGAGTTTGCGTTTCAAAGCCGGTTTGTAAATGTACTATACTTGCGCTTTTGACTGCAAAACTGTCACAGTTTCTATTTTAATGATTGAGTGTTTTGTGGTTTTTCTTTGTCACAAACAGCTTAGCCTTCGAGTGGGGTGGTGACGGGTGGTGATGTAACCTAGATATTTTCTAACAAGTGTTTATTTGATTTCATGTACTTACAAACAAAATAATTTATGTGAAAATCACAGTTGGAACTATTGTTTACACTATGTAACGAAGACTCTAGTGAACCTTTCAATATTTAAAATATTCTGATTTTATATGCTTAAATAAATTACAAAACCCATCAGAGAAAATCTGTTTGTTTCCTGTCGTCATATTGTTAAATTCTTTTAGGTCGCCAAAATTATTGTCAGTATTTATCAAGTTTTATATACTTTTAGTATGGATAACGCTATGTTATGTAATGTGGAATCAGCGAAACTTTTAGCTTTCAATAAATTTTTATCTTTCATTTAAATTGCAAAGCCAAAAAAAATCTAGTTGTTACTTTTTTATCATATGGCAAAGTTCTCAAAGTTCTCCTCGCGACCAAAGTCGTCGTCAAACGATAGTGGGGATATGCGATAATCTTCCGATGCTGTTCCAGCAAAAGCCGACTGCGCTCTTCGTCTAAGTCCCGGAGAGCTGTCGTCTCTGAAGAACGTCGTCGGTGAATCTTCTGAAATCGAATAGACCGGACTGATCGGGGATTGTTCGGGAAGACTGATTTTGCGATCAAATGTCGGGCGACTCTTTAAAGAGTTAAGGACGCTTCGCAGCTTGACAAATTGTCTCATTAGATTCTGGTCTTGCTGCTTTAAAAATTTCTGTTGGAGAAAATAGAGATGAAATAAGTACAGGTTGATTCAGGTTGATCCAGAATTCTGTTCAAAGCAATGTTATAAAGCAATGCGACCACCACGGGATGAGCTGAGTTAACGAGAATGAACATCAGTTAACAAAAAAGACAGAATTTGGTCGCCAATGGGAGATTGCAACACGCCAAAGGGATAAAATCACAGTGTTTTCGATTACAGCGTAAATGTTATAAATCTACAATAAACACACTAACTCAAAAAAGTTTTTTTTCTTTAACTAACTACTGTTAAAGACAATGAATTTTAACCTCACAGTTGTAAGTATCCCAGGGGTAGTCGCTAAGCCCAGTTCTCCCAATCAATGTTGGTCACGGTCTCCGGTCTCGGTCGCTCTATTAAGGCCGGGAGCTTTAATGACAGAGTTTGACAAAGAATATTAGCGGAGTTTAGTGAGGGTGGTCGACACGAAAAGACTTCTAAAAAAATTAAAATGTCTTTTCTTATCCGTTCATATGAGTGCTTAATATTCGAGACAAATTAGGCGGTTTTCGTAAGTGGCCTCAATAGACACAATAGAGCACTTGTTAATTCATCAGCCATGTAAAATCAAGTTATTACACGTTTGACGATTAATGAAAAGTTTTCAGTGTTACTTACCTGTTGTTCGAGTTTAGATGCATTTTAACAACTTTCATGGAACGGAAAGAAACTGAGATAAACAGGATGAAAAAGAATCCACTATTCCAAATCACAAAAAAAAAAAAAAAAAAAATTGAGAAACCACAAGACAATCTGGAATTTATAGCTTCAATTTAGCTCTCTAACCACTTCACACCTGCTGGAACCCTTCAGGGCACGCTATGGCTACCGACTACCCTCGACACGCACGCACGCGCAAACACAGTAGATGTCAGGGAGTCCTGAGAACAAACATACAGTGCGAAACACTGCTCGGAGCCCCCCATAATTAGCTGGAACGAAGCGAGCATCTAACCATTTCACAAAGGTTAAATCCATTCAGGGTACGCTACCCACATACAGCCGCACCCTCGACACGCACGCACGCACGCGTAAGCACAGCGGACGCGGATACCTTGGAATCTTGTGTGGTGTATAAACAATAAACAACACGGTGCGTTGGGGGTGGGGTGGGGATACTATACTTGGAATTTTCTGTGGGAAAGTGCAACCCAGTGCAAATATCTCTTTTTTTAAAGCCTCGTACCATAACATGAGATATTTTGTTCTCTTCTTCAGACATAACGCACCTCAACTCATTCAGGCCAAAAATCTACAATTGATTTCACACTTTACCCGGATAACAAGCGGATATAGGAGTGTACTTCAACCCCCATGGGAAGTATTTTGGATTGACGTGGGCACTTGTGTCCATTGTCACGCGGCGTTCCGCTTCCAAACGTCATTTCAGATTTTATCGATGTCGATTGACAAGAAAATTCTACCATAATGACTTATGTGAGACAAAAATTGGACGACTGTCTCGATTAGTTTTTGAAAGAGCACTTGTCAAATCAAAAACTGCTTTCTAGCCACGAAGGATCAGCGGGTTATCTTTATAAATACTCTTTCTAATCAGTTAGCTTTGTCCATCATTAACCCCTGAGTCAAACTTGGAGTTGGTTGAGTCGTCTAATGCGGGGTTTCATGTTTAATCTGTGAATAAAAATCCTAAAGTGTGCCAATTCAAATAACAGCTATTGAGCAACCTTTGTAACGTGTTGATAAAAGTGCGCTGATCAATTGTCCAAATTTTCGCAAGTGGGTTCAGTTTAAGTCAAATTTGTGGCTGTCTGGCAGCAAAGATTAACTGGATATACCAAACAGATACTTACAATTTCTTTTGCGATCCACTGTATGGCTTGGTCGACGTCACTTTTGCGTTCCTGAAAGCTCTTCAACTTTCTCTGCTCTTCGCTCAAACAAAAGGAAGGCCTTTGATCCAGAACAGAATCCATATTTTTTGACAATACGTTCAACTGAGGTTCCAAATCTTTTGTTTCACCACTGTCTTCTGTAGACAGTTGTCTTGTGATATCGTTAGATGACATGATCTATAGCCAGTTTACTGCCCAGGGTTTTCTACGTTGCGATCAAACTGATTCAATCCCAGCAGCATGCAATGATCTCCACTCAGTTTTATCTGATAATTACTGAAGCGCAAATCTGCTCTATTATTTTTTGTCTGTGTACATGACCTTAAACTGACATATCGTTGTTGACCGAGGTATAAATAGCTGTATAACAATAAAATACGTGTGTTGATTATAGTCTGTTTACAGCGTTTGACGATTTCCCCATGTGTCATATGTCAAAATACGAACAGAATGAGTGACCACAGAAGAACAGCCGAGATGTTGGTTTTGTTCGCTATGTCATTACCAATTCCGAAAATAAAAACACAGTTCTGACGCAGTGCAGACGCAATCATCCATATTTCCGTTTGAGCAGTAAACAATGCCTGTTTTTATTGGCAAACAAAAATATAAACGGGTTAGTATCATCAGTGCACGTTTGTAAATGTGAAACTGTTTCTTTCTTGATCGCGATCACTTAAAGCATCATCTTGTGCAGGAGGAGCTTGGGGTGCTGTTCCTGCGATAAAAAGGGGACGGGACGGGACGGGACGGGACAGGACTGTAGGTGAAGCACAGAAAAACAAATGTGCGATATTGTGTGACATATATTGATTGAGGAGGAGGAGGACAGGGGTTTCTGTTCCCGCGAGAAAAGGGGAACAAGGGAAAATGCGTGGAAATGAGAATGAAAAATGGGAGTAGCGGGAGAAAGGGAAAAGCAAATGTGAAACGGTGCCAAGCGGGAGAAGCAGAAAAACAAATTTAGAATATTACGCCTATACCAAAGAATTAAGGGGTAGGTAAGACAAGAAGTCCCCCCCTCAATCCCCCCTCTCGCCGTTCACTCATCTTCATAGTCGCGTGCAACAAGCTAGTGTGCAGCGGCGCTAGTCTGGTAAAGCCTCTTTTTTCAATGGGGAGGGAATTTTCTCGCGCTCCGCGTTGGCGTCATCGCTTCCCAGTATTTTATGAGACAGGAAAAAGGAAACAACAGACCAGCACGGCGGCACAGATCAGGATTAGGATAAAGGAAACTGAAATTCACCAGATACTTGGAGTAATATGGACGCGCGCTAGATCAGAAGAAGAAAATCCGTAAGTTAATTTCTTCTCCGCACAAGATCTGGGTACGAGATTACTCTGTGCGTTTAGTTTTTGCGCGGCAACGCACTGCAGCTGCAGGCTGATACAATAGGACGGAACGGGACCAATGTTACCTCACGATTAGAAACTTTTAAAACATTCCAAACGTTTCGAGGCTTTTGCCAATTTATCAATTAATAAAGAAAACTCATTGATATGGGCTAATGTGGAGTACGTAGCTGGCGGGGGAAACCACAGTAATGTTGTCCCTCAGCTGCAGGCTGATACAATAGGACGGAACGGGACCAATGTTACCTCACGATTAGAAACTTTTAAAACATTCCAAACGTTTCGAGGCTTTTGCCAATTCATCAATTAATAAAGAAAACTCATTGATATGGGCTAATGTGGAGTACGTAGCTGGCGGGGGAAACCGCAGTAATGTTGTCCCTAACCTGCATTTAGGGGAGGGGAGGGGTGGGGGGGGGGGCGCAAGTCAAGAGACGCGACCAAGGGTGTGGGGGTCAGGCTGGTAATCCCGACATTTTGTGAAAGTGAACTGGATGGGCAACCAATAAACAAATTTTTACGTTCAACCCTTGCCCACCTCAAAACACGCATGCACCTCACTGCCGAACACTGAAGACACAGACAGACTGCACCGCATAAATGTAATGGTTGCATCAATAGGCCGATTTCATCCACGGACAGTGATCAGCATAATAACCAGCACTACTTGATAGCTTTCATTTGAATGGTCACACTAGCTTTTGAGATCCACAGATTTAGCGGATTTAACCTGCGAACATACCGAATACAATCGCCTCTCATCGCTCGCGGCCGCTAGAGGCACTACTGTCATAAACAGGGGCGGATCTAGGGTGGGGGGGGGGGTGAAATTTCACCCCCCTTTTCTGAGACCCTTTCTTTCTGACGCACTGACCTCAAACACCTCAACCAGGCTTTGGTTCTATTGCATTTAAAATTTCACCCCCCATTTTAAAATCCTGGATCCGCCCCTGCATACGTTTGTAGAACAATCTTGCATGTACAACAACAAACACTCCAACAGGAAATGTTTTCATTTGAATGGTGGCACTGGACTGGCCAGGTGACATCAGTTATACAAAGATTGCGTGACGAAATGTACTCTTCTTTTCTAACTTTGAGGCTGAAAACGTTCTTTATAAGTAAATCAACTAAACTGCAACATGTTCTTACGATAGACGATACGAGGTATAGTATTTCAGTTAATCATAGTTCTGGATGGAGCGAAAAAATAGTCCACCTTCTATAAAATGTATTAATTTGTATACTTGATAGTTTATATTTTTCAATGGAAAAAGGATTTGTAAGCGTTGCAGTATTAAAGAAAACCATGTTACACTTTTTGTAGCTAACTGCGATTGCGCGAGTAGCTACTATGCTATTGGATAGAGTCGATTTTAACGAACTCTGCCGATTTTGACCCGATATTCCCCGATCTTAACTCCTTTTCTGTTTTGGAACCTCGTCGGTTGTTCAACGTTTGTCGAGGATAGCTTCGCAACCTCATCGGTTGTTCAACGTTTGTCGAGGATAGCTTCGAATGGCCCGAATCGAATGTTCACTCAGAGAAGACTATCAGATTTCTAACAAATATGGCCGCCCATGAACTCCACGCTTCCATTTTGTAGACGTCCATTTTGCATAACCGGAATGAAAGCACGCCTTTTAAGACTTCGAAATGGAAAGAAAAAGTCCTTTAGAAGATCTTAATATTAGGAACTAGAAAAATTTCACTTCGATTTAGTCTTGAAATCAGGGGGGGGGGGGGGGGGGAGGGTCATGATGCGTCACGCAATATCTATTTTTAAAATGTTTCACCAATTTATAGCACTCGTCACCACGGTTTTGAAAATTATAAAAACAGAATCTCTTAAATGCGATACCATGTATTTTTTTTTTCATTAACTGGAAATTTAGGGCTTCCAAAAATTTATTGCAAATCCGGGCAGGAGAGGGGGGTCTCTCGGCTTGGTAATCCAGGGGGCACGGGAGGGGGGGGGGGGGTGGGTGCTAGCGGGCCAGGAAATCCTACGATAATCTAAGTAATAACAGGCGCAGTTAGCTTCATGCAGTCACAGACTGCCCATTTTTACTTAATGTACATGTATATTCTAGCATTTTGGAATGATAACCTGTACTCGGACAAAATTATTAAATTTCATTTTATTAAGCTTATCCCGATATTATATTCCTCGTGTTCGGTTTGAAACACAAACCTTCGACGCGAGCTTAAAAATATACCAGGAACTACATGGACCGGCCGGCTATATCAGTTAAAAATATATCAGTAACTACATAGACCGGCCGGCTATATCAGTTAAAAAATTAAATATATCAGAAACTACATGGACCGGCCGGCTATATCAGTTAAAAATATATCAGTAACTACATAGACCGGCCGGCTATATCAGTTAAAAAATTAAATATATCAGAAACTACATAGACCGGCCGGCTATATCAGTTAAAAATATATCAGAAACTACATAGACCGGCCGGCTATATCAGTTAAAAAATTAAATATATCAGAAACTACATAGACCGGTCGGCTATATCAGTTAAAAATATATCAGAAACTACATAGACCGGCCGGCTATATCAGTTAAAAATATATCAGAAACTACATAGACCGGCCAGAGGACGCTTTGTGTGTAGTAAATAACGAGTATAAAAGATGTAAAACATGGAAGTTATAAAAATGATTGGCAGCTACATTATTAGGGACAACGACAAACCATTACATTTTTGACAGGGATTGGGGATTGGGGGGGGGGGGGGGATTGTGAAATGGAAAACGTGTAACCACCTCAGAAGTCTACACAGCGTGACACTAAAAGAGCCAATATTTGTTTACAATATATTGTTAGCTCGTGCGCGCGAGAGCGATACAAGAATGCAAATTTCGTTAAATATGCAAATATCCCTTGACGTGACGTGATCTCCAAGAACGTTTACTGTAAGAATATGGCGAGGTACACCATCTTTTCAGTCTTTTAAAGGAAATGAACTTGCGATTTTCTGTAAATGCGAAGTTGAAACTTAAGAACTAAACAAAGAAGAAAGCAAAAATTCCTTCTAGCGGATGAAATACGAGATTTTCTCTGACAATTTCCGGTTGGCCCCAGTCACGACGATGCGGAAAAAAAGCAAAGAGCAGCTGAATGAAAGAGAAAGCAAAAAAGGACAAAAAGCAAAATCTCTATAAAACATTACCACTCAGATATATACACCCCCAAAAACGTTTTCAAAAGGAATCATTTTATTAGCGTTTACAAGAAATCGTAGATTATTAAGTGGTAACTATCGACCGTTGACCAAAGAGGACGTGAATCGCGAAGTGTATTTTCTATTTGCCTCTATAGTTCTCTATTTGCCCAAAATCAGTTCTCTGCGACGCGGAAGTTCAGTCAATATACAAAAAGTGTAAACGTGAAAATAAAAAAATAACGGAAAAAAAAAATTGCAAGGTTACAGTTATGATATTACACGCTAATCAGTAGTGAGCACAGTCTTTAGAAGTACCATGATTAAATCATATGAAATCTTGAATTGACATCAACAGGACGATAACAGCTTGGTGTTTCTCCTGATGCAGCTAAGAGCGAGCGATTGCCATACCTCCGGGTCCTCCTTTCACCTCTTGCGCCGATTGCACCAGCATACATAGAGGACAGCAACAAGTGGCGATAAGATCATTCAAGAACGTACCATCGATTCCTTTCTGCTCACGGATCTTGGATCGGATCTGCGCCATGAAGAAGATGTTTGCAAGCGGGACGAACGTGGCCAACCCACACAGAAGACAGCTATCGCCAACGGCCTCAGCGTTCTTTCCAGCGGTATAGCAGTGGCAAAAATAGGTTACGAGGCATGTACCACAGTCATCAAAACACCCAAATAATCCGTGTGACCACTCTCTTGCCATAGTAGCTCTTCAAGTCAGCGAAACAGCGAAATAAAGTGGGATAAACACAGGTTTGCAGACCGCTTCAATTACGCCACGTTGTAATTTTGTCGAGCTGGACAGCGCCTACTGAATACGGAACACCCTGTTCTCTTTGTTTTACTGTCATGTCCGTGATTGACAGTGTCAATAATGAGTAGCGCATGCAATCATGGTGTAATCGAAGTGAAAGCGGAAATATCATGTTGTCTGAATCGGACTTGACAAAAAGCAGACGCAATCGCACGTCACACACCTGATAAAAGACCGCTCCGCACGGCCCGGATGAAATACGGTATGTTACAAATAAAAAGAAGAGAAATGATTGGACTTAAAAAAGAAAGAGAGACAGTCGGTTCAGCTGGATTCTCCTTTTCGGATCAGAAAAGAAAAACTAGTAAAGCGATGATGTATCATGATGTATATGCGTGACAATACAGTTTGTCTGCGAGACACCCGATATTGGCCAACTGTTTGGCAAACCTCTAAAATGAAATTTAAATAAAATAAATGGAATTGGATATTGTGACATGATAACCTGCTGTCAAAAGAGCATAATCATTCAACCTGCAAGAAAATGTTACAAAACACCATGAAGAATCGAAACAAAAACCCTGAAACATGGCAAGGTCACACACCGGTCATCGCTTACGTATTTGAAACTCGAACAAAGCAGAATAAAAACGTTAACACGTGTTGGAAAGCTTCCTGCCTTCCTTGAAGTGCAAACCGCGAAATTAGCAATTTAATAATTACGTTTCAGTTATCTGTTTTAATACGGGTATGTATCGCATAAACACTCATTTCTTTTCACGCCATATATCGGAGGCAGTGCCTGTTTTATTTAGATACCGTAGCATCCACGTCCATTATACAATCTTTCATATAACCGTGATGATCTTGCTTTATAAGCACAGAGGCTACAACATTCTTTTGTGTTTGCATAGTTACAAAAAATTCACCCAACTCGTCACCACCGAAGATCATCATACTGCTACTTTGACGAAAGTGTTTCATCCCCAGAAAACAATTGTTTAAACGTTATAAAGGGGCGATGTTTATACATCACAGATACAGTAGGTAACGCATCATTGCGTTATCTGATTTTCGCCATTTTCGCAATGCAATAGCCCAACTTTCGATATATTAAAATTCAACTTGAAACAAGACATCACTACGAGGCTTAGGGGAATGATAGCAGGGATTAGTATGGTTTATTCCCCTGAGCATCGTAGTGATGTCTTTTGTTTCAAGTTGAATTTTAATATATCAAAATTGGGCTATCGAAGCTGCGCACAACCCGGATTTTTTATCTTAGCAGACTGGCGCGGAGACGGGAAACTCCGGCATGCGTGGTGTTCAGTGTTTTATTTTATGGCCGTGACTGCTAAGACTATCGTGATAGTTAACGGCGAATTTGTTTTGGTTATGTTTGCATATGTACGGAGAGAAATAAATAATTAATTCTTTTCCACACTCGGCCATTTCCGAATATAGGCTGAGCAACCCAAACAAGCAACCGTACACTAGCCTGTCAAAACCAGCAAAAAATAAGCAATAAATATTACTGTTATTATATTAGTAGTAGTATTATTGTTATTATAATTATTATTGTAGGATTAGCATTTGTTTCTTATGATAATTCAGTTCCCCACTTTGAATGTTGTGTTCTTATCAGTGTACAGTTCTTATTTTACCACTAACAAACAAGGGGAGCCCTCTCAGCCAAAGTTAAAAATAAGACCCCCCCCCCGGTTCCCTTAACTCAAAGTGAGAGGACACGTGTCGTTGGGTTATTCATTCAGATCACACGGGGAATCTCCTATTCTGATTTCACTTAGAATCGTCAAAGCGATTTGAATAGTCAGATAAATACATAACATATGAAACTAACTGCAAGGAACAGTAGGTACTCTATGTGCCCATTTTCAGAGCTGACTGAGAGAGTTGTTTCTGGACATAAGGTTATTTTTACATCAGACATTTTCCATGAGTGGAGTCCTCTTTTGTCTGTGTGTAAAGTACATAGAATACTTCATCCTTTGTTGTGCAAACCAGGCATTGATTGGTTGTTCATTCTTGCTGTAAACATTTAAGAAGATTCCCAGGAGAACAATGAATCCAGACCACACATAACTGAAACAAAAGCGGAAACACTTAAGTTGTCAACATCATCAATACACATTTAGAATAAATCGTTATAAAAAAAGAAAGCTAGATATAACGACAATGAACAATAATACTATTTTTCCAGTTGCTGGGGTCTCCGAATAAGATCAACAAAGTAGTGGTAGTAGTTACGTTTGTTAAAATAAAAGGTCACTTAAAGTCACTTAAGTCACTTAAAAATATTAAGAATGCTGATATTGTAAATATACAAATGTAAATTAGAATTAGTATTTTTTTGTAAGTTTTTAATTTCATTTTTCTTATTGTTCTTTATTACTTTTCTCGGTAAATTAGCATAATCTTGCTAGAGGCCTAATCAGCCTCATCAACTCGAGATGAAATAATATCGAAAATATAACTTCATTTTTCATTTTTCTGTTAGCCCCTGAAGAAGGTTGGTTTTCAAACCGAAATATTGGGCAAATTCGTTTTAATATATATATATAAATTTTGTTTTATTCTTTTATTTACTCCTTCATCGCCTTGCCGTAAGGATCAGTTTGCCGTTTTCTGATTTTATGAAATAATATCTTATGTATCTATCTATGAAATACTGCATCATAAGGCTTTCTTCAGCGTTTAGGCACCATATAGAGTGTAAAATGTGTAGGTTATGTACTTACTGTATTGTGAATGGCTTAGAAAAAAATATAAACGATAAAACCATAGTGACAGCTTTGCGACCAGTGGTTACTGAAACAAAAAAATATATGTTAAGTTAAAGGGGCTCTGTCACCATTTTTAGTGTTACTTTAAAAAGCCCAAAAGAGATATTTATATCAATGGAAACCAACAAAAATTTCCAGTTTTGTTTAAAATTACTCTACCAATGGTCTAAGAGTGAAAATAAGTGGCAGAAGTTGCAGACCAACCTTGTACCCGGGAAAACTTGCTAAAACTCTAATTATGGTTGACTCTCTCTCTCTTTAAAAATTCCCATCATATTTTCCTCTTAGAATTCTATTAAGCATTTCATGTTTGACAAAGGTACTTTGTTTCAATTTGGGGCAGTTTTGACTGTAAAACATCAAAACTCCCATGATATAAGCTCCTTTAAACAACAGTTAATAATTATCTTAACACATTTGAATGGCAAGCAAGGAGTGCATTTTCGAGGGAAGGGTGGGGTAGGGAGAGGTGTGTTTGTTCAAGTAAATGTGGTAATTTCTTATTGATTACTTATTGACATCATCTACTATTGATAAGTTTTGTCTGGATCCATGTGTCAAAAGTTTTAGGCTTACATGTAGGTTACCTGTGACAGCTAAAAGAGCACCAAATGCTCTAACAAGTGTAAGGACAAATGTGATTCCTAGATATCCGGAGATTGAGAAGATGAACGCCAATCCATATGCTTGGACTGGGTTCTGCAAAATGTAAATAACATTGAAGAAATCAGTTTCTGAAGTCTCTCACATTCCAGTGGTTAAGGTTAAACTGAACAATCACATTTAATAAGAATACTGATTTTCCTGGGTTGAAACCATTTACAACAGTTCAGATGTATTTTATTTTATTTAATCAAGTTTCAGATTACAATTAAAAAAAAATCTGAGGTAGGCTTAAAACAGAGTACAAGACTCCTTAAAAATAAGCCACCTATATTATTACATCATAAATATATCTAAGAATTAATTAAGTAATGGAATTATCTAAAAAGTTATATTAAAAAGAAGACAATGATTATGTATTATGATTGACATAATTATGGATACCAGTGTTCAGCTAACTGCTGCTTCAAATAATAATAATTTGAAATAACATGCAGTCGATGATATTAAACAGGGTGACTGATAAATTGGGGTGGCTTACTAATCCTCTAAATATACTCTCATTGTTGAAAAATTAGCTTAGAAGCACTTACCTGGGAACAAAATTTAAAAGCTGGCCAGAGCCCACCAGAAAACACAAGGCCAATTAAAATATAGACAAATCCAATACCATATGAATACAACACCTGAAACAGAAGACAGAAAATTACTACTCTATATACATAGAAATTCTACCAGTATTATAAGTGAAAGGTGTAGTGCAAAAAATATTGATTTGCTTGAACTGTTTTGTTGGTGCAACCCCCTCAACCCCTCCCCTGGATCCACCTCGGAATACTGTTTGGCTTGAGTTGCTGAGTAATTAATGATTACTGGTATGATGGGCAAGTTCCTTGATGCATTTATATTAGAAAATAAATAACTATACAAGGTAAAAGGTACAAACGAAGTACTGCATGTGCCAAAAATGAAATTATTCTAAGCAAAACACAAAAAGCAATTAACCAAATCAATCATTCTGATATTTATTGCGCACTAAACGTAAACAACTTTATTTATGGGGGTAACAATGCATGACAGCATAGCTGAAAAACAACTTATTTAAATGAGTGACATTCCAGTTACTAAAATAAAAGGAAAATCTATCTGTTTAAATGATAAAAAGTTATAAAACTATGTATGACTAAAAGGTAGAGAAATCAAAATAAAAACTTCAAAGTTGAATGATTTGTCTACTGACCACTTCTGTATTTGAACTCTTGTGAGCTTTCATGGCCTTTTCTTGTACATTTCCAATCACAGCATCAGCACAAAGAGCAAGAGATATCAAAACTACACCTAAAACAACATCAAACAATTTTATGGCTTGGATGTGTTAACCTTTGGCATGTTGCCTTGAGATATTAAAACTGCACCTAAAACAACATCAAACAATTTTATGGCTTGGACCTTGCGGCATGTTGCCTTGACATATTAAAACTACACCTAAAACAAGATCCAAAACAGTTATGGCTTGGATGTGTTAACCTTGTTGCATGCGGCCTTGAGATATTGAAACTACACCTAAAACAAGATCCAGCAGTAGGGTTTTTTTAACCCTCTGAAGGGACTACCCTGGGAGAACATAGAATTTTATTTTTAAATAAAGGTGTCTGTCTGTCTGTTAACCTTGTGGCATGTGGCCTTGATGTTGGGCTCCCGAGAGTGCCATTAAGCTTTGAATCAGACAAGCTAGAATTAGCTCAACCATGATCCACTAACAGCCGCACACAAAAGTACATTATGCAACTCCAGTAAGAGGTCACACCCCCAAAGTGGGCACCAGATTATAAACATTAAGCAGATTTAACATTGACAACATGAGGCTTCAACAACAGTGTGCACACAAGATTATGAACCCATCCTGTTGTAAACACGTCATAAAAATCTAAAAATGCTGACATTGTTCCTTGGATGTCACAGCATGCAAGTTGGAAATTGAAAATGAACTCATATCCAGGCGATCCAGTGTGCTGTTGGGTCCTCATTTCACATCATCATGTTGTTATGGTAGAGTTAATAACTACCAATACTAACTACCGAATTATACTTACAGTATGAAAAATGTAGTACAAAACCACCAAATGCAGTATAAAACTGCCAATGGTTTTAAATGACATATTCCACTGAAGAAGGGCTAAGCCCAAAATGTCTGGGATGTTTACAAATATTTGGCACTTTTTACAGTATTCTGGCCATCATCACATTCAGGCAAATTAGGGAGTGTTGGGTCTAAACAGTGACAAAACAAGTTCCAGAGTAACACATGTTGGGTTTTGAAGAATCTAACTATTACCTTCAACACTTACCAGTATGGTTAAATTCTGGTTGAACAGTACTGTCAGCCAATGTGAAGAGTATTAGACCAACACTCATACAAATACAAGCTAAGAAATCAATGGGTCTGTAAGTTTTCCCTGAAGAAGTTAACAAGAAAGAAAACAAACTTTTGCTACAATTTTCTTGATAGACTGATTTGTAAAAACAAAGATTCAAGGTAAAATGCTTTAATTTAGAGAGGCTACAAATAACTAGTACAAACATTTTAACATAATTTTTTGTAAACTTGCTACAGATAAGAGAAAAGACTGAAGTATATATTAGAGAGGTATTGGGTTTGACAACAGGCTACAAACCAAAATTATTGTTTCAATTGAAGGGTTAAAAGCGAAACTAATCATATGTGATGATTTGGTCTTTAAATTCCAAATCGCTCAGAATCAGCTGAATTTTAGCAAGTAGATGTTAATTTAACAGAAAAATAGTTGGGTCAAGTTAACACTTGGTCACATGAATTCACATCTGAATAGAATTTAGTACTTACCTTGTATGATAATTCCTCCAATCATCACTGGAATCAACTTGCAGCATTTAAAAATAACCTGCAACAACAATCATATAACAACAGATACAAACAGCCTTAATATGGATAAAGGTACAACTGAATATCAGGTCTACATGAGCCTGTTCCCTTTGTGAAAGTCTGTTTCCATCTCTCACATTAAATAGACCAACAGGTTTCAGTGACCTAATAGCACTTCATTCCACACAGCCAAATTTGACTTTGGTTGAGGAATATCAAAACCAATCCATAAGTAACATTTCTTTCAACAATTCTGACTGGATTCAGAGTGACAGGACTAAACAATAAACAATTTTACCAACAAAGAAAAAGCAAAAATTTTAAACAATATAATTCTACCCTAGTAACAGTTTTAAAGAAAAGATTTTATTCAATCATACAAAAAAAAAGTTCGCTCTGGGTGTAATAGTTTATGATCTGCCTATCATTCGTGCATCACTGAGTTTGTGAATTATCACATGCAGTGAAATTTAAACATAAAATTTTCATTTTAAAAATGGTTTAAACTATAAATGACACATTTTTTTTAGTTAAAACTGGCTTGGGAATTAATGTTGATAAAGTTTTAACCTTCTCTTAGCAGGTAAAATCATTCATCTTTTCGCTCTGTTGCCATGACTTGTCTCAGAATTCAAAATAATAAAAAATTTCAATGGCTGTTCTTTGATTGATGTCCACCAAACTCAACTTAATCCACCTTGAAGTGAAGTAGGTTGTGTGTTTTTTGATGGCTATAATACCCACTCCTCTATTAAGACCCTTCCCCATTTCTACGTAGTCATCCGAACCATGTGAAGGTCTAACCATTTTGCAGATGTCATTGCAAAGGCAGCACCTTCGTCCTCAGTTATTTTAAGACCGAGTGTTGGTCTGGCCGGAATTTGAGCCCACGACCTCCCGGTCTGCACACTGGCACTCTATCAACTGAGCCAACCAGGAGGCAGTAAAAATAACTAATTTGCTGTAAACAAATATAAACAACAATAAGCTTAAAGGATGTTTTGCATTTGGAGTCTTTAATGCAACATTAAAATCGATCTGAAAGGATTTTTCAACCAAGGTTTGATGTTTTGATGTGTATCTACCTTGAAATAATAAAATTTAGTCTTAACTAAGTATGTGTTCCACGATGGCTGAGTGGTTAAGTGCCAGGAATGGCAGTCGGGAGGTATGAGCTCAAGTCACGTTCAGGACCCTTTTTTTTCGGACTTGACATTATGAAAGTGATGTAATGTTTTGTTTGTGTATCAAAAATCATTATGTTTAATTTAAAAAAAATATTGAACTGTGTCAGTGTGAAAACATAAGCTTACCGCAATATTGTGTTACACATGGGTTGGCTCTTACGAGCCTTTGATTTCTGTACAGTTTGACATTATCCTTACCTGTGTGGGATAGTTTAAATAATTCAGGGATGTATTGGACAGACCCATCGTGGCCACAGTTAAAAATGCCAAAACTGCATACGTCTTCAAGGGAATTCTGTCAATTGGAAAAAAAGGTTATAGTCTTCATGTTTTACTATGATTATTTAATATATGGTACAGTGTTTTCAGTCCCACCCTGCTCCCCACATAAAAAGAAGTAACCAATAACGAGAAAAAGTACTGTATGCACAAATACTGCAGCACTGAGCATGAAATTTGCAGAAATGTTTTGGCATTGCACTGGAAAGTCAGATTGCAAGAAAATATTCTTTGAGCTTCTCTGGGATTATAAATACCGGTATACCAGAAATAATTTGTGATCAGAAGAGAAGATGGAAGAGAAAATGTCAAGTTGACTTGATACAAGTGAACTGTAAGACTACAATATTGCAGTAACATCAAAACTTAAATAATAGCCCCCTCATCTGCAACAGCCTATGGGGGTTGAATAGGGGTATGCAAATCCAACAAGCCATTGCACTTTGAAAGCAGAGTCCGTCAGTTAGCAAAATTTTTGCTCAAATCCAAAACTGTAATTAATTTGTGAACTTTTGCTTGCTTTCTTTCCCCCAGGTGGGAAAAAAACAAACCTGTTCAGACTTGAATCCTTGCAAATGCCGCATACGGGATTCTTTGTTTTTTAGAAAAAGAAGTCTTCTTGAGTTTTCTCACGCATTGTGAATGAATGTCGCATAAAATATTAAAGAAAGCAACAGCTCAGATTGATCGCACATTTAATGTTGGCAGTGACAAAAACAAACAAATAATAGGTCTGTAAAGGGTTAAGATACAAGATCCAAATTATATATAGGAAGCAAAAGCCAAAAAAGCCAAAAATGGGATAAATCCATAATACACCGCATTAGTAGGATCCACAAATCTGTTTATTTATTAATTTTATTTTTTAATCCGAAATCTGGGAAAAACTATTTTCAAAATCTGCCGATCCATAGTTCTGTTTATCCCTCTCAGCCATGTTTTCTTGACCTGAATAATTCCTCCCCATATTATGACCACCTCTCCACAATGGACAGAGTTTTCTGGCGATTGTAGAGAGATTCAACTGTACTTTAACATTTTGAATCTTTTTCAAAACTTACTTTCTTGTTTTATCTACTTTGAGGCTGGTTTCAACAATTCCAAATACAGAGTACCAGGCAAACTGAACTAGTGTTAAATACCATCCAAATGGCTTCATTCCTGTTCTGAATATCCACTCCTGTGTTAAACAAACAAAATGGAGTGTGTAAAAAGTTCTAATTTAGCTCATAAATTTAAAGTAGTGCTAAATGGACCATATTTTTTCAGTGACCTCCCCTCCCCCCCCCCCCCCCCCTCATCAAATAGCTGCCCTCTTGGAGTCTTATGAAATCTAAAATAAACACCAGCATACATTTAGTATTCCCCCAGGATCCCAGTTCTCTGTCCACTTGGTTTGATTTCCCCTGCTCCCGTCATCTCACAAATACCATGTTCCCTCCTCTTTACTTCCAGTTCCCTTCCATGTTACACCCAGGATCCCAGTTCTCTGTCCACTTGGTTGATTTCCCCTACTCCCGTCATCCCACAAATACCATGTTCCCTCCCCTTTACTTCCAGTTCCCTTCCATGTTACCCCCAGGATCCCAGTTCTTTGACCCATGTGTGTCACATATACATATACTGTTATCTGTGTATATACTGTCAGCATACACAAGAACAAAACAAATTGTTATATAGCTGGAGTTTTTCTCAATACAACGCACACATTGATTGGTTGATTCATGGTCACATGACATCTAACAAACAAACTGTTTCCCGCCAATTGTGCTAAGCGGGCAACATTTGCGAAAGCGGGCAACAATTTTGATGTCAGAGGGTAACATTGCACTGTTGCCCGCTAGCGCACGTGATCAGACCGTGACAAAAGGTGGCATGATTATGATGGATCGAGTGCTCGGCGCGTTTTTCAAACTGTCTTGTGTTGTGTTTTTTTTTTTGTGTTGCTATATAACAAATCACTTAATGACTGATCCCTCGGGAAACAGTGAATTTTGTTTCCCTCGAATCTAGATGTTTCCCGAGATGAACATAGAGATTCTCGGGAAACAAAATTCACTGTTTCCCTCAGGACCAGTCATTAAGTGTTTACTGCAACATCGGATTCTCGGCAGGGGTAATTTGCCAAATGCTGAACGCCAAACATTGTTCTCACCCACAACAGTAAATAAAAGCTAACCAATTTGAATCAGTGCTTCAGTGCTTAACCCTTAATACTGTAGCACTGATTTACAGTATTTAGGGTCATTGTTAAGTACTGATTCAAATTGTTTACCTTTTATTTACTATTAAGGGTGAGAACAATGTTCGGCATTCAGCGTTCGGCAAATTATTACCCCTGCCGGTGTATTCTAGAGAGTAGGATTTTTGACCTACCAATAGGCGACAAAAATAGTTGACACACTCTATAACAAAAACAGTTTTCGTGACATATTTATCACTGTATCTTTCCTTTTACTACACTCTGCCGCATTAACCCCCGTCCCCCCATCCAATGTTGTAGGATTGTAGCGACAGACCTGACGAAACGATACACAACATTGTCTGGGGGGGGGGGGGTGGGGGTGGGGAATTAGGGGGGTGGGGCTGAAATGCCTCTCGTCCCAAACAAAATGGGGTTCAAAATGACAATGTGTCAACAATATTGTCGCCTACTGTACACTGTTTCTAACATAAGCTTATATCTCCCCTTTACCTGTACGTATCCATATATGAGGTAAAATACGAATACTCCTCCACAACAAATAAAAAACTGAGCTGCTTTGGGTAAAGAATCCAGTGCGATTCCCAAAACCACCAGCTCTTTACGGTTGTCAGAATCTTCTTTGTTCCCTCCATTTTTAATCGTTATTGTGGTGTGATTCGGTTTGTTTCTTTGAAGATCCGCCATTGAACTGTTTCTTAGTTTAAAAGTAGCTGAACGAAATTCGCTTTTCAACATCAAAGAAGCCCTTGATACAAGCTTCTGAAGCTGATGAAACCGGCCGGTAAAAGTGTTTTAGCGGTTTGCTGTCACCTAAAATGACGCATTTGTCCTCAAGATCTCGTTCTCTGATATTAGGAAGGAAAATAATTCTGTATAAAAGTTGATCGACATATATTTTTGTGGACAGGCCGCCATATTGAACGGCCGTGATAGACTGGAAACGGGTTTCATGACACACAGTAGCCTGCGTGGCAGGCGTTCTAAGGAAAGGGAAGGGGGAAAATTCGGGCGCGCGAGAACGCGAAGGGCGCCCTTCGCGTTCTCGCGCGCCCGAATTTACCCCCTTCCCCTTCCCCTTAGAACGCCTGCCACGCAGGCTAGACACACAGTAGGTCTGCAATGCCATCAAATGATGGGTTAAGGTTCTTAAGGGGGGAGTCTACCTGAATGCCATGTTTCCGCCACTTAACATGGCTTTAATAGAAATATCTCATTCACGTTTCAAGCAATCCAAAAAGCCTTAGCTCATTTCATGAATCTATGTTGTGGGATGTTTTGTGAATTTTTGGGTGATTTTTGGTTATTTGAGGGAGGAAATAGTTTTTCTGAAAGGATTGGTAAAAATTAGAGAAATAAGAAATATTGAAGATTTAGTGAAGTTTTGAAATTAGAATTTGTAGTCAATAATTAATAGACGGACACCAAGTTAATCCACTAGCAACCTTGACTGCTCTTGCGTGGGTATCGACTGTCTGTTGGTGTTTCAAAACTCATTTTCTTTCTCCTATCCCTTCTTAAAACCTCTTAAAATTTCATTAAAAGCCTTAAAATTCAGGTAGAACCCCGCCTTAACTAATGATGCTGCCCCTTGCTTTACAAGTTGTTTAGCCTTCTGTTGGCTTTTTTCCCGACTTGAATTTTATCGGGACTTTTTTCTCTCTCTACTCCTCCCCCTCCCCCCCCCCCTTTCTTTGTGTTTGCATCTTTACGCATCCATATATGATACAGGCCGTATGTAGCATTGGGATGCTTTTGTTAAGGGACGGACCATTAGAAAAGTTATGCGGGGGGGGGGGGGGAGAGGGGCGGAGAGAGATTTTTCAGCTCGCATGACTTTTTTTCCTCCAATGACTGTACGGGATTGTCTTTTTTTTTGGGGGGGGGGGGGAGGGGGGGGAGGGGTTTAAATTCTTTTGCATGAATATTTTTCTTTTGATGGTAAGAATATTAATTAATTTTAGGATTAGAAAAATTAATTACATAATTGGTTGCGTTTATAGAGCTTCGGCGACTCGGACTTGACTCGGACTGGAAAAGAGGTGATAATAACTGGTGATCTAAATTGTAATCTTCTAGATGCGTCACCACCTCAAACCCAAAGAGAATCCATGGAAGCAAATGGGTTGTATCAACTTTTATTTACGAGTACGAGACACTCTAAAACATCATCCACGTTAATTGACCCTATAATGACTTCTACGCCAGACATATTCTCTCGCGGGTGAACTGCACTAAGCGATCACCTGCCTATATATGGTGTCATTCCAAATTAATCATGTCGTTCGCAACATCCGACTTATATCGACGCGTAGGTGGCGTGAAGATAGCATAGAGGCTTTTCAGAAAGATGTTTCAAACATTCCTTGAAATGATTTAAGAGAACCTCAGGACATTGATGGTTAAGTCGAAAACTGGTCAACGTTCTTCAAGGGCTGTATGGACAAGTATTTTTCCCTTCGTAAATAGAGGATAAGGAAGAACTCATATCCCTGGCTAGACAATTCAATCTTAAAGCTCACGAGGAGGAGGAATCACGTGCACAGGCGAGCCCTGAAAATTGGTGACATCCCTGTTATCATTTACTAGTTTGTCGATGCTTTTAGCCGCTTCTCTCCGGGAAGGACAAGTTTTAAGGTCTTCCAGAAGCATTTGGGGTTTCCTTTGTGCTCTTGTGGACGAGTCTTGAAGAAATCGCGTCTTTGTTTGCGTAGTTTACATGTGACTTCGTTTCTTAGTTGACATGTAAAGTTACCGAGCCAAAGATGACAGCAAATTAATTTAACTCCTATTTCACAGGTATTGCTGAGTCTGTTCTGAACGAGAAACACCCTGATAGAGTTCAACATACTGCGGTTACAATACATAACGATCAGCATACTGAGCCTTCTTTTACATTCAAGACGTGATGCACAAAGCATTGATCTCTCAGAAAATCAGCGAAGGCCACTGGTGCAGATGACATTCCCGCTAAAGTCTTAAAGCTCGCCGCTGGTCACATAGCCCCAAGTATTGCATACCTGTTTAACGAATGCCGGTACCTTCCCTTCTTAATGGAAGATTGCAAAGGTAGCATTATATATATCAGTGCCAGCATGTCATTTGAACCTTGTACCGCGAGCTATTAAATAAACGCACAACGCAATATTGCGGTAAGCTTATGTTTTTATAAACACGGTTGGATATTTTTTGAAAATGAAACGACTTCAAACGCAAAGAAAAAACAGTACAATATCCAGTTCAGAAAAAAAGAAGAAAGGAAGGAAAAATAAAAAATAAATTGACCGTCACCGCCAGGATTCGAACTCGGGTCGTTGGCACAGATCAAGTCTTTAACCCCTCGACCATTTTGAAAAAGTAACTAATAAAGGTTAAATTTTATTATCTTATTATTTTAACGTCGTTACGCGTTAAAGCGCGTGTTCTATTGAAAAATCCATTTGAAGTCTGCAGATCAGAGGACCCAATGCAAAACATCAGAGCAGCACTTTCATAATGTCCACTTTTTCGGCGGTCAACTATTTTCTACACTATTCCTTTGCATTTGCAACGAAAGCCTTATAAACTGGTCCGCGGAAGTACCAAGGAAAGTCTACAGTCGAGTGATGGAGTGAAAATTTGCATATGCCACCGTCCATTATAACTGTTCATTGCGCTTTGCAACTGGTAACTTTCAATGGATATTATGCAAATGTGACAACAACAAAGTTCGTTTTGTTTGGGAAGCATCTAATTAAAAATGATATTATAGCTCATCACCAGTTTTCCAGTAGCTCAGTTAGTTCGACGGTCCGACCGCTTACCAGAAGGTCATAGGTTCTATTCTCGTCGGGGACTCAGATTTTTCTTTGTCTCTTGCTCGTGACATGCTGCACATGACATTGATTAATTCACTGCTGAGATCTCAGAGAACAAAATATTTTGAGACACAATGATAAACCTAAACCAAGAGGAAAAAGTCGGAAAATAATTTGATTTTCTTGCCGGAGTCTCTGGAGTTAGGGAACGATTCATGGGCTCCTGGCTATAGGTGGTCAGCATGCGCCAACACGAACCAACGTGGGCGCAAATTGGTCAATATTTTTCCGCACTTGGCAACGGTTGGGCCATGACCCATGTTGAATCATATCGGCCCATGATGGTTTAATATGGCGCATGTCAACCCATGCTCGTCCAAACTGGGTGTTGACCCATTCGCATCTATTCCGTTGTATAAAATAAATGAAAATCAGAACGAAAATGTAAAAGAAACATTTATTACAGTAATTGTTCCTAAATATTTACACATAAGTCTTGGGTAAAATTGGCCGAGAACAAACTCCAGTCTCACTGTAGTTTGGCGGGCGTACTTCAAGCTCTCAGTTTATGGCAAGGGAAAAAGAAAAGTGCATTGCTTTTCCTTTTTCACCGACATTGTTCCCTTCATGTGCATGGAGCAGTTTTTAAATGGATTTAGTGAAACTGATAAAACCAGCAAACTCACCAACCAAATGATAACAAACGAAATAAGCCAATCAGAACTTGAAACGAAACATGCGGTAACAAGCGCGGGAAAATATGCAACCTGTTCCAAGCGTGGGATAATATGTTACCGGTAAAATGATTATTGCTTTTGACAATAAATCGAAAACCGCTCTGTTTAGCCTATTTCACCAAAAACTGAGAGAAACTTGAAATTCAAAAACAATCACTAAACTACAAACAACAGCTGAAGTGCAGCCAAGTTTTTTAGAACATTAAAATAACTTGGCGTATCATTCAGACAAGCAGAATGAATTGACTGCTGTTGATTCCGTTTGTGATTATTAATGGAGATGTTGCTTTGGTCCCAGGACTCTTGAAACGAGTTTTGTTCGGCGAAGCAAGAAATTCAAAGATCTTCACAAAGTAATTTTCTCATAACAAGTCTTGGACCTATTTTTTAGAGGTGTAAAGTAGTGGAAGATCCAGTGATACCGTTGTAGATGTAGGTATTGTTGAATGGAACAAACTGGTGAGTAATAAGCTTCACGATTTCTTGGGCCGCTGCCCCTGAAAAATAATTAAGATGTTATAATTAACTTTAACGCAAGACGCAAACGCTTCATAATGAAAATTATGGCTGCATATGGAAATTGTCAGTAATACAGTGTGGTCGATAAAACCGTGAACGTCGAAAATATTCCTGGTTCTACTACAAATCAGATTCGAATTTCGAAGTTTTATGAAATCCTTGTAATACTCTACACTTTTTGCAGTTTCAAGATGTTGCTTGTCATTGGCTACAATCATCAATTCAGAAATATTTTTGGCGTTGGCGGTTAAATTTGCCACACTTTACAGACATGAGGCTTGAGTGGCCTGTGTTTTGTAATACCTCCAATAAAAGCGGCAACAGAATGCAACTCACTGGCTCCATAACGACACCTGAAATCAACAAATCAAGTTAACAGAGATGAGTCTTGAACTTGGGTGATGATAGGGGAAAATGGTGTCAGTAATAGAAAACACCCCAAAAGGCCTTTTCAAAAACCCCACATTTGTGTTTAATTTTTTAAGCGGTTTTAAAATGGCTGCTTGAAAACCAAAGAAATCACCCCTGGCCAATCACAGCAAACGCAAACATTAGTTTTTTTATGAGGCAAGTGGCCCAAGTAGTCATCATTGGCAAGTTTTCCGCACAGTATGAAGTGACTAGGAATATTGCTATAAGAGATTTCAGATTTACAGGGACAAACAGCAATTTGGCACTAATAATACCAAGTTGTAATACCGATACTCGACAACATGCTTTAATCTATCATAATGTGTTTGTCTGAGGCAAAAATGCGAAAATCATGAAAGTCTCTCAGAAAAAATAACTAAATAACTTGATAAGATGTGTTAATATGTATATATTTATTAGCTTTTTAAGTATTTTACATATGCATATATTTTTGTTTTTTTATCTTTTAAGTATTTTTATTACAGTGTCCCCAATTAGCTACTAAGCTAAATACTTTAGACACTGTAATGAAGGTTTTGTTGTTGTTGTTGTTAGAGACTTTATTCTGAAGGCAGTAATCCGTATCATTAAATAGCAAAATAAACGCAGAGCTCTTACATGTGAGGCTGCCATCTAAGGCTCAATGTTCCAAATGATCTTATTGCTCTGATCGGTCTTGGCCCACTTTTTGTTTGCCAATAAAAATATGAACTGCAAATTAGTTTGGTACTATCAGTGTCAAGGCCAATATATGTAAATTGGAAATCTCTAATCGGTCCATCGCAAGGCTACTCCTACCACACCTAGTATTATGTTAACCTGTATCAAGCACGGGAAAACACACGCACGGGAAAACACGCGCACGGGAAAACACGCGCGAACAAGTTATAATGATCCTACTGGTAAGAACTTCGAGATTTACACCAACATACTCACATTTCATGGACGTATTCTTCTTTGATATCTGCGGTTACGGACCACTCTTGAAGAACAGAGCTGAGACAGGTCTGAAATCACAAACACACTGTGCTGAAGACATGTATAACAATAACAAGTTTTTGAAAGATGGTGCTAAAATGCAATGCAAAATGCCTTGCTACTTTAACTAATGCAATACATTATTCACATTTTTATACTTTGTTCTTATATTATCTCTTTGTTCTTATATTAGCTAAATGTCAAACTGAAAAAATTACATTTGAAAATGATGACATGGAGAGGTCGAAACGTCATGCATTCATCGCGTATATTTCTTTTAAAATACATATTATTTTACATAAATGTTGATTTCAGCGGTCACAAATCAACGCACCTTTAACTTAACAACATCCACCTCCACCTGGTCATCAAAATTACCTGAAAAAAAAAAAAAAAAGAAAAGAAAAAAGTACAATCTGTTAACAAACGTAATATCACGCCTGGACTTAGCTTTGATTACAGCAGTAACAAGTAAGGGGGGGGGGGGGGGGGGGGGGGGGTTAGCGAAACTTTGCACTAGATAGGATGCTAGCCCACTGCAACTTTACAAAATTCAAACCACTTTGACAGTGTAATAAAACAACTGGTACCCATTTAGGTGAGGGCTGGGGTACAACTGTTAGTAAAAACTAAACATACAACATATACAACATTGTTTAACAAGGTTATATTGAGACTGACAAATCTGTGGCTCTGAAGTCGTCAGTGGAGTTTACCTTCCACTGCTTTTAACAGAATTTACCTGGATATCTGTGGTATTGAGTATAAAATCTATCCACTGCTTTTAACAGTAACAACAGTAAAAATGGAGTTTACCTGAAAATCTGTGTTATTGAGTATAAAATCTATCCACTGCTTTTAACAGTAACAACAGTAAAAATAGAATTTACCTGGAAATCTGTGTTACTGAGTATAAAATATATCCACTGCTTTTAACAATAACAATACAATTTACCTGGATATCTGTGGTATAAAATCTATCCACTGCTTTTAACAGTAACAACAGTAAAAATAGAATATTACTACACAATTTACCTGGATATCTGTGGTATTGAGTATAAAATCTATCCACTGCTTTTAACAGGAAGTAGAACACTATGTCACTGTCTGGATTATCAAGGTAACCTCCTAATGAACAAGTATCAGAACATTAGTAACCTTGTTATTCCTGTTAATACACATACACTACACGCAACTTTGATGAAAACAAGTCGCCTGGAGGCATTCACGCGAGATGTTTTGGTCGATGCAAGCATTAACTTTGAATGGTTACCCACAGTCACGATCTGTTTATACTTACAAACAAGAAGCTTTACACACTCCTTGATCGCCAACTGAAACAAGCAGGACCAAGCACGCACATACGCAATTGTGCTAAAGCTGTCTAGCCTCCCACATGGGTGGAAACTGTAGACTTCTGCCATTTAAATACACGAACAGAAGTGAACTGTGATGTGACACAGAAATTCTCTCAAGACATCCCGTGGATTACAGAAAACTTTAAAAAATGTAGCAATTTGTGACGACGGGGAAGAATCATCAACTGAAACTTCAACGTGGTGTGCCACAGGCATCCTGCAGTACTTTACTATGCTGTACAGGTGGCTGTAACTTTTGAGTCTGTGGGCTGTCTGTGGATGAAAGGTAAGACCAGTGCCTTCCCATGTTCCTGTTTATTCTGTTGTACAAGGTGGATTTAACTTTTGAGTCTGTGGGCTGTCTGTGGATGAAAGGTAAGACCAGTACTTTCCCATGTTCCTGTTTATTCTGTTGTACAAGGTGGCTGTAACTTTTGAGTCTGTGGGCTGTCTGTGGATGAAAGGTAAGACCAGTATTTTCCCATGTTCCTGTTTATTCTGTTGTACAAGGTGGATTTAACTTTTGAGTCTGTGGGCTGTCTGTGGGTGAAAGGTAAGACCAGTACCTTCCCATGTTCCTGTTTATTCTGTTGTACAAGGTGGATTTAACTTTTGAGTCTGTGGGCTGTCTGTGGATGAAAGGTAAGACCAGTACTTTCCCGTGTTCCTGTTTATTCTGCTGTACAAGGTGGCTGTAACTTTTGAGTCTGTGATTGAGAACCTTTTAAAAATTCAAATGAAAGAGCTGTACTGAGCAGTTCATATTCACTTTTAGTTTTTAGTATCCTTGTGATGTAAAAAAGACAAACCTAATTCATTTGCTTTGGCCACTGATGGCCTGTATTCCTCAGCCAAAGATCGACCTCGCATTAATCTTAAAAATGCTGCATTTTTACCTGCAATGAAAATGAGTTGATAGTTTAAAATCGACTTACACCTTTCTCTTCCATCAATGAACAACTTTACTAGAAGACCCCCGCCCCTCTCAGCCACCATAACTCAAAATGCTCCACATTTGCTTTTCCTCATGCACAGATGTGTTCTCTGGCAATGAATGTTGATTGTTATTTCAGTAAATCTTATGAGCCATCACAGCTGCTCCAGTCTGTAATAATGGTGTCTGTGAGGCAGGAGTTACAGTTGGCTACAAAACATCTCTGACCTTGTGAGATCAAGTTGCATGAGTGTGCATAAATAACTGATGGACATTATAGCTTCTAGTACATTACATAACAAACAACATGTACTTACAGAAAAGCCTAATTTCAGAATCAGGTATTGCATCTGTAGACTGCGAAAACAAGCAGTGTATTAAAAAGCCTACCACGCACACACACAAAAATAAACATTTTTTTCAACAACAATACAGTCAAACCAGTCACTTACAAGACAACTTAAATTTAGTGATTTGACTGACTAAAGGAACCTTAGAAAGGAATTTGGCATCACATGTGAGTGGCTGAACTGTACATTGCAGACAACTGAGTAACAGCACTTTTGCAAATTATCATTATGAAGAATTTAGCTCTTTTATGATACCCACATTCTTTTTGGCAACAATACACACACCCCATCTATCCTCCCCCATACTAATCAAGGAAGGACTCCTAAAAAAGTGGAGTTCCAAGAAATAACCATACACCTCCCCTAATGGAAGTTCATTGGAAATTCTGAGGGGAAGGGGGTCTCAAAAGCCAGAATTTCCAGAGCGGTGGGGGTGGGGGGGGGGGGTGGGGAGGGTAACTTCCTTCAAAGAACAACTCTGAGGAGCTCTAAAAACACATGATCTTATGACTGATCTTCTGAAACAATAATTATCAGATCATGAACAGCACACCTTTCCTAAATCAAGTAATATTCTGTGCACTCTGCGAGTTATTACGGCAATGTCCTTTCTTGCTTGTTCTTGGTATCTGAAATTTTTTTCACAACAAACAAAAGTTTACAGCTGTGACTAACATAAAAATGAATTGGATGCAAAACAGATAATTTAAATCAAAATCAATATTTACATTAACCCATTGACTCCTGAGAATTTTTAGGTTTTTGAGTGATTTTCTGCATATAAACGAGCCATAGGATTTCGTGACTCCATACCACTGAAAGTGCTGCTGTTCTAAAACAATGAAGGCTCGAGTTTACTAGAAACGCCATTCTGACGTAGTGTTTTTGCGTCATCGAGCTACAAGAACGGCTCAAATATGGTTTGTATGCAATATTTGGTAAGTTTACAGCCATTTTCATCTTTAGTAGCTGCCTGATGTGCATCATTAAGCGTGAAGGTAGCTAAGAGTCCTCAAAGAAACGAGTAAGGTGATGTACTTCGTTTGCGAATTTGGCTTGTCGCTCGTAGAAGTGGAAAAATGGCCGCTCCAAAACGAAATACCCTTGGGACTCCACTACTGATGAACTTCTTGACCTACCACAGAATATTTTGGAATTTGTGACCACTAGAGCATACAACAAGTGCGAAATTTCGGTGGTAGGTCAGAGTGGCTGTGGACTTAGTATAAATATGAAATATGAGGGGAGAACCAACACTGTCAAAAATTCTGGCTATTTCCCACCATGCAGTGCACTCGTGATGTTGAAAATCGAGGCAAGGCCAGGATGCACTAGAATGAGAGGCTGTAACTCAGTCCGGGCAACGATGATTTCAATAAAAATCAAAGGCTCCTTAGAGCCAACCCGTGAATTTGAAATGCGTAACGCGTTTAAACGCAATGCGGTAAGCTTATGTTTTCACTCTGTTACGGTTCAATATATATTTTTTAATTAAACGTAAGGATTTTTGACAAACGCAAAAAATAAAAATACAGTACATCACTTTCATAATGTTCAGTCCGAAGAAGAAAGAAAAAAAAACGAAAAAAAAAAATGAACGTCCCGAGCAAGATTCGAACCGGGGACTTTCGGCTGGGAATCCATGCTTTACACCACTCGACCACCGTGACCACTGACTTGATATGGGATAAATTTTATTAATTAAAAGTAGATAACCATCAAAACGCGTGTCTCAGTTGAAAATTCCTTTTAGATCGATTTTAACGTTGCATTAAAGACTCCAAATGCGAAACATCTTTAAGCTTATTGTTGTTTATATTCGTTTACACCAATTCAGTTATTGTTATCGCTGGATTCAGGCTGTTCTTGTTACAAAACGCATTCCTAACAAAGCATTACGTCACTAAGTTTACAGCTGATGGAAGGAGTGAGCGAGTGACTCATTTGCATATCAGTCGCCGTTACCGATAACCCGTTCATTACGCATGCGCGTATATTCACGGGTTAAAAATGAAGGCAAAAACATAATTTTTGTTGCTTTTCTATGACGTTAAAAACGGTCATTTTTGTTCTTGTCCAAATTCAAACACTGATATTCTGCAAAAATGGCTGACTTTTTTGTGTTTATTGGGTATCTCAATTTGAGGGGCTTTCTAGTCAATGCTCACAACTGCTAGTTAAGGCAATGTTCGCATGATTGAGAAAGTTGCAATTTTTTAAAGCAGAGAAGTCTTGTACGGGCGGTTTGGGGCACTTCAGGTGTTAATAGGTTAACAGTGTCTTATTACTCATGCCTGAAGCGGCATGAGGTAAGGTTTCGGCTCCGTTTTTCTTGTTTTTATTTTTTTGTCACGATTTTGCATGCAAATTTATGCACGCATATTTTAAATTGTACACTTCCGGTTCATAGCTTTGCCATTCCTGTTTAGTGACTTCCGGCTACTCTCACTTCCGGTAAAACAGCGTTATTTAAGTGTCACGACAGCGTCTCCTACAACCCTACTTACATTACTAATGTTCATGTTTGGTATATATAAGAGTTAGAAGAATCACTGGCTTCACTGTGGTACATTTCCAAAACATTCAATAGTAAACAACGTCGTTTGCAGGAACGATGACCGAATGAAAGGAGTAACTCTTCTCCATGTCAAACATCTTCTTATCATGTTTAATATATATCATAAAACTTTCTTATGCATGCGCATGAGTATAAGCTGCTTGCAGCCTCTTGTTCAATAATAAAGACTGGAGGGAGAGAGAGGGTGATGCAAGGGGTAGAAATAATGATATTTGGATGGGGGGGGGGGGGGAGAAGGGGAACAGAGTGGAGGCAGACAGGGTAGTTTATTTCAATCCTGTCCTTTGGTTGCCTCATTTAAACCAGCAGGAACTGAACTGGACACCTCTGCTTAAACATTGCAAACAAATTTAATAATAAATAAGTAACCACAAAGTTTCTCCACCTCATCCTAATCTCCAAATAATGGAATTGGTAAAATGCATAAATATGTTCTTGAAAATGACTGTTTGAACTTTTACAATGCTACCTGAGGGTGAGAATAAAATACCAAGCCAAGGTGCATATTGCAGGTGTTACTAAGCCCAATCAAGATCTCACCCACCCTACCCTCCCCTCCCAGAGTGAATGTGAACAAGGCAACACCAAGACTTTGTCCTACTCTCATTTGGATGATTGTGGTGGTTTGTGTTGAGTTAGGAGGAGACAAGGCCACTGGAATCAAAGTTTGTACAAAACGTACATATTTTGAAGTTCTATGTATCTTTTTGAATCTGCTGTCATGTCAGGAATTGAACCTCTCAATGGAAGGGCTCCTATGGGAGAAAAAAAATATCTGTAAGAATAAAAAAATAATAATATGATATTACATGTAGTTAGATCTGATGATGGGTTTGTTTGGATTACAATTATCACAATATAAATTTAAATATCTAATGTATTAAAAAAAAGTTAAAAACAACAACAAGCAAACAGAAGAGCAATACCAACCTTCCCCTTCATTTTCAACAAATTCTTTTGTTGCTTTTGCTAAGATCCAAAATGAACTACTCTAAAGAAAACAGAAAAATTATCTTATTCATTAAAGAGAAATGTCATGAACAGTTAATGTTTAAGTGCACATGAAGTGAAATTTCACTACCATTTTTTTTTGGTAATCTGAAAGTAGGTGTCTTGAGAACTAATTTGATCAGAAAATAAGTCACTTGAAGTGGCAGGAACATATTTTAACAAGTGACACAAGTTAGGCATATTACACAAGGATTACAACTGAGCGCATCACTCATTTTACAGTGGAGTCTTGGCAACTTGTGGAAAGATTATTTCAATGAGTATTTTAGCCTCAGGTTCATCCCCTTCTCGACCACATTTTGTTGTGTGATCTTCTGATCGAACACACAAATGACGTGACAGATACCTTTTTGGCTATGCTCAAAATGTCGCAAATTTCAGGCCCCGGTGGGAGTTTTCAAACCACTAAAAATAGCGGATTCTCTTTGTGCAAAAAAAGGAAAACAACTGAAAATAAAATAAAGGTGATATAAACAACATAAAACCATAAAACAAAATGTTAGTGAAATTTCACTTCATGTGCACTTTAAGAAAATATATTTTATAGTATAGGTGAAACAATTTAGGAAGCAATATGAAATCTTGAGTAACAAGCAGAACATATTTATTTAGTAATAATGGATTTTCTCGAGGATGTCCTAGAAATTGTTGAGTTTTGATTTCATCACGAGACCTACATTTGGAAGAATTAAAGAAACACTTTCCTCAGTTTCCATAGAGTTATGGTAACAAATTATTTTCATAGAATTATGGTAAATGCTTCCAGTCAATCAAAATGGCATAGTATCTCACTTATTTTGTAATTTGTAGCAAGAAATAAAGGAGCAAATGAATCATACTTACAGATTCAGACACTATATCACAAGCATGATCAGAAAAAATTTTAGAAACTTCACTAGGTATCTGCAAACACAAGAAAACAAAGGACAATGAATTCAGAGTCACAACAGGCTGGGCATGCATAGAGGGTTACAATCTGGGTATGCATACAACAGTTTGTGGAACAACTAACTAACAGTTCATTGAAAAGAATCCTTCTTTTCATACATAGTTGTGTTACATATTTTAATTGTTAGAAATTAGTATAATACTTGTAAAGCAACATGGATGTTTGTTATTCAAATATTTTCACTATATAAATGGATTATTAAATAAAAAAAAATAATAATAATAATTATTATTATTATTGAAAAGAAACCTCCACAGAAAACAAATGAAGAGGTTGCACCAAGGTGGATAAGGTCATGCAGTGAAGAGAATTTAATTAGCTGCAGTAAAATGATGCCATTGTAAAAATGGTTCTATTCAAAATACAAATATTTGAGTGGATACATTACTTTGGTGGGAACAAGAGCCATATTCACAGCTTTTATCGCCTCATCAAAATTCTCTTCTTCCTCTGGAATGCCATCTTTGTTGACTAAGATACCTGCATGAGAGTAACAACAACAACTTATGTTTATTAAATGCATTACTTTTATTATTTTTTATTAGACCAGAAGCTATAGTGTAGTCAGTTGCTTTCTCACCCCACCCCCTGTGGGTGGCTCTCTCCTGCTAGTACCCACAGGGGGTGGGGTAAAAAGGCGAATGACACTTGAGACTGAAGCCACAGGTCTTTCATATCAGGGCAGTACTAACCTCCTCTCAGCATTTGTTTCAACATGTCCTTTTCCTTGTAATTTTGTGGAGGTTTACCATCATGCTAAGACAAGAAACAACTTAAAGTTAGTGTATGGAGGAGAAAAAAGGATTGCAGAACCAAGCAGAGTTCATGTTATGTGATCACAAATTCACATCAAAGGCTCCTATAAGCCAACTAATGAATATCAAACATCCTTTAGTCTCTCCCCCCCCCCCCTGTCCTATGCATTTTGCTGCACTGACCCCCTATCCTCTGCTTCCAACTACCCTCCCTCTGTCCTCCCTCCAACGCCGTCCCCATGGGTAAAACAATTGACCATTACCTATCGCATTTGGAACAGGCAGAACATTTGCACAATCCTTATGCACTGGTCAGTGAAAACCAAGAAAAGTTTACAGCTGATAGATAGAAGGAAGAAAGGAATGAAAATTTGCATATTTGTCCTGTCTGCTATAACTCGTTCTAACGCTTCATGTATTCACGAGTTAATGGCTAGAGAAAATTTCTATATTCCAGACTAAAATCAATGAAACATACCTCTGTCTTCCATTTGTTTAAATACTTCAATAGCAGTATAACATAAGGTGTGTGGCTATGTTCCTACAACACAGAAAACATGGATTGAATCAGCTTTGTTTATCTTACACTGAAATGCACCATAAAGCTATTTATACTTGCTAACTAACAAATATTTTAATTTTACCTGTTTTGTCATGGTGTTAAGATCTAGGGTGTCGACATATTGTTCAAAACCAGGAAACGGTCTGTCTAATCTCAGATCAGCATGTGTATTATCAGGGTGAGATTCAACAACTGTCGAAACAACAGAAATATTTAAATAATACTCTTTTTAACAATATTAACAACATAATTTAATGTATATATGCACCTATCAGTGTTAAGCCTGAGAGGAGGAAGGCCAGGAATATGTGCAAAGGCATCTGATTTTTCTGAAAATTTTGGTCAAAAGCAAAAACTGCTTTACAAAATCTACACATGTCTGCTACAATTAAAAAATACTTAGATATTTACATAATATACACATGTACCTACAATATTGGTCAGACGTTTTGGGACACTTAACCTTTTTTCCCACAATTGTCTTTGTCGTTACCTCCCCCTCCCCACCCCCAATACAATGTTGAGTTTTATGCATATAACCAAGCCACAATGTCTCAACTTTGTATTGGTTTGTCATGGTGTCTAGAGCCAAACCATTCTTAGTTGCAACGTGGTATAGACCTCCTTGCTCAACTATAAATTTGATGGATGCTTTTCAATGCCTTCTCGAAAAACTAGAGTCACAGGGTATTGAGATTAACATTCTCGGTGACCTAAATTGTGATGTAAGTGCCACTCTGTGTGACCACCATACATCAAGATTGCTGGAAATATGTAATGTACTTCAATATCAACAGCTAATAGAACAGCCGACTCGAGTTACGAAGAACACATCTACTACTATAGATCTTTTTCTAACCAATGATGCTAATAAGTTCTCTCATTATGGGGTCTCAGAGATTGGTGTTAGCGATCATAATCTAATATATGCTATACGAAAAATACCATCCATTAAGGCTAGCCCTAGAATTATCGAATCAAGGCACTATAGAAATTTTGACCGAAATAAGTTTAGAGAAGATCTTATGTTAATCCCGTGGGAAACTATTGGATGAACTTGGGTGGGATAATCTTGAAACACGAAGGACAAGAGAACTAGCCATAATAATGTATAAATTGAAAAATGGAAATGTACCTGATCATTTGGCTCAAATTTTTAATAGTACAAACTCTATGTATTCTTACAATCTAAGAAACTCAACATATAATTTATTTGTACCAAGACCGTATACTGAGGCTGGAAAAAATAGCTTCCACTATAGAGGGGCAGTTCTCTGGAATAGTCTATCAACTACTACTAAAGCGCAGACAAGCCTGAAATCATTTTTATCATATTTGTAATTTAGTATAGTTTTAAAGACCATTTTTATTTTTTATTGCATGATTATATTATTGCACGGCTCTCTGGAAGAGCATTTTTATGATGAGATTCCGTGAATAAATAAAGATGATTGGGGATTGGGGGGGGGGGGGGGGGACCAGGAAATGGAACAATAGTTTCTCTCTTCGAAAAACTTTGTCATTGTGTAGTATTTTGTTAAGTGTCCCAAGCTATTTTGTCCACGGTTGTAGATAAGTAACAAAATAACCACACTGCAAACTACAGTACTGTGGTCAAGAAGAACAAGTTTACAAATATATGAAGACTGATTATTACCACAGTGTTCTTGTAACACAATCCTCATGCAGCCAATGAAGCCATAAGAACAGCAAACTAACAAGGGAATGTTGTCTGGCCATAGCAATGAATCAAGGTTTAAAAGAGTTCTGAAAAAAAAAAAAGATAAAAACCTTTTAATTGATACCAACCTCTTACAAAGAAAGTTGTTGCTTTCTTAGCTGAGAGGGGCAGGAATAAAGGCAAGGTTTTAAATACACTATATTTTGAAACATATAGGTAATGTAGCATGTCAAAAGTAAATGTGCACCAGTTAATTCCAAGACCATCACAAAACAGACAAACTTACTCTTCAGGAAGTTGGGTAGCAATGACAACAGTGTATGACTTGAAAAAATCACTGTTTTCTAGTAACAGGGAATCAGTCGTCTATGAAAACAACAACAATGTTCAATATTGAATTCATTGCAGTTTTACTAATCTACAAGATTTAACCATTATTGACAAACTTAATTGAATTAAAAACTAATCTAAAATATATTTTTACCGCTTCAATGAAATCTCCTGAAACATCTGAATTGAGTTCAAGAAGATACTCAGTGGTACATTCTGCACGAGACTGAGAAGGAAAAGAAGACAATTAACCAAGGAAACCATGATGGTATATAATAACTGATATACGGTAATAATGCTAACTAAAGCAATAACAAATATATTATTGACCACGACAAACATATGAAAGATATGGGACAAACAATGAACAAGGTTTTTGCATCTTTGAGGCCCTGCCAGGGTAAATTCCGACAGGCGACATGACCCAAAAAGTAGCGACAGCATGTAAAATGAAATCGCGACAAGAAACAAATGTTCGTTCAATTTCCGACAGCAACGTGAAACATTGATAAAACACTGACCAAGAATTTAGTAGACATTTTAAAATTCAGACAAGTGACACAGGACCCCCCCTGGCAGGGCCTCATCTTTTGTCCAGTCATATTTCTTTTGTAGTCAAATACATGTAATTGCAGTCTTTATTACATACATACATATGTACTTTATTCGTCCCAAAAGGGCTTTTCAGAATGAAGAGTAAATTAAGTAGCTAATTAACAAGTAAATAGGTAACTAATTGATAATTAATTAATCATTAACATATAAATTAAATTAATAAAATAAAAAAAGAAAAAGACAATTAAGTCTCTAAGAAAATTGAGATTAGGCTCCTCTTCAGGCAACGTTTGAAGTCCTTTAGTGTCGGTTTCAACTTAAGGGTTGAGTCCAATGAGTTCCAAAGTTTAACTGTCCTGAAACAGAAAGTTCTTTGTCCTGTGGCGATTCTAGTACAGTACGTAAAAAATATTTTATGAAATGACACTCTCTCAGCCTCTTTATGACAGTGTCTGTTGAAATCTAAGTTGGGATGATTGCTATGGATAAAATGACGATCTCATGGCCGACTGGAGCAATGATTTACTTATGATTGTGCTCAGATAGAAATATATTTTAAATGTAGTCAGAACTAGAAAAATAAATCTTTCAATGTTTGATGATATTTTTTCACCCTTATTGGTAACCACAGAACAAGAATCTCTGTTGGCACTATATAGTAATAGAAGGGAGCTCCTTCCCTGGGAACTGAACTGTGAATTATACCAGTAAATTATAAAAAACATTTCACACCTTTCCAATGCTGTCCTTAGTCAAAAAGAAGCTGTAACATAGAAATCAATAAAATTATTACAAATTTAAGTGTGACTTAAAATACAACACTGGAATCCTGTGAAAACAGAAACAGAAATGTCTGTACCTTTCTTTTGTTTTTCCTCAGAGACAAAGGAATGCCAGCTTAATTTTCTGTTTTGTATATTTAGTAGAAATATGTACTTACTTATTTCCTACATCTTCCCCTGTGACCTTTTGTCCATCCACAATAGTGAATGATCCTATACCTATATTGAGAATGCAAAAAATATCAGATCCAGAACTGAGAAGAAAGAAAATGCAAGGCCAATACCAATGGTCTTGTTATGCACACTTCAATACTTCTATATGACAATGTTTCCCAAATTCAGTGTTAATAGCTGAAAGTACATCAGCATTTAACCTCTCATAAACACCACCTGCATTTACATACTTTCACTACATTTACATGTATTGTAATATGTATTTTGTGGTAGTTCTTATTGTTTTATTAATTGTATTTTGTATTATCTTTGAAAAGCCCCTCTGGGAAAGATAACAAATAATGTATGTATGTATGTACGTACGTATGTACGTATGTACCACCAGGCATTATTTTTTATTCAAATAATATGTACTATAATTTTTGCAGTTAGAATTAAAGCTTGTTAGTTACCTGGAAGAATAAGGTTCTTCAAAATTTCAGTTCCAGTAGCAGTGGCATTTATCAAACAAACCTTGGCTCCCTCTAGAGCTCCTTGGCCATGATCTCCCCATAATCTAAATAGAATAAAATCATGGAAATTAATTAATTAGTGAAATGCCCGTTTTAGCTATCTACCTCAAGCTCCAAATGTCACCAAAACTTGGAAGGAGGAGGGAAGAGTTCTGTTAGTGGGAGAGGTGACCTCTCAGGGAACCTACCATGGGGGGAAAAACCAGTTGAGACATGCTGGGAGGAGGGGGGGGGGGGAATAGAGGGGGAGGACCAGTTGAGACATGCCGGAGGGGGGGGGAGGGGCAAATAGAGGGGGAGGAGCAGTTGAGACGTGCCGGAGGGGGGGGAGGCAAATAGAGGGAGAGGACCAGTTGAGACATGCCAGGGGGGGGGGGGGGGCGGGGGGGGGGGCAAATAGAGAGGGAGGACCAATTGAGACATGCCGGGGGAGAGGATCTTTCAGGGTAACCATTTCTGTCACTGCCTTTCAGCCCTTGTTGTGTATTTCTGAAATGCCTCTTATCTATGTTTCAGAACAAAGCCCATTGATTTTTGCCACCCACTCCAATAGTACAAGTATGTCAAAACCTGATATATTTGCACATTTATACAAAGTCAGTAACCCATGACTTGGTCCTTAACCAGTATGTCAGGGGATGTCCACAAATGCAAGTTTGAAGATGATAGTTTGCTTGACTAGTGATCTGGAAAAAAGGCGCATGGTGTCCATCTAACAAGGCTGGATGTGCTGCAACCTCATGTTGTGATACCTGACTCTCTGAGATGAAATTATGCTGACAGATGTCACCGAGCACTTAATCAATTTCTGATATATATGTAGGCAAACTAAAAATATTAACTTCACTTTTCCTGCGTCTTTCACTTTCATCTGCTTGTAGGAAGCAGAATCCCCATATTTCCCAGTCTATAAAATTGCCGTCTATCACACAGCGCCCGACTTCCCGCCGGGTACGGTGACCGCGAGATTTCAACGAACCCAGCTGATCAAGAATCGTGGATTCGAGATCCATAAACGCGCGTCTCCAATAATAAACTAGCTTTTTATTTCGGTAATATCACACAGCTGTTTCTCTTACCTTAGCTGACGATCATACTTTTTATTTTTATCCAAAGCTACCTTTGACATTTTTGGATTTCTTGAAGATCCCGGTGAACCTACAGCTTTCCTTTTCATTGCGCATGGCTACTATGGTCTGGTTCTAAATGCAATTGATTCCGTACAGCGGAACTGCACCATCTTCGGTACATCTTCGGACAGCTTCGTAACGAGGTTCGCAATCTTCGGGTAAAAACGAGGTGGCAATCGATTGATGGCCCCAAAGGACCTGGTACTTGCGACGTGGCATGCGCATAAATACAGAATGTTCGTGTGATCATTATGGCGGACGGCTTGTTTACAGGAAGCTGCAGAAAGGTGAGGTTTTCTGCTCCAGTTTTCTCCAATAATTTCTTATTCTGTCTCTATGAACACAGCAAGACTTATAACAGGCCGCGATAAGATCTGATTATTATGTTTTTCACTTACAAAACGCCAGAAATCGATGTTATGGCTGTTGACGTCCTTGTTCATATGTGTCAATATTTTACCCGGTGCGTCTTTCTATCTGCCTGGAATCGCTCCTATCGATTATAAAAAGGGAGCGAAACTCGACGTGAAGGTAGGTTGTGTTTTCGGATCTAGCCCTTACGTTTGTGTTTATAGATATGCATTTATAATGTGGATATTTTTTTACTTACAAATTAATGATCACTGTAAAAGAAATCTTATGGATGTTTGCACCCTATAATTCATTAATTAAGCTCATAAGGTTAATTTAAAGCTACGCAAATGAATTTACGCGTAAAGCGTAGACCGGGGGCTATTTTCCTCCAATTTCTCATTTTGTTGTGTGTATTGCTAGAAGACGACATCCATGTCCAAATTTTCATTTTTCCCTATTCAACTTGGTAACCATGCCATTATTCTTCATATGCACTTGAGTAAAAATAAAAAAAAATTATGGCAATAGAATGTTTCAATATATATCCACTCTATACTTGATAATGATGTTTGATACATTGAAATAATAATTAAATAATTTTATTAACAATTAAAATAACTATTTACAATACATTAAATTCTAATACAATAAGATATGTACATTTAAAATGGTATATCTAGCGTTACATTTATTTACTGAAATGTTGTATTGCTATGTTTGTATTATTACTTGTAAGTTAGCGTAATCCATAGGAACATTGTAACAGTTAAAATTAATAGCAATGATATAAAAAGCAATGTAAATATGTAGCTAATGTTCATTTTTGAATTGTTCAAACATTGCACATCCAATGTCAACTTGCACATTTAATTAAACACTGAAAATTCTATTGCACACCCAACTTCTGCACTCAGTTGACCTGCTGCACATAATTTATACAGTCGAAGCCCCCCATAAGCAGACACCCCGGGGAAGCAGAAAAAGTGTCTGCACAACTGCTTACAGGAATCTGTGAAGACTGAGTTTGTATGAGCTAGAGTTCAAATGGAGTTTCGTAAAGGTGGCCATAAGTAGAGCTGTCCGCTTACGAGAGTGTCCGCTCAGAGAGCTTTGACAATGTGTTTTGCATACCCCACTTGCCCACATGTTATGGTTCAAATTTTTCTTTGGTTTGAAAATTTTCAAACCAGTTTAATTTTTATTTTCCTTTGTCTCAGATTCATTATCATATTCTGAAACAAAGGAAAACAAAAATCAAACTGGTTTGAAAATTTTCAAACCAAAGCAAAATTTGAACTACAACACACACACCCCCCCCCCCCCCCAATGTTTACTGTTGTACACCTCATGTCAAGAGAACTCTTAGGCATGAGATGAAGTCTTGAAACCACTAACCAAAACGGTAAAAAGGTGCTTGTATAAGCTTATTGTATACTCGTAAAATTTAGTGACAGCTAAGTAAGTGAAAGATGTTGTAACCATTTAATATTTCGGTTAGTTTGCCGAGTTCATTAAAATAAATAATGTTATACAATTTAACCTTCGACTTGATGAGTTTATTTTTTTTCCCCAAAAATTGGTCTAAAATTGGGGTGCATATTATACATGGGCGCACATTATACACGGGTAAATACGGTACTGGGAACTTACAACTGTATTAAGATCGGATGATACAACAGTCACAATTTATTTTCTTTGGCACCAAGTGTGCAAGTATTCAGCATACATGGTGAAATATTTTCAGTCCTTTCTGCGGTCAAGTATCTGATAAGTATCATCTGGAGATTTAACTTTATTTGACCAACAATATAGTAAGAAAATCCTTCACAAAAGTGTGATATACAGTTCATTACAACAAGTTCATCACGTCTGTTTAGGCCTAGATATATACAATGTAGTTAGTTTGACGAGTGCTAGTATTGATCTTCTGACCGACTAGAGCAAGAGTGTAAGTGCTGTATGCTCAATTATGCCATACCAACATTTGGCTGAATGCAGTTCTTTATCACCATTACTATTATAATAATATTTCTGTTGCATAATGCGAAAGTTTGTTGGCATATAATTTTTATACGACAACAAATTTTGCATTCGTGTACCAGTTTTACTGCAACATCTTGAAAATCAAGAGAAACCATTCTTTGGTTCAAATGGTCATATTTTGGGGTTGTAATTTGTGAATTTAGATCCATTAACTTAGATTCATTAACATTAACTAGATATGTATATACTAGTTTATTTGACAAGTGGATCTGTATGGATAATTAGCAGTTTGCTAGTATTGATCTTCTGACGAACTAGAGCAAGGGTGTAAGTGCTGTATGCTCAATTATGCCATACCAACATTTGGCTGAATGCAGTTCTTTATCACCATTACTATTATAATAATATTTCTGTTGCATAATGCGAAAGTTTGTTGGCATATAATTTTTATACGACAACAAATTTTGCATTCGTGTACCAGTTTTACTGCAACATCTTGGAAATCGAGAGAAACCATTCTTTGGTTCAAATGGTCATATTTTGGGGTTGTAATTTGTGAATTTAGATCCGTTAACTTAGATTCATTAACATTAACTAGATATGTATATACTAGTTTATTTTACAAGTGGATCTGTATGGATAATTAGCAGTTTGCTAGTATTGATCTTCTGAGGAACTAGAGCGAGGGTGTAAGTGCTGTATGCTCAATTATGCCATACCAACATTTGGTTGAATGCAGTTCTTTATCACCATTACTATTATAACAATATTTCTGTTGCATAATGCGAAAGTTTGTTGGCATACAATTTTTATACGACAACAAATTTTCCATTTGTGTACCAGTTTTACTGCAACATCTTGGAAATCGAGAGAAACCATTCTTTGATTCAAATGGTCATACTATTAGGGTTGTAATTAGTTAATTTAGATCCATTAGCTTTCCTCTATCACTAAATCTCCTTTGTTGTTCTCATAATTATTATAATGACAGTTTAAAACACAGTTATAATGTTGGTAAAATATTCAACTTTTAAAGATTGAAATTAATAGTATTGATGTGTTCTGACTTGAGGGAGCAAGTCTTGGATTAAGTTATGAGGATACGTTTAAACACTAATAATATTGTAGTTGCACTAATACATACTTGAATTAATGTGTTTTAGGCAGTCAAAATGACAAGTGTAAAAACTCAGTTACCGTTTGAATACTATGCCATACCCATTTGTAAACCTGAGAAATTGCAATACAAACCTGAAAACCTTGGTAAGTTGTTGTCATGCTAACATTATCTTTTTATCTTTTTATCTTTTTTA